>OU343049.1:51472386-52008547 GCA_910593695.2 Ocypus olens
GTAGACTATTGAATTTAACTTTATTTTCATCAGAAAGACGAGAGAAATTGATTGCCGTTAAAAAATTTCAGCTAACTTCAATAGCAAAAAAATTAGTCAGTCACAGTGAACATTTTAGAAAATTTACGAAAATAATTGATTTTTCAGACTTTGACCGGCCGTAGCGGCCAAACGAAAACTCCAAATTAAACGCGGTTTGCAAATCTGAGCTCCTCGTACGTCAATTAGTCGGATTAGAGATTTTAAATTTTTGATGAAATCGTGAAAAAAGACATGACCAACCCCCTTGGAAATTTTGTAAAAAAATGCAACTTTCTTAAAAATCATCGTAGACTATTTATTTTCATCAGAAAGACGAGAGAAATTGATTGCCGTTAAAAAATTTCAGCTAACTTCAATAGCAAAAAAGTTAGTCAGTCACAGTGAAGATTTTAGAAAATTTACGAAAATAATTGATTTTTCAAACTTTGATCGGCCGTAGCGGCCAAACGAAAACTCCAAATTGAACGCGGTTTACAAATCTGAGCTCCTCGTACGTCAATTAGTCGGATTAGAGATTTTAAATTTTTGATGAAATCGTGAAAAAAGACATGACTAACCCCCTTGGAAATTTTGTTAAAAAATGCAACTTTCTTAGAAAACATCGTAGACTATTGAATTTAACTTTATTTTCATCAGAAAGACGAGAGAAATTGATTGCCGTTAAAAAATTTCAGCTAACTTCAATAGCAAAAAAATTAGTCAGTCACAGTGAAGATTTTAGAAAATTTACGAAAATAATTGATTTTTCAGACTTTGATCGGCCGTAGCGGCCAAACGAAAACTCCAAATTGAACGCGGTTTACAAATCTGAGCTCCTCGTACGTCAATTAGTCGGATTAGAGATTTTAAATTTTTGATAAAATCGTGAAAAAAGACATGACTAACCCCCTTGGAAATTTTGTTAAAAAATGCAACTTTCTTAAAAATCATCGTAGACTATTGAATTTAACTTTATTTTCATCAGAAAGACGAGAGAAATTGATTGCCGTTAAAAAATTTCAGCTAACTTCAATAGCAAAAAAATTAGTCAGTCACAGTGAACATTTTAGAAAATTTACGAAAATAATTGATTTTTCAGACTTTGACCGGCCGTAGCGGCCAAACGAAAACTCCAAATTAAACGCGGTTTGCAAATCTGAGCTCCTCGTACGTCAATTAGTCGGATTAGAGATTTTAAATTTTTGATGAAATCGTGAAAAAAGACATGACCAACCCCCTTGGAAATTTTGTAAAAAAATGCAACTTTCTTAAAAATCATCGTAGACTATTGAATTTAACTTTATTTTCATCAGAAAGACGAGAGAAATTGATTGCCGTTAAAAAATTTCAGCTAACTTCAATAGCAAAAAAATTAGTCAGTCACTGTGAACATTTTAGAAAATTTACGAAAATAATTGATTTTTCAGAATTTGATCGGCCGTAGCGGCCAAACGAAAACTCCAAATTGAATGCGGTTTGCAAATCTGAGCTCCTCGTACGTCAATTAGTCGGATTAGAGATTTTAAATTTTTGATGAAATCGTGAAAAAAGACATGACTTACCCCCTTGGAAATTTTGTTAAAAAATGCAACTTTCTTAAAAATCATCGTAGACTATTGAATTTAACTTTATTTTCATCAGAAAGACGAGAGAAATTGATTGCCGTTAAAAAATTTCAGCTAACTTCAATAGCAAAAAAGTTAGTCAGTCACAGTGAAGATTTTACAAAATTTACGAAAATAATTGATTTTTCAAACTTTGATCGGCCGTAGCGGCCAAACGAAAACTCCAAATTGAACGCGGTTTACAAATCTGAGCTCCTCGTACGTGAATTAGTCGGATTGGAGATTTTAAATTTTTGATGAAATCGTGAAAAAAGACATGACTAACCCCCTTGGAAATTTTGTTAAAAAATGCAACTTTCTTAAAAATCATCGTAGACTATTGAATTTAACTTTATTTTCATCAGAAAGACGAGAGAAATTGATTGCCGTTAAAAAATTTCAGCTAACTTCAATAGCAAAAAAGTTAGTCAGTCACAGTGAACATTTTAGAAAATTTACGAAAATAATTGATTTTTCAGACTTTGATCGGCCGTAGCGGCCAAACGAAAACTCCAAATTGAACGCGGTTTGCAAATCTGAGCTCCTCGTACGTCAATTAGTCGGATTAGAGATTTTAAATTTTTGATGAAATCGTGAAAAAAGACATGACTAACCCCCTTGGAAATTTTGTTAAAAAATGCAACTTTCTTAAAAATCATCGTAGACTATTGAATTTAACTTTATTTTCATCAGAAAGACGAGAGAAATTGATTGCCGTTAAAAAATTTCAGCTAACTTCAATAGCAAAAAAGTTAGTCAGTCACAGTGAAGATTTTAGAAAATTTACGAAAATAATCGATTTTTCAAACTTTGATCGGCCGTAGCGGCCAAACGAAAACTCCAAATTAAACGCGGTTTGCAAATCTGAGCTCCTCGTACGTCAATTAGTCGGATTAGAGATTTTAAATTTTTGATGAAATCGTGAAAAAAGACATGATTAACCCCCTTGGAAATTTTGTTAAAAAATGCAACTTTCTTAAAAATCATCGTAGACTATTGAATTTAACTTTATTTTCATCAGAAAGACGAGAGAAATTGATTGCCGTTAAAAAATTTCAGCTAACTTCAATAGCAAAAAAATTAGTCAGTCACAGTGAACATTTTAGAAAATTTACGAAAATAATTGATTTTTCAGACTTTGACCGGCCGTAGCGGCCAAACGAAAACTCCAAATTAAACGCGGTTTGCAAATCTGAGCTCCTCGTACGTCAATTAGTCGGATTAGAGATTTTAAATTTTTGATGAAATCGTGAAAAAAGACATGACCAACCCCCTTGGAAATTTTGTAAAAAAATGCAACTTTCTTAAAAATCATCGTAGACTATTGAATTTAACTTTATTTTCATCAGAAAGACGAGAGAAATTGATTGCCGTTAAAAAATTTCAGCTAACTTCAATAGCAAAAAAATTAGTCAGTCACTGTGAACATTTTAGAAAATTTACGAAAATAATTGATTTTTCAGAATTTGATCGGCCGTAGCGGCCAAACGAAAACTCCAAATTGAATGCGGTTTGCAAATCTGAGCTCCTCGTACGTCAATTAGTCGGATTAGAGATTTTAAATTTTTGATGAAATCGTGAAAAAAGACATGACTTACCCCCTTGGAAATTTTGTTAAAAAATGCAACTTTCTTAAAAATCATCGTAGACTATTGAATTTAACTTTATTTTCATCAGAAAGACGAGAGAAATTGATTGCCGTTAAAAAATTTCAGCTAACTTCAATAGCAAAAAAGTTAGTCAGTCACAGTGAAGATTTTAGAAAATTTACGAAAATAATTGATTTTTCAAACTTTGATCGGCCGTAGCGGCCAAACGAAAACTCCAAATTGAACGCGGTTTACAAATCTGAGCTCCTCGTACGTGAATTAGTCGGATTGGAGATTTTAAATTTTTGATGAAATCGTGAAAAAAGACATGACTAACCCCCTTGGAAATTTTGTTAAAAAATGCAACTTTCTTAAAAATCATCGTAGACTATTGAATTTAACTTTATTTTCATCAGAAAGACGAGAGAAATTGATTGCCGTTAAAAAAATTCAGCTAACTTCAATAGCAAAAAAGTTAGTCAGTCACAGTGAACATTTTAGAAAATTTACGAAAATAATTGATTTTTCAGACTTTGATCGGCCGTAGCGGCCAAACGAAAACTCCAAATTGAACGCGGTTTGCAAATCTGAGCTCCTCGTACGTCAATTAGTCGGATTAGAGATTTTAAATTTTTGATGAAATCGTGAAAAAAGACATGATTAACCCCCTTGGAAATTTTGTTAAAAAATGCAACTTTCTTAAAAATCATCGTAGACTATTGAATTTAACTTTATTTTCATCAGAAAGACGAGAGAAATTGATTGCCGTTAAAAAATTTCAGCTAACTTCAATAGCAAAAAAATTAGTCAGTCACAGTGAACATTTTAGAAAATTTACGAAAATAATTGATTTTTCAGACTTTGACCGGCCGTAGCGGCCAAACGAAAACTCCAAATTAAACGCGGTTTGCAAATCTGAGCTCCTCGTACGTCAATTAGTCGGATTAGAGATTTTAAATTTTTGATGAAATCGTGAAAAAAGACATGACCAACCCCCTTGGAAATTTTGTAAAAAAATGCAACTTTCTTAAAAATCATCGTAGACTATTGAATTTAACTTTATTTTCATCAGAAAGACGAGAGAAATTGATTGCCGTTAAAAAATTTCAGCTAACTTCAATAGCAAAAAAATTAGTCAGTCACTGTGAACATTTTAGAAAATTTACGAAAATAATTGATTTTTCAGAATTTGATCGGCCGTAGCGGCCAAACGAAAACTCCAAATTGAATGCGGTTTGCAAATCTGAGCTCCTCGTACGTCAATTAGTCGGATTAGAGATTTTAAATTTTTGATGAAATCGTGAAAAAAGACATGACTTACCCCCTTGGAAATTTTGTTAAAAAATGCAACTTTCTTAAAAATCATCGTAGACTATTGAATTTAACTTTATTTTCATCAGAAAGACGAGAGAAATTGATTGCCGTTAAAAAATTTCAGCTAACTTCAATAGCAAAAAAGTTAGTCAGTCACAGTGAAGATTTTACAAAATTTACGAAAATAATTGATTTTTCAAACTTTGATCGGCCGTAGCGGCCAAACGAAAACTCCAAATTGAACGCGGTTTACAAATCTGAGCTCCTCGTACGTGAATTAGTCGGATTGGAGATTTTAAATTTTTGATGAAATCGTGAAAAAAGACATGACTAACCCCCTTGGAAATTTTGTTAAAAAATGCAACTTTCTTAAAAATCATCGTAGACTATTGAATTTAACTTTATTTTCATCAGAAAGACGAGAGAAATTGATTGCCGTTAAAAAATTTCAGCTAACTTCAATAGCAAAAAAGTTAGTCAGTCACAGTGAAGATTTTAGAAAATTTACGAAAATAATTGATTTTTCAGACTTTGATCGGCCGTAGCGGCCAAACGAAAACTCCAAATTGAACGCGGTTTGCAAATCTGAGCTCCTAGTACGTCAATTAGTCGGATTAGAGATTTTAAATTTTTGATGAAATCGTGAAAAAAGACATGACTAACCCCGTTGGAAATTTTGTTAAAAAATGCAACTTTCTTAAAAATCATCGTAGACTATTGAATTTAACTTTATTTTCATCAGAAAGACGAGAGCAATTGATTGCCATTAAAAAATTTCAGCTTACTTCAATAGCAAAAAAATTAGTCAGTCACAGTGAAGATTTTAGAAAATTTACGAAAATAATTGATTTTTCAGACTTTGATCGGCCGTAGCGGCCAAACGAAAACTCCAAATTGAACGCGGTTTGCAAATCCGAGCTCCTCGTACGTCAATTAGTAGGATTAGAGATTTTAAATTTTTGATGAAATCGTGAAAAAAGACATGACCAACCTTGGAAATTTTGTTAAAAAATGCAACTTTCTTAAAAATCATCGTAGACTATTGAATTTAACTTTATTTTCATCAGAAAGACGAGAGAAATTGATTGCCGTTAAAAAATTTCAGCTAACTTCAATAGCAAAAAAATTAGTCAGTCACAGTGAAGATTTTAGAAAATTTACGAAAATAATTGATTTTTCAGACTTTGATCGGCCGTAGCCGCCAAACGAAAACTCCAAATTGAACGCGGTTTGCAAATCTGAGCTCCTCGTACGTCAATTAGTCGGATTAGAGATTTTTAGTTTTTGACGAAAACATGAAAGAAGACACGAGTAAACCCTTGGGAACTTTTGTTAAAAAATGCAACTTTCTTAATAATCATCGTAGACTTTTGAAGTATACCTTCTTTTTAATCAAAAAACATTCAGTCAATTAATGGCTTCCGCCTTTATTTTCTTATAAAATATAAAAAAATGTAAATTTACATACAACCATATTTCTGATCGATTAAAAAACGAATTATGACAAATTTATCAATTTCCAAACTGCCAACGATTAATAAATGATTTCCTCCCGTATATAAGGTGATCGATCTCCGCACTGATTACTTAATAGGCTTATCGCGTACATTTTTAATTGCCTCTTACAACCAATTCCAGAAGTATGGTTGTGTATTGGTTTCAAATTGAATTTATTAGATCGTAGATTGAGATATCGTCCGATTTAATAATGTCGAAAAAATGGGCTCAACACCTTGCGGTCGCCTAATTGGTATACGGATCCGATATCACTTAATGATATGCTTTCCGTGTAGCCGGGAAAGCAGTATTAACTACCCGAAACATCCATTCACATGTGTAACTAGTATCCGAGGACTACCTACGATATACATAATGCATGGATTTATTTCTTTGAGAAAGTGTGGATTTTATGAAATTATTAAAACATGTTTATCCATAATTGTTATACAGGGCTGTCATTTTAACACTGTACATACTATTATTAACGCCTATGTTCAATCGTAAAATAATCACATCAACGCATGGCATTTAGTTGAAATTGTATGCAACCAAAAATTCGCTTTCAATGTCTTCAAGAAACTTTTTAAACTATCGGTGATTAAGGCAACGAGATTAATTAAAATTGCATGGTATGTTTCTTAGATAAGAAGCTTTGTGATTGTTTATATTTGATCGTGAAGGTGTAAACGAAATGTAAAGATGGACACGACGAAACTGGAGTGCAGTTTTCGGTGAAGAGGCGAATCATAAGCGAGGCTTTCATGAAATAAGAGGACGCGGGTCCTCATCTTTAATATAAAGAACAAAGAGCGGGACACAATGGCCAATCGACTTACGTGACATAATGGCTGCTCCTCGGCACATATTGTATCAAGCATGATATTATATAATGACAATGACGGTCTAGAACAAGGCCTAACGACGCTCTCATTGTCCGTCCGCTTATCTCGCATTGTACCCTTGCCTCCTTCTTTTCCTCGACCATATTGTCCTCTCAATTCTACGTTATTACTTTTACGATTGATTATCCCGAAATCATTTCATAATTAATCCCGCCCGCACCGCCCTCCTCACTCCCCGTTCCACGAAATCCTACTAATTCATCCGTTTCAGGAAACGGTGGCGTTCTGAAAACTCAAGCGGCGCTCTTAATTATTCATTTATAAATACGGAAACCGCCGTTGGAGGGCTTTCATTATTGAGGGTTAATGCTGTTGACGCATGTTTCTAAACGTTATTTGTCTACACAAAATAATCAACAGCGGATTTCATTTTTAACAGACTTTGTAATGAGGAAAAATGAAAAATGTCACAAGTCAAAATAGTCACCTTGTTAAATTTTAATGTCAATAAATTGTTTTTTAAAGCCACCTTCGATTTTTATTGAAATGGTTGATAAAACGAGTTTTCTGCAAATAACTTTTAATGCGTTAGGAATTGGGACAGGGTTGTTATCAGGAAAAATGTTTGTTTCTTAATTCTGTATGGAACGACATAAAAATATACAGGGGCTCCAATTTAAAATAAGAAAAATAAAGTGCTTTAAAGTTTGAAATGTTTGACACTAAATTTTGGACACCCTGTATAATTCATATCGATCAAACTTGGTTAACGGGACTATCAGACCTTATTTAATAAGTACCTTGTATGATTTTATTAACAAGGCACTATTTTTATGTTTTATTCATTTTTTAAAACAATAGTGCAAAACTGATTTTTTTTAGTTTTTATTTTTTTTTGCTGATATCCCTGAATCGATTCCAATAAAATTATAGGAGCATGTAGGCAACCATAAAAGGTACCCAAATAAGCAATAAAATACCTAGCATGTTATTTAAAAAAATATATTATCATGACGTCACGCTTTTTTGGGACACCCTGTATAATCAAAAATATTTTCCTGAAATGCATTCTAGGATGCAAATTTATTCTGCAAAATATCAAAATTATAACTTAATTAGTAAATGAGCTATAGACGACGTTTAAAAATTGAGCTCAACACTCGTTTAAAAAAAATGGATTTCTTCACGATTAGAAAAACGCGGGCGGCGTTTTCTGTGAAAAGGAAGGCATCATGGCGTATTTTATTTTATGAAATTAAGGAAACGAGATTTGCGTTTTGAATCTCAATTGAGGCATTATTAAGGCGATATGCGGCGAGATGAATAATTAAGATTGCGGTCAACCGTTTTTCTACGAATTTCGGTTTTACGCGGGTGTTCCAATCCGAATAAGCGCTTTATTATTCAGGAAAGCATCTAGAACCGCCTAACCAGATCATGATCACCACGAACACAATGTTATCATCAACAGAAATACACAAAGGTGCCATTAAAAGTTGAAAACATGATTTTTATAAAAATGGAATATTAAAAAAAAAAAACTTAATCGGGATTTGTGATTCGGGTGAGAGATTGATATAATCTGACTGAATTATAAGTTTTATTATTTACTGAACTACGAAATTGACTTTCAATTTGTTGTATACAGGGTGTTCAATTTAAGAGAAGAAATTGAAATATCTCGAAAACTACAATAAAAAAATCTCGAAATCTACAATAAAAAAAATCTCGAAAACTACAATAAAAAATCTCGAAAACTACAATAAAAAAATCTCGAAAACTACAATAAAAAAATCTCGAAAACTACAATAAAAAATCTCGAAAACTACAATAAAAAAATCTCGAAAACTACAATAAAAAATCTCGAAAACTACAATAAAAAAAAATTATAATTAAAATTTGTTCGCCTCGGAGGGGGACATCTAATGATACAAAACTCGACCCACTACCCTCAACCCCCTAGGGGGTAGGGGGTGAGAAATAGAAAAGTTAAATAGGAACCCCCATTGTTTTGTACGGATTTGAATACTCCGAGAAAAAATAAGAAAGTTTTGTCTGAATTTTTTTTTTGTATTCGTGACAGACGACGCTACAATCGACAAAATTCAAAATTGGCAAAAATCGTTGAGAAATGAGGAATTATTTATTAATATTATTCGATGTGTAGTTTTTTTTGTATTCGTGACAGACGACGCTATAATCGACAAAATTCAAAATTGGAAAAATTCGTTGAAAAATGGGGAATTATTTATTAATATTATTCGATGTGTAGTTTTCGAGATGTTTCAATGTCTTCACTTAAATTGAACACCCTGTATATAAGCTATTATAGTCAGTACATGAAATGGGTGAGTCATGAGTGGGACGATGCAGAGTCGACTCATTGGAATGAGTGAAGTGACTCGTGTTTAAATTAGTGGCTCTAAATGTGTCATGAATGTTTGTCTTTGCTAGCGTGTTAAAATATACAATTTTTAGGTGAGGACGTTTTTTGTTTTTTTTTTTCTTTTTCTTTGCTCTACAACATTGTAAGGGGAAGAGAGTCGACTCTTTTAAGTATGAGTCGACTCTTTGTAAGTAAACAAGGTTAACAGCAGATAAAATATAATTTTGTAGGTGAAGCTTCTCAAAATAATTTTTCCAGAGAGACTCTTTACTTCTTGCAAAAATTCAAGAGTCGACTCTTGTCGACGAGTCAAATCACAAAAAAGAGTAATTTCGACCATCTCAGTACCATAACTAGCCTCTCATGTGCTGTAGGCAAGGTTTTATAAATAAAAATTGTGATTAAATCATATTTTAAATGTACATCGAGCGTTTTGTAGAAGCGACTGACTGACGTTTAAAACGTCAAAATTATGGAAGATGAAGATGACAGAATCGGAGAAAGTAACATGATGACCACATCACCATTTTTTTTTATTTGTCCCACATTTTTTTCAATATTTTGACTTACTGTCAATGCAGGAGTTTTTTGCATTATTTTGTCTCAAATGATTTTGAAAGAGCTAAAGGTCACGAAGACTGCCAATAAACGAGAGATTTTTTAGTTTTATTTTCAATTTTTTTTGCAACTTTTTGTACTTTTTAATTTATTTTTAATATCAAATCGGAGAAAGTAACATGATGACCACATCACCATTTTTACTTTCTCCGTTACGAAGTACGAGAAAGTATTGTGATCGTGATTTTTTTTTCAAAATTTTCTTAACGGAAATATCCGTTTTGGGGTCCCTAGATGCCATTTCAACAATTTCTGGAAAAATTTTGTGTGTGTGTGTGTGTGTGTGTGTGTGTGTCTGTCTGTGCGCGCTGTATCTCAAAAACTAATAGAGCAATTGATATTAAACTTTGAACATCCGTCTTATTTGATAATCTGAAGAACTGAAAAGCTTTTGGTAAAATTTCGCACACCGGAAGTGGGCGTTTACCTCAACTGTTTTTTGTTTTTTGCCAATATTTTCCTAAATATGAAAACATCACAAAAACATTTAAACAAACTTTGAAGACAACAAAGAAATGAACATCTTTTCCTTGAAAACATTTTTCATAAAATTATTTTTATTCGAGAAAAAAATGTATTATTATTTTTTAAATTTTTGGTTTATAATTATAAAACGATGATAGTTACAGCAAATTTATGTTAATAATAATTGCAGAGAATGCTAATATGAACAACTTATAAAGAATAAGTTTTTTTCGAAATCCCTTTAGTTTTTGAGTAAACTGAGTTTTTGAATTTGAAGTATAATTTTTCCGTCTTTCATTATTTTGAAGTTTTAAACGTCAGTTTCATCCGAGTTTATACAACGTTCGATGTACATTTAAAATATGATTTCAATTGAAAATAAACCATGAAAACGTAAATATAAATGGCTACGATACCATCAAGTCGGAGAAAGTAACATGATAGCCACATCACCATTTTTTTATTTGTCCCACATTTTTTTAATATTTTGACTGACTGTCAATGCAGGATTTTTTTGCATTATTTTGTCTCAAATGATTTTGAAAGAGCTAAGGTCACTAAGACTGCCAATAAACGAGAGATTTTTTAGTTTTCTTTTCAATTTTTTTCTAATTTTACGTACTCTAATTTATTTTGATTTATTTCAAAAAAATGTTTATTTTTTAGAATTTTTAAATTTGTTTATTCTTCTGGCTTAAAAAAATGAACCGTTATGGCACTTTTTTCACGCTTTTTGAAGGCTTCAAGGATCACATATTTTATGAACGCAAATTAATGAAAAAAAGAACTGTGTATTTTATAACGGACGTAAGAAAAAACAATTGCAACAAACCCAAAATTTTGCAGACTTATTTGAAATGTTTATTTAGAATTGTTTTCATTATTCTATAAAAATGTGGCAACAACTTTTCACTAGATTTCGATTTATTTACACATAAACTAAACGTGTGACAATTTTGGACCGAAACAATTTCAAGCTGTAAAATAAATTAAAAAAAATTGCAATAAAGTAAAAATGTTCATAATTTACTCAAAATTGAATATTCTTCGTTGTTTTAAACAAACGCTTATATTATCTGGGAAAAAAATTCAAGCTGTGAAAAATGTGAAAAAAAAAATTTTGCAAATTTATTTAAAATTAATTATTCTTTGATAGCCTATAATACCTTCTTGAAAGGTCAGAGAAAAATCGCAAGATGCAAATATAATACAAGTAGTTCATTTTAGAATTCTTTATAATTATTGTTAATGTAAACTTTTATAATTATGTGGCAAAAATTACAAAATTTTTCGAGTTTATGAAAAATATTTGTTAACAATTATTCTGTTTTTCATTGTTTTTAACATGTTTGAAAAATCGTAATATTCAAGTAAAAACCCATTTTGTTCTTCATGTTGAAGAAAAACCAAAATTTTAAAGTTTTATTTAAAAAATGGTAATGTGGCCATCATGTTACTTTCTCCGACTCGATGGTATCATTTATATTTACGTTTTCATTGTTTATTTTCAATTTAAATCACATTTTAAATGTACATGTGGCGTTGTGTACTCGGATGAAACTGACGTTTAAAATGTCAAAATTATGAAAGGAGAAAAATGATACTTCAAATTCAAAAACTCAGTTTACTCAAAAACTAAAGGGATTTCGAAAAAACTTATTCTTTATAAGTTGTTCATTTTAGCATTCTCTACAATTATAATTAACATAAATTTGCTGTAACTATTATCGTTTTATAATTATAAACCAAAAATTAAAAAAAATAATAATAAATTTTTTCTCGAATAAAAATGATTTAAAAAAAATGTTTTCAAGCAAAAGATGTTCATTTCTTTGTTGTCTTCAAAGTTTGTTAAAATGTTTTTGTGATATTTTTCATATTTAAGAAAATATTGGCAAAAAACAAAAAACAGTTAAGGTAAACGCTCACTTCCGGTGTACGAAATTTTACCAAAAGCTTTTCAGTTCTTCAGATTATCAAATAAGACGGATGTTCAAAGTTTGATATCAATTGCTATATTAGTTTTTGAGATACAGCGCGCACAGACACACATACACACACAGAGCCACACACACACAACATTTTTTTCCAGAAATTGTTGAAATGGCATCTAGGGACCCTAAAACGGATATTCCGTAAAAAAATATTTGAAAAAAAAATCACGATCACAATACTTTCTCGTACTTCGTAACGGAGAAAGTAAAATCTATAATGTATTTTGAAGCGCATGCAAAAGTAAAAAATATTGTATATGACCTCAGGCCCCCAAATTTGAAGTTACGCCACTGACTGCATACTTAATAATCATCTCTGCAATAATGTAACGACGTAAAATAGGCGCATGCACTTACACAAACACACGGTTAATACATTTATTGCAAAATTAAATATACAAGGCGTATAACTTGGATGTAACGTAGAAAATATTCCATGTAAAGCTGCTAAAATCCACTATACTCTCCCATGGTTTGTATGGAGAAAATAGAAAAGCATTGTGAAACACATTACTAACCTTAAGCAGCTTCCAACGGGAAATTTTGTATCCACAGCACCAACAAGTTTGTTGTAACACTACACAGTATTCACGAACATTCCTCTAAATGTCGGTATTTACGTTATTTGAACTGGACAATAATTAATACTCCCGCACTTATATTTTACCGATAAATAAACAAACACACAAACTAACGCGAGACCCGTTGACGCCGACTCGCACACGCCGGTTGATTTGTTTGGAGAGACAGCGAATGCCTTTTATTGTGCGATTGAGAGAGACGCGGTAAATCGTGTTCGAACTTGCAGGAACTACGTCACCTGCGTGTCCCCCCGTCTTTGTTTTGCTCCGCGACAACCCCGCGAAACCCAGCGACACCCCGCGACACCCCGCTACACCCCGCGACACCGCGCGTCCACCGCGACACCCCGCGACACCCCGTGACACCCCGCGACACCCCGCGACGTCCCGTGTCAGCCCGCGACATCCCGCGTGTGTCGGTGTAGTTTAGTAAGGTGTGCGCTACGCATTTGTTATTAATTTCGGGTACATTTTAATGCAATCAGTGTGTGTATTAGGTGAACATGTGGTGTAAACACGGACAGGGAATACTGCAGAAGAAGTGTAACTGTTGGTGCACTGTGAAATGAAGACATTCATCATCTAATGATGATTTCGCCGCCGTCCGAGTTCGCCGGCCGCAAGCAAAAATTGGAAAATGGAGGCTGCAACTTCCGCACCCCCACAAGCTATGTAAGTACATTTAATTACAATGTGTTATAATTAGTAATGCATACGGTAATCATCTCTACAATAATGTGAAGAAGTGAAATACGCACAAGCACAGACACACACATGGGCGGCCCGTTGGTGTGGTGGGTGGGGGCGAGTGCTTGTGCCGGTTGCACCGCGGCCGTGTGATTTCGAATTCCCATCCCGGGCGGAAGATTTTTCGGCGATCGAGAAGTATTCGCTTAATATCAGTGACGGTTGGCGGGGTTTTTTCTGGTACGGCCAAGGAACAAGAGGTGGTAATACAGCCAGCCGCCTCTGCAACTGACCCTACATATCTGTATTACCACCTCTTGTTCCTCGGCCGTACCAGAAAAAAACCCGCGAACCGTCACTGCTAAATATACTGATTAAATATACTGGGATTAACCGTAGAAACGTAAAACATAAACAAAAATAAATAGACTCGTGCAATGTTTAATTATAACAATACATATGCAGCGTGTTTTAATTTACAATGTACAATATACACAGTAATTATCACTAGGTGTAGTCGAATAAATCAAATAAAAACACTTGGTCGGTTTCACTAATTTGTAACTATTTACTCAACTAGTTTCGCATTTTACAGCATTTCCAAAAGTCTTATCTAAAACAGTAGCCATAAATTACAAATTAATTAATGAATTATTCGGAAACTAATCGCATTAATCTCAAAAAATTAATAAACATTCAGTTATATCTTCTAATGAGTAAAAAGCATTGTCGTGTGCATTTCGAAAATTAAAAACACAACAAAATAATTCAGCGTTTTGCCTCATTAATATACAGGGTGTGGCAGAAAAACGGAAAAAATCTAACACAGTAAATGCGCGTGGAATGTGCCGGTGGTAGTTACCAGTGGCGCAGCATAAATTCTGTATTATGATTTTAATTATTAATAAAATATCTTTAAGTATTTTTCTGAATATCAGAATATGTATACAGGGTGTTTCAGAGCTCTGGGAATGGTTAATCACGTGCTTATTTTTCAAAATTTCGAAAAATGTTTTATACAAAAGTTGTGTATAATAGTAAGCTGCACCCCCTAAAAATAAAAAAAAATATACAGGTTGTCTCATAACAAAGTTACAGACCAAACTTATGTTTTTTTTTTAATGGAACACCCTGTATTTTTTGTCATTTTTGAATTATATGGAGCAAATAAAGGTGAGTTATTTCATTACTCCCTATACCTATTGTTTGCCGTTTTCGAAATATTTGAAGATTTGTTGAAATGCAAGGTCTGGGTGAAATTTTATTTTTGCCCCAGTGATTGACGTTGAACGATTAAAATCATTTCAATTATTTGGTTGAAGGTTCGAACTATACAGCCAACCATGATTTCATACAAAAAAATATACAGGGTGATAAAAAAATGCGGTAGAAAAACCCAATTTATAAAGTTGAATACCATCGTTTTTTTCAAATGGCACACCCTGTATTTAGTAACGTATTCTGAAGTAGAATCCAATTATCTTTCAGATTATAATAATTATTCCTGATATGATAATCGCCGAATACAAGAAAACTATTAAGGGAACCCTTATACAATCTGAAAGATGATTGGATTCTACTTAAGAATAAGTTACTAAATACAGGGTGTCCCATTTGAAAAAAACGATGGTATTTAACTTTATAAGTTCGGTTTTTCTTTCGCATTTTCTCTATCACCCTGTATAATTTTTTGCAAGAAATCATGGTTGGCTCTATAGTTCGAACCTTCAACCAAATAATGGAAATGATTTTAATCGTTCAACGTCAATCACTGGGGCAAAAATAAAATTTCACCCAGACCGTGCATTTCAACAAATCTTCAAATATTTCGAAAACGGCAAACAATAGTTATAGGGAGTTATGAAGTAACTCGCTTTTATTTGCTCCATATAATTCAAAAATTATAAAAAATACAGGGTGTTCCATTTAAAAAAAACATAAGTTTGGTCTGTAACTTTGTTATGAGACACACTGTATAAATTTAAATATTTTAAGGGCGTGCAGCTCACTATTGTACACAACTTTTGTATAAATTTTTTTTTCGAAATTTTGAAAAATAAGCACGTGATTGACCGTTCCCAGAGCTCTGAAACACCCTGTATATCAAATGGAGTTTACTTTATTAAATGATAGAATATATTTGCCCCATCCGGTTTGTTTTTGTCCATGTCAAAAAATATCGATTTTTCTGGCCAAGGAAAAAACATGACAGGAAAACAGCTGTGTAATGGTGACTGTTAATATCTGATTTTTTTTTATTTGGTTAAGTCAATCTGTTTTTGTAAAATAATTGAAACAAAAATAACACAACATCAAGAGGAATTTTGTGTAGTAAATTATTTTTTCGCAAATAGTTATTTATGCAACAAGTTAGTAAAGTAATACTTTTCTTCACGAGTCGGATATATTGCAACTCCTACAAGTGAAAAAAGTTGCTTCACTCGAATTTTTTTTCTACCCATTAAAACGAAAATCTTCAAAAATCCATATCTCTATTGAAAATTGTTGAATTTACAAAAACCAAAGAGATTTTGAATTAGCGATACTTCGACCATTGAGGATGATTTCATATGGAAGTTTGCCTGCATTTTTATATTTTTTTCTGCGATGTTTTTGGTCAAGTGCTCAAAAAACTAAAACGAAAATTTTCAAAAATCCATATGGAGATCTCTATAACTTTATGAAAAATTGTAATAAGTTTGTTGACGCGAAAAAAAAAATATAAAAACAATTGCCATTCACTTGAAACTTCTCAAAGTCACTCAGCATTAATTCAAGAATGATTTGTGAAAAAAATTACAATACATTCCATCAAAAGCATTTGCGATATTTCATGCATAACACGGTGTAATTTTATTAAAAATTGTAATAATTTTGTTGACGCGAAAAAATAATAAAAACAATTGCCATTCACTTGAAGCTTCTCAAAATCACTCAACATTGTTTCAAGAATGATTTAGTACAAAATTACAAAATATTTCCTTAATAGAATTTTCGATATTTCATGCAAACACGGTGTAAATTTATTAAAAATTGTAATAATTTTATTGACGCGAAAAAAAATATAAAAACAATTGCCATTCACTTGACACATCTCAAAATCACTCAACATTAATTTAAGAATGATATAGTAATATATTTCAATATATTCCGTCAATAACATTTGCGATATTTTATGCAAACACGGTGTAAATTTATTAAAAATTGTAAGAATTTTGTTGCCGCGAAAAAAATAATAAAAACAATTGTCATTCACTTGAAGCTTCTCAAAATCACTCAATATTATTTCAAGAATGATTTAGTACAAAATTACAAAATATTCCCTCAATAGCATTTCCGATATTTCATGCAAACACGATGTAAATTTATTAAAAATTGTAATAATTTTGTTGACACGAAAAAAATATAAAAACAATTGCAATTCACTTGAAGCTTCTCAAAATCACTCAACATTAATTCAAGAATGATTTAGTACAAAATTACAAAATATTCCCTGAACAGCATTTGCCATATTTCATGCAAACACGGTATAAATTTATTAAAAATTGCTATAAATTTGTTGACGCGAAAAAAATATAAAAACAAATGCCATCCACTTGAAACTTCTCAAAACCACTTATTATTAATCCGGGATTGATATTGTGAAAAATTACAATGCATTGCATCAATAGCTTTTGGGATATTTCAGGCGAACAGGCTGTAAATATATGAAAAATTGAAATTATTTTGTTGACGAAAAAAGAAATATAAAAACAAATGCCATTCACTTGAAACTTCTCAAAGTCACTCAACATTAATTTAAGAATGATATAGTAAAATATTACAATATATTCCATCAATAGTATTTGCGATATTTCATGCATAACACGGTGTAAATTTATTAAAAATTGAAATAATTTTGTTGACGCGAAAAAAATATAAAAACAAATGCCATCGACTTAAAACTTCTCAAAACCACTTATTATTAATCCAAGATTGATATTGTGAAAAATTACAATGCATTGCATCAATAGCGTTGGAGATATTTCAGTTTGTAAATTTATGAAAAATTGTAATAATTTTGTTGACGCGAAAAAAATATATAAATAATTGCCATCCGCTTGGAACTCCTCAAAATCACTCAATAATAACTCAAAAATGATTTGGTGAAAAATTAGAATCCATTCCGTTAATAGCATTTGCAATATTTCAAGCCAACACAGTGTAAATACATGAAAAATTGTAATCATTTTGTGGACGCAAAAAAAAATAAAAACAATTGCCATTGACTTGAAACTTCTCAAAATCACTCAACATTAATTCAAGAATGATTTAGTAAAAAAATACAATACATTCCGTCAGTAGCATTAGAAATATACAGCAACACAGTGTACATTTTAGAAAAATTGTAGTAATTTTGTTGACGCAAAAAAATATAAAAACAATTGAAGGTGACGGCGAAAAACGATCACTGTCAAATTTTTCTATTGTTAAATATTTCAGTTTTAATGTTTATAGTCGATTAAGCTAGGTTCAAATGAGGAAAAAAACAAACACTTGTACTCACTTTATGGTAATTTTTTTTTGTGAAAATGAAAAAGAACTTTTTTTTTATTTCAGTCAAATCAAAAAACTTTTTTTTCAAAAGAAGGAGTCGATATTTTTGGTTTTTTTCTTTTGTGATAAAGACCCTTATCAGTGGTTGCCGAATTCGGTGTCACTTTCATCTTCTGATGTTGTCAGAAACCAATGTTTGATAGAAATACTTAGCATGAGGATTTGCTAAGAACTGATTCAGGTATGTAATAGGGCCTTCAATTTTGCAGCTTTGATAGGCAATGACCCATAGTGGAGTTTTCTCAGTGCGGTGGGATGTGAATTTTTATTTTTTGCTTATTTTTTTAAATTTTTTGTAAAAATCACAACACCTTTCAAGTAATACCCGTAGTAACTAGCCTTGTGTAAAATTAACCAAAGCTCATTTTTGTCAATTTTTGTCATCTTGACTTTTTGATCTCACGGTACATTTTTATTAAAAATGAAAAGAGTGTGTTTTTATTTTTTTGCTTATTTTTTAAATTTTTTGTAAGAATCACAACACCTTTCAAGTAATACCCGTAGTAACTAGCCTTGTGTAAAATTAACCTTAGCCCATTTTTGTCAATTTTCGACATCCTGACTTTTTGATCTCACGGCACATTTTTATTAAAAATGAGAAGAGTGTGTTTTTATTTTTTTTTGCTTATTTTTTTAAATTTTTTGTAAGAATCACAACCCCTTTCAAGTAGTACCCGTAGTAACTAGCCTTGTGTAAAATTAACCTTAGCTCATTTTTGTCAATTTTCGTCATCCTGACTTTTTGATCTCACGGTACATTACAATTTTACGGTTTACTTTACAATTTTAAATAGCAACCCCCATTTTTCTCGACGGATTCAGATTTTTTGGGACAAGATATCAATTTTTTGGCAACTGGCTTGGTTCCTAAAAACAAACAGAAGTCTTGGCACCCCAATGAAGAGTTCTGATAGTTCTAAATAGTTCTCAATTCCTTTTGATGTATCTAGAAGTACTATCAACTTTTAAAAAAGAGTGACACCGCACCCCAACATTGTTATCGAATAGTTCTGAACTAGTTTCAAGATGTGTTTGGGTCAGTACTATAGTTCCTGATACTTTTAGAAAAGAGTTCTGTTGAGTTTCCAGAGATAAAAATTTTCAAAGTTGGAAATTCGAAATATTCAAATTCATATTACTCACTTAATATTGGTCAAATCTAAATATTTCATAACAACTATCGATAGAACTCACAAAGAAATATAGGAAACACCTATCAGAAGTATCCGGAACTATCAAAAATATTTTTTTGAAAAAAGTCGCAAAGCAAAAAAAAATTGAGAGTTCCAGGAGTTCTAAAGCAATTTTCCATTTCTACTCATTGGGTACAATAATTCTTTCTTATAAACAAATTCGATACAATCGCGATTTATGGCATTTTTAAATCAATTTAAAATTCGATAATGGAAAAATTAAATTTTGAAAATATCCATTTCCTGTCATTTAATCGCAATTTGCTATAAGAGTTTTCGTTAGAACTCCTAGAGTACAACCCATAAGTCAAATCAGAACTCCCAGAACTATTAAAAAAAAATTGAATTTTAAATTTATTTAAAAATGCCATAACTCGCGATTGTATCGAATTTTTTAAAAAGAAAGAACTATTGTACTCAATGAGTAGAAATTGCAAATTAACTCAGAACTCCTGGAACTCCCATTTTTTTTCTTTTCGGACTTTTTTTTCAAAATGTTGATTTTTTTTAATAGTTCTGGGAGTTTTGATTCGACTTATGGGTTGTATCAGAACTATCCGGATAGTTCCGGATAGTTTTCATAGGTGTTTTCTGTATTTATTTGTGAGTTCTATCCATAGTTGTTATGAAATATTTAGATTCGACCAATATTAAGTGAGTAATATGAATTTGACTATTTCGAATTTCCAACTTTGAAAATTTTTATCTCTGGAAATTCAACAGAACTCTTTTTTAAAAGTATCAGGAACTATAGTACTGACCCAAACACATCTTAAAACTAGTTCAGAACTATTCGATAACAATGTTGGGGTGCGGTGTCAAGTTGGCACCCCATTTTTCAAAAAATTCCTGACAGTCCAATTTTACAGAACTCTTTTTTAAAAGTTGATAGTACTTCTAGATAAAATAAAAGGAATTGAGAACTCAATTCAGAACTATCAGAACTATCAGAACTCTTCATTGGGGTGCCAACTTGACACACTCGAAATAGTGGACAAGAGACGAAATCTTGTTTAGTTTTTGCAGTACACGAAATCAAAATTGATTTGTAAAGATAAAGATTGAAAGGTTGAATATTCATATATTCAGGCTATATTTCGTCCTTATTAGATTTATTGAATGCATCTGCTACAAGTGAGCTTTTCTCAGTTTTGTCGATTGAATGTAATTTTTCTATAAATCTGTCCCTTTTTGGATTAGGTGGATGAAAGAGATTGGATGCCCAAAAATAAAGTATTTATTCCATATAGACTATCCTATTGTATTTAAATTAACGTCTATAAAAAAAATAACCCAAACCACTTCCATAATGAAAATAACAGCTACACGCTGATGGCGCAGTGTTTGGTCATTAAGGAGGCGCGTTTTGAAAGTTTGGACAGTTCGAAAGTGTTTGTTATTCACGTTAATTTTCCAGTTTGACCGCATCGGCCACATATGTAGTAAAATAGTACAGGTTCTAGGCGATGAATGAGCGCCAACATGAATGGATCGGACAGGTCAGGAGGGCCCCAATAAGACAACATAAGCCCACCACAGTAAGCCCGGATGTGCAATGAACCGCCAAACTAATCCACGGTCTTGTCACTTGTCTCGCACTCAATATTAGATATCACCTTAATTCCATTTTAATTCAAACTCGAATCAGGATCCACCTCCGAACATGACAAATCGACTCACGAAATTAAAAAAAAAGAAGTAGAAGGAACGAGGTATGTATTGTAATTCCGAGACAGCGACAACGCTATGATGATGCGGCCCGGAATTCTTATTACCGACTACGGACGGCTACTTTGCATATTTTAATTTAGAAGTTTACTAATTCCGTCTGGCTCTTTTGGAAACGGACCAAAATAATAAATAAATTCGATTATTTATTCGGGTCCGAATATCGGGTCCCACGGCGTAATTAAGGACGCATTCATTTGACTAAACGATTCCGTTGCTCATCATCCATCAGCGTGGATCAATTATGACAGTTATTAATTAGCTCATTGTGATGCCCGTCGAATTGTGTCAACTCCGAATCGTTTATTTTTTTTTTCACTCTCTCTCGCTCGCTCGATCTGTTTATAATTTTAATGAATTATTTCCTTAATCTACGGACGTGCAATCATTTATATTCCCCGCCGATCCGGACGACACGGGATTCTCATTTCGACAAAATATTAATTACCTCTCTCTATGAATAATCGAGATTGCCTTAATTGAGACGTGGACTTGTGGTCAAATATTTTTAAATATTTGTTGATTAACATCCGAATTATTCAACGGATTAAGTCCCACGAGGAAGAATGGCTTCGATTAATAATAAAATTATGTCATCGACTAGAATTCTTTGGAGAAAGTGCGGATAAATATATATAAGATGTACAATCCACCAACCAAACTACAAAACAGCTCATAAACCAAAAACAAAACTGTAAGAAAGCATTTCAAATGACAAAATTGTAACTAATGTGCAATTTTCACGAAAAAATGTATTTACAAGTTTTTGCTTTTTAAAAGCATGACTTTACAATCATCCAAACCGGAGAACGCGTTTTGCAGTTGTGCAATTTCAAAAATCAAATTCTCGATTTTAAAATATTTGAACTGTCAAAGAATTAAGATTTTTACAATTTGTGTTAATTTCACGAAAAGCTTTGTAAACCTTTTTAAAATCATACTTAATTCATCACATTTTAACGTCTAAGTCATCAAAATGTGACGGCAGTTGTGCAATTTAAAACAAAGTCGCAATTTTAAATTTTCGGATTTTCAAAACATCAAATTTTGCGTTAATTTCAGGAAAAAAAATATTCACCAATTTTTAAATGGCAACAAATTTTCCACCGTAAAATTGCAATTTAAAAAAGTCAAAATCACCATTTTAAAATCTTCGAAATTAAGATTTTTTTTTACTTGGTAATCCTTTTGAAACGTTTATTAAATTCATCACATTTTGACGTTTAAGTCATCAAAATGGAACATCGCGTTCGGCAATTGTGCAATTTAAAAAAAACAAAGTTCGGACTTTAAACGTGCAATTTTGCGTTAATTTCGCGAAAAAAATTATTCACCAATTTTGAAATGGCTTTAAATTTTCCAGATTTTGACTGTAAAATGCAATTAAAAAAATCAAAATCACGATTTTAAAATCTTCGAACTTTTTGCAATTTGCGTTAATTTCATGGAAAAACTTTGTAATCCATTTCAAAATGAAATTAAATTCTCCATATTTTTTTTTCCGTTTAAATCATCAAATGCGTTCGGCAGTTGTGCGATTTTAAAAATCAATATTGTGATTTTCTATTTTTGGAAAATGTGCAATTTTGGCATTTTGGGGCGATTTTGTGCAATTTAACACGTTGTATACCACGCTAAGTTTACACGGCTGCGTTACATATTATGTTCAAATATTAAGTTAAAATCTATAATCACGTGTGATGCATTCATCTTGCTAGTGGTCACCGGTGACCCCCGCGGCGCTGGAATGCAAATCTCTTTGTTTTCTCCATTAATTAATTTTGCCATGTAGAGAAAAAAAGTGCTATATCTAAAAAGGTGCGTTTCTATTTGAAAAATAAAATGTTTGTTGCTGTAGTAACGAAACAGTAAAGGTTAAAAAGTATTATTTATGTCTAGCGTATTGTATTATATTGTTTTAACTTGTTTTTGTTTGTTGTCATCTCAAAGTTATCGCAATTTTAAATTTTAAATTGTAATTTTAAACTTTTGTATTTTTATATTTTATATTTATATTCTATTTTATATGTTATATTCTAATTAATACTTAAATGTACAGGGTGAATCCCGTTAAATATATTATTATTATTATTATTCAATGTCATTACTATATGCATTTTTAAATAACAAAAAACTTTTGTACAGATCATTTTTAGATTTTGTTATAATTAAAAAAATACAAAATGTAGTCATTATCAGATACTTTTAAATTAAAAAATAAGATCATCATTATGCGATACTTTAAGACACCCTGTGTATATAAATTAAAACATTTTCATATATCCTACAACGCATTAATTTCTTCACACCATTTTAGTTATGATGATAAAACTGAAAAATTTAAAAGCATTGAAATTTGATAAATTATTTCTAGAAATCTTGGCTTCGCCGGTCACCGGTGACCCCTACTGCAGCCAACATGTTTAATAATCAAAATTAAATTTCAAATCTTGAAGCAATTTTGACATTTTTCGTTAATTTCAGAGCTGTGTAATTTTAAAAATCAAAATCACGATTTTAAAATCTTCGAACTTAAAAAAATGAAATTTTTGCACATTGTGTTCATTCTGCGAAAAATGTTTTTATTCGGTTTTAAAATATCAACTAAATTCGTCATATTTTGACGTTTAGATCAACAATATAGAACAACGCGTTTAGCAGTTGCGCAATTTAAAAATCAAAATCGCAATTTTTAACTATTGGACTCGTGCAATTTTGCAATAATTTCAGAAAATAATTTATGAACCAGTTTTGTACTCAATTTTTCATGGAGTCATCAAAATCGGACAACGCATTTAACAGTTGTGTAATTTAAAAAAATAAAATTGCAATTTTAAATATTTGAAAATTAAAAAAGTATTTAGCGGTAATTTAACGAAAACATTTATTAAACCATTTTTAAACGGCTAGTTTTAATGTTTTGCGTTAATTTAATGAAAAAAAAATATGAAACTGTTTTGAATTGGCACATTTTAACTTTGGAATCACTGAAATCGGAGAACGTGCAATTGCAAAAATCTTCGAAGAATAAAAAATGAGATTTTTGCATATTGTGTTAATTTTACGAAAACATTTTGTAAAATCAGTTTTAAAACTGCAGTAAATTCGTCATATTTTGACATTTGAACCCTTAAAACAATAGCACAAATTGCAAAAATCTAAATTTTTTTTGAGTTCACAGTTTTTTTCTAATTTTTAAATTGCACAACTTTCGATCGCGTTCATCGATTTTAATGATTCTAAAGTCAAATTGTGTCAAATTTAATATAATATTGAAATTGGGTAATCCTTTTTTTCGTGAAATGAAAGTGTTCGACAGTTGTACAATTTCAAAACTCAAAATTGAAATTTTAAATGTTCGGCCTTCGAAAACGTGCGATTTTGACGTTTTGCGTTAATATCACAAAATGGCATAAAATTTGCCACACTTTGACTTTAGAATCATGAAAATTGAATAACGCGTTTTTCAATTGTGCAATTACAAAAATCAAAATCGCAATTTTGAAAACGGGCAATTTTGACGTTTTACGTTAATTTCACGAAAAAATGTATTACCCAATTCCAATATTGTACTAAATTTGCCACAATTTGACTTTAGAATCATTAAAATCGATGAACGCGTTCGGCAGTTGTGCAATTTAAAAATAAAATAAAAAAACTGTAAACTCGAAAAAATTTAGATTTTTGCAATTTGTGCTATTTTTCGAAAAAAACTTTGTAAACTTTTTTAAAAAATCTACCACATATTGACGTTTAAATCATCAAAGTTAAACAACGCATTCGGAAGTTGTGCGATTTAAAAAAATCAATATCTCATTTGTTATTTTTGGACTTTGAAAGCGTACACTTTTGGCATTTTGCTTTGATTTCATGAATCCAAATTTAAAAGCAATATTGGCACATGTTTACGTTAGAACCATTAAAATTGGTTAACGCAATTAAAAAAAAAATACAATTTTAAATCTTCGGATTTTGAATACATACAATTTTGACGTTTTGCGTTTATTTCACCAAAAAGGTTTTAACCAATTTCTAAATTGCGTATAATTTTCCACATCCTGCCATTAGAATCATGAAAATCGGTGAGCGTATTTGGAAGTTGTGCAATTTCAAAAATTAAAAGCTCGTATTAAAATTTTCAAACTCTAGAAAAAAATTCAGATTTTTGCAATTTGTATTATTTTACGAAAAAACTGTAATCCGTTTTAAAAACATTAAATTTACTATACATTAACGTTTAAATCATCAGTTAAACAATGAGTTCGGGGGTTGTGCGATTTAAAAAAATCAGGATCTTATTTTCTATTTTTGACTTTTAGAGTGTTTTAGCATTTTGCGTTGATTTCATGAGGAAAAACTTAAACCAGATTTAAAAAAAGCAATACTGCCACATTTTAACTTTAGAATCATCAAAATACAACGTAATTTAAAAAAAATACAATTTTAAATCTTCGGACTTCGAAAACGTGCAATTTTGCTTTTCGCGAAAAAATGTCTTTACCAGTTATTAAATTGCACTAAATTGGCGACATTTTGACGTTAAAATAATTAAAATCGGAAAACGCATTTGGCTGTTGTGCAATTTAAAAAAATCAAAATCATGATTGTAAAATCTTTAAAAAAAAGTTTTTTGGGCGCTGTGTTAATTTCACGAAAAATGTTTGTAGTTTGTTTTAAAATTACACTAAATTTGTGGTATGTTGACGTTTGATTCTTCAAAATCAAACAAAGGCAGTTGTGCAATTTCAAACAAACAAAATCTTCGAACTTTAAAAACGTGCAATTTTTACGTTTTGCGTTAACTTCGCGAAAAAATGTATTAACCAGTTATTAAATTGCACTAAAGAAGCGACATTTTGACGTTAGAATCATTCAAATCGGACAACGAGTTTGGATGTTCTGCAATTTAAAAAATCAAAATCACGATTTTTAAATCTTCGAACTTTAAGAAAGTTACATTTTCGGACGTTTAATTCACGGAACTCGGAACTTTCTTTGTAATCTGTTGTGTGCTAACGTTAGAATTTTCAAAATTAAACAAAGCATTCAGAAGTTGTGCAATCATCAAAAGAAAAAAAATTCTTAAGAAGTTTCTAAAAAATCATCATATCTGTTCTATTATATTTACATTTTTACGTATCCTGTTACCTGGATTCCCTTTTTTTGACTTGTGTAAAACATTTTGTAGTTCCTGGCATCAATAAATTATTATTATTATTATTATTATTATATAATTGTACTAAATTTGCCACATTTTGATGTTGGATCAAAATCTGAAAACACGTTTGGCATTTGTGCAATTTAAAAACATTAAAACCATCTTCGAATTAGGGCCGGAATTTGTTGGGCTGGAATTTTTTTTCGGCGATTTCCAATTTTGAAGATTCGAAGCTTCTGAGCTTCGAAGAGTCTAAGATTTATGGAAAATCAGTTTCAGTTTCGAAGTTTCGAATTTTTTAAGTTTCGAATTTTCGGTTTCCAATTTTGAGGATTAGAAGCTTAGAAGAGTCAAAGATTTATAGAAAACCTTCGAAGATTGAAGTTTCGAATTTTCGATTTCCAATTTTGAAGATTAGAAGCTTAGAAGAGTCAAAGATTTATAGAAAACCTTCGAAGATTGAAGTTTCAAATTTTTTTAAGTTTCGAATTTTTGATTTCCAATTTTGAAGATTAGAAGCTTAGAACAGTCAAAGATTTATAGAAAACCTTCGAAGATTGAAGTTTCGAATTTTCGATTTCCAATTTTGAAGATTAGAAGCTTAGAAGAGTCAAAGATTTATAGAAAACATTCGAAGATTGAAGTTTAGAACTTTTTAAGTTTCGAATTATCGATTTCCTCTTTTGAAGATTGGAAGCTTAAAAGAGTCAAAGATTTATAGAAAACCTTCGAAGATTGAAGTTTCGAATTTTCGAGGTTTCGAAGTTTTGAATTTGTGTCAAAGGTAGATAGCCCGGAAAATTGGATACCAAATGAAAGGTTAATGTTCATAGAGTGTCTGAAAAAAAATCTTTTTATGGCTTGGTTAGAAATTTCCACTGTACCAGCAACTGAAGAAGGGTACCATGCAGTTGCATGAATGAAATAGCAGATTACGCAAGACACACACATTGCGATATAATTGCATGCCATGAATAAGTGCAACTAATGAATGCATTTTTTTTTTCATGATGAACGTTGCCTGCAAATAAATGGTAGTGCAAATCGTCAGAGGTTCGTAGCGTAACAGCGGAATATTGCTGGAACACAATCATTTGCCGGACTGATTGTCGGTTCGTTAACGGCATTAGCGAGCAATTTCCATCTCTAAACCCCATCTACATACAAACCTACACTCATATGCACACACACACTCGCTAATTCCACTCATTCGCATGCAATCTTATAAATTAGTTTACTTACTTTGATTTAATAATGTTATATATCATAAAGGAAATATGCAATTTTTTTTACCAGCTCGGTAATTATGTGCAATGCCGTGCAATGGGGGAATTTGAAGGAAAAAATGTGCATCGTTAATTTTTATAATGACACGACCGCCTGCCCGTGCATTGTGCGTAATGCTTAAGAGTTTAATTCCTATTTACAACGTCTTTAAACACAAACGGAAATGCACCATTGTCGATGGCAGAATTAATTACGGCTTTTTATCCGCTCAGAGTTTCGCATTAACAATCTTCTAATGATCGCAATAATCATACCCCTGCTCCTCATTGCCTTTTTTTCCTTAATGCCCCGTCATTATTTTGATTAACTCTCCATTTAATTCCTTCGATCAAACAACAGGATTTACGTGGAAATTGATTTTTTTAATGCAAACAAGTTATTTTTTTTAATAATGTATCAACAATATAAATATTTGAAAGTACAGTAAACTTAAATACTGGAGGCTGGTATTTACTTCAGACCAATCTGTAGATGTATAAGCTGATTGCTTAGCTCTGATGGTAAAATTAAAATATGAATTTCCTTCCTAGTGGCTTAACCCTTTGAGTCCCAGGGGTCGTTGGTAAAAGCATGGTCGAAAAATGCAGAACAGCGCAATCGATTGCGAAGAGGCCCAAACGGCGCGATAGCGCTCGTCTTATTACGTATCAAAAATATGCGCGTTAGCGCTCGTCATAACTCAGGTTGGGGTAGGTGACTGCACCGTTAGGATTTTTCGACACAAAATACGTCGAAATAAAATTATTTGTAATTAATTGTAGACGTCACTAGTGATACATGTTTGTCACGAACCACGCCCGTCCCTGCGTAGTTTTAATTGCGAATTGCGAAAGTCCCAAGGAATAAAAGTAATTAAGAATTGTTCCGATATTGATTAGTTAGTCGGTGTTAAGATGCAGACGCAGACACATGCAGGCAGCAAGTGGCCGCAAAGTTTCTCCTACCAACCGTCGGGGCGCTCTGACGTAAGGCGCCGCCGTCTCATCGTCCACCGAACATTTTCAGTTCCACACATGATGATCGTAACATTTAAAAATACTCACACGGACTGCCGACTGCACATGACCAGCAGGAAAGTGAGGGTGGGCAACTATGTTAAGTTAGGTTCAGTATAGCTACTATTTCTGAATTCCACACTTTATTTCACTTGCCTGCGTACGCAATAAATCCAATCCGCAATTTTCGCTTTTAAACGAGCAACAATTGAAAATGCCCAAAAAAAATCGCCAAATTAGTGCCGTGAAAAGTTCCGTGAAAATCTGCTCAATCATCACCATTATTCGGAGTGTTTCTCTATAAACAGCCGTCGATGTGTATTTTTGATACTTGGTGTGTGTCGCAAGGTGTGTTTTGAAAGTTTGTCAAGTTTCCTGTACCTGTTGATTCTTATCTGTCCTTATCGCACACGGATTTACTCTCCTTCGCGGCTGGGATTTTTTTTTCTGCTCCGAAAGACTGGTAAGTTCGCATTTTCCGATCTAAATAAGTGAATTCTAATTAAATCTAGAGAAACTCACTCTCTCTCTGAAACGCGATACATCCACGCACATCTCTATTAATAGCAGTGAGTTAATTAATGCGTAAAAATAATCCGCCTCCGCGCTAATTAATCAAAATTATTACGCGCCGGGGTGGGCCGTGACGCATGGCTCACGCTCATCGGAGTTAAGTAACGGCGAGCGCGGCCGCTGGGTGGATAGGTGGTCGTGTCAATTTACCATTCGCATTGATCGAAATGATGTGCAGGCATTAGTGATATATCAAAAGATTGTAATAAGTAATAATTAGACTCATGTAACACAGGCTTAAATTGACATAACTCTGGTATTATATTTTCGGCTGTGTAAACGATCTTTCAAATGGTAAACGGAATACATAATTTGAGGTTTGGTTCTGTGACTACATTTGATTGAAATTTACTCTTTGTAATGTATCATTGTAATAAGTAATAATTAAACTCATATAACACTGCCTTAAATTGACGTAACTCTGGTATTATATTTTCGCCTGTGTAAACGATCTTTCAAATGGTAAACGGAATATATAATTTGAGGTTTGGTTCTGTGACTACATTTGATCGAAATTTACTCTTTGTAATGTATCATTGTAATAAGTAATAATGAAACTCATATAACACTGGCTTAAATTGACGTAACTCTGGTATTATATTTTCGGCTGTGTAAACGATA
Organism: Ocypus olens; assembly: GCA_910593695.2. Taxonomy (NCBI): domain Eukaryota; kingdom Metazoa; phylum Arthropoda; class Insecta; order Coleoptera; family Staphylinidae; genus Ocypus; species Ocypus olens. Next base: position 51,502,139 of record OU343049.1, read on the forward strand.
TTTCAAATGGTAAACGGAATACATAATTTGGGGTTTGGTTCTGTGACTACATTTGATTGAAATTTACTCTTTGTAATGTATCATTGTAATAAGTAATAATTAAACTCATATAACACTGGCTTAAATTGACGTAACTCTGGTATTATATTTTCGGTTGTGTAAACGATCTTTCAAATGGTAAACGGAATACATAATTTGAGGTTTGGTTCTGTGACTACATTTGATTGATATTTACTCTTTGTAATGTATCATTGTAATAAGTAATAATTAAACTCATATAACACTGGCTTAAATTGACGTAACTCTGGTATTATATTTTCGGCTGTGTAAACGATCTTTCAAATGGTAGACGGAATACATAATTTGAGGTTTGGTTCTGTGACTACATTTGATTGATATTTACTCTTTTTAATGTATCATTGTAATTAGTAATAATTAAACTCATATAATACTGGCTTAAATTGACATAACTCTGGTATTATATTTTTGGTTGTGTAAACGATCTTTCAAATCGTAAACGGAATACATAATTTGAGGTTTGGTTCTGTGATTACATTACACATATATTTTGATTGATATTTACTCTTTCGCAATGTTTATTAACGAATTCTTTTCTGTTTCGATGTATTTTTTACTTTAAATGCTCTTCTGAGGCTCTAGTTCTAATTTAAACAGTAACGATTTAAAAATTTATTCGGTGGCTGTTAATGGCGCATAAAGAACGTTTACACAGCTCAAAATATAATACCGGATCTGGCTTAAATAAATGTTTGTGAAATCCATCCATTTGCAAAGCACTCCGTAGCTTATTTCAGATGTCTAATGTTGATTCGGATTGATAGATTTAGCCTAATTGTTTTTCGGTTGTCGGGAAAAAATTAATTTAAATTTTAAATCTTAAAACGTGAAATTTTTGACGTTTTGCGTTGCTTTCACGAAGACATTTCTTAACCATTTTCTTCCAAATTAAACTAAATTAGGCATATTTTGAATCATCAAAAATCAAAATCATTTGTGCAATTAAAATTTTTTTAAATCTTCGAATTTAAAAAAGGTGCTATTTTTACAATTTGACTTAATTTTACTCAGGCGTAGATCCAGATGGTTTCTAGGGGGGGATGGGGGAGTATCTTGAAACAAATATTTAATGGAAATTTGAGTAACACAAAATAAACATTTAATTTTCAAATAGCAAGTTTATGACAAACGACAAAAAATCTGGGCTAAATGGGTGGTAATTTCTCCCATTGCCCACTTTCATAATATGTTGTGTAATATACTATTACAAAACAATGATGGGCTAAGATGTAAATAGCATACTGAATAAATAATTGTATTACACAAAAAAAAATGGTGATGTGGCCATCATGTTACTTTCTCCGTCTTTATATTTACGTTTTCATGGGTTTATTTTCAATTGAAATCATATTTTAAATGTACATCGAGCGTTGCATAAACTCGGATGAAACTGACGTTTAAAACGTCAAAATCATGAAAGATGTAAAAATTATACTTCAAATTCAAAAACTCGGTTTACTCAAGAACTAACGAGATTTCGAAAAAAACTTATTCTTTAGAAGTTGTTCATTTTGGCATTCTGTACAATTATTATTCACATAATTTTTCTGTAACTATTATCGTTTTATAATTATGAACCAAAAATTAAAAAAATAATATTAAATTTTTTTCTCGAATAAAAATGATTTTATGAAAAATGTTTTCAAGCAAAAGCTGTTCATTTCTTTGTTGTCTTCAAAGTTTGTTTGAATGTTTTTGTGATATTTTTCATATTTAAGAAAATATTGGCAAAAAACAAAAAACAGTTAAGGTAAACGCCCACTTCCGGTGTACGAAATTTTACCAAAATCTTTTCAGTTCTTCAGATTATCAAATAAGATGGATGTTCAAAGTTTCATATCAATTGCTCTATTAGTTTTTGAGATACAGCGCACACACACAGACACACACACACACAGACACACACACACACACAGACACACACACACACACAGACACACACACACACACACACACACACACACACACACACACACACACACACACACACACACACACACACACACACACACACACACACATACACACACACACAGACACAAAAAAAAAATTTCCAAAAATTGTTGAAATGGCATCTAGGGACCCCAAAACGAATATTTCCGTAAAAAAAAATTTTGAAAAAAAAATCACGATCACAATACTTTCTCGTACTTCGTAACGGAGAAAGTAAAAATAAAAATTATTAAATGATATAAAAATTGCTTCGTTGACAATATGTTATCGGGAAGAACATTATCCAGGGTCAAAAATTGAAAAATATTTTATTAGTTCGTGAGTTTCTTTCGTAATTTTACGAAAGATACATTTTTTTAATGTCTAGTAGAAGTTTCAAGTAAAAAACACGTTATTTTCAATGAATGACGTTGTTTCACACTAGTACCTTAAGAGTGAGCCGACTTAAAGAGTCAACTCTGCGAAGTGAGTCGCGGAGTCAGTGACTCCTTTGGAAATTTGCAAGTCGTTTTGAGTCATGAAAATTTGTTTGGAATTAAGGACCTTCTTTTGCAAGTGATTACCCCTTTTTATAGCTCTTTTCACTTCAAAATGAGACTCAAAAAGTCAACTCTGAGAAGTGAGTCGTGGAGTCAAGTGACACCTTTGGAAATTTGAGTCATGAAAAATATTTTGGAAGTGAGGACCTTTTTTTGTTTTCCAGTGTTTTTTTTTCAAGTGATTACCCTTTTTTGTAGCTCTTTTCACTTTAAAATGAGACTCAAAGAGTTAACTCTGAGAAGTGGGTCGCGGAGTGAAGTAACACCTTTGAAAATTTGCAGGTCTTCCGAAAAGTAGCACCAAATTTGCTATTTTAAATGGAACACCGTATATATTATTATATTTAACATATTTTGTAGGAACGTTTGTACATTTATCTATTTTAGTTTCCAAGAAAATTAGTTATTTCTAAAATTTTCACCTCAAAAAGGCATCTTGAAATCCGGCTGTAACTTCTCTTAAGAATAAGAAATAAATATGATTATTATCTCTAATTGTACCTAGAGGATGCCCCTAGGTACGAAAATTGATTTTAAAACAAATTTTTAAAACAATGACAGCCCCTTAAACTTTTAACGAACGGTTTAGCGTAGACACCCTGTATTTAAATAACTTCGAAATCAAATGAACAAATCAATAATGTAAGACGAATACTACGACCACGGATCTGAGCGGATATTTTTGATCAGAAAAATGTTCCGTCCGATCTTTACAATAATGGGCCGTCCTAGAGATACATTTATTGACAAAAAAATTGAAGATCGTAAATATGCATGTAATAACATATTTTATCACGTGTCTTTACAAAAAAAAATATTTACACTCGACGGAAATAATCAGTAAATTTGCCATTGTTAAAGTGTGCAAAGCATCTATAAAATAATACAATAAATATGAAGGGCCTCTAAAATATAGTAACTAAAGAAAAGTCACGGTATCTCACTTTAAACGAACTTACCTTTCTTCTTCTTGGTACTTGCTAAAGATGTGCTTTGAAGACCCTGTAAATAAATCCCACCTTCTTCCTTTGGGATGGAACGGAACGTAACTGAGAATCCCAATAATACTAGCACTACACACCGAAGAAATTTTCAGGATTTAACATCTATTTTGATTAAAGCAAACACAAAATGTAACTGTTGCAGTCGTTACCGCTTTAATTTTTGAAAAACGCTTTCGGTATTAAACCCGTCACAGATAGTACCGCACAAACACTCACTTTAGTTAGAAACAATGCGAACTCGCGACTAAACCCTTTTGATTTTTCCACCATCGAAATATTTTCGAAAATATAATTCAACGCGAACCGTCTTTGCGAAGGCAACGTGCAAACTGGCCCGGCATCGTTATCAGCAGCATTGATAAGAATTCGAAATCTGCATAAAAAAGTTAAATCGTCCGAGGTGCGCGAGATTAGTGGCCCGGCACCTGAAGGTAACTTTTTTTGTGCAGATTTCGAATTCTTATCAATGCGCCACAGTCGACGACTGATAACGGTACCGGACCAGTTTGCACGTCGCCTTCGCGAAGAAGGTTCGCGTTGAATTATTTTTTCGAAATTATTTCGATTGTGGAAAAATCAAAAGCGTTTAGTCGCGAGTTTTCGTTGCTTTTTAAGCGTGTGTTTGTGCGGTACCATCTGTGAGGAGTTTGCAGGATTTAATAACGTAAGCGTTATTTTTTTATTAATTACAGCGGTAACGACGCGCTACAGTTTTTACTTTAATCAAAATAGATTCTAAATTCCGAAAATTTCTTCGGTGTGCAGTGGTGGTGTTATTGGGATTTATTCAGAGGAACTTCAAAGTACATCTTTAGCAAGTATCAAGAGGAATAAAGGCCGGTCAGTTTAGCACAATTTTCTTTTTTAATATTTAACAAAAAAACACGTTTAGAGCTCCCAATTTCAGAAAAAGCGCTTTGCACCTTAAAGTGCAATTACACCAAACCGATATGAATAATATAATATAATAAATGGCTTTATTACAATAATGTTTAACTACACGATAAATACATAATGTGAGAGCCACAGAATTTTGTTTCTGAGTTGGCCTTGCTCGAGAGAGAGAGAAACATAGGAGTCAAGTCTGAGATTAATTCATTTTTCTTAAATCTAATTCAATTGAACTAATAATAATATGAGACATACCTCATTTATCTCACAGCCAACACTGAAACAAAATTTTGTGGCTCACACGACAAGTAAGTAATTTATTTTTTGTCAACCATTTTTTGCATGTTATTCTGATTACAAACGTTTTATACAGTGGAAGCATCAATAATTGCGTTTTTCGTCTTTAAAAAAATCATTGCGTTTGTTTTTTTGTTATTTAATACAAATCTATTTTGCAAAAATTAAATTACTATAGTCTATTCATACTACAGATAGAGTTATAAAGAGGCCCACAATCGCCGTATGTTCTACGCAAAATTCTGATTTACACTATGTAAATTTATTATTATTTTCCTGACACATACAAAAATATTAACAATCGATTCCTTAGACTCTGAAAAATACTTCGCACGATGTCGTTTTGGTGAAGATAATTAGATAATAAGTATTTTTTGCTCTCGAGTGTTCGCCATTGAAAAAACTATATTTTTAAAAATTTATAACTCCACTAAAAAGTGCGGCACATTCAAAAACCAAAATTATTTTGAAAGATTGATGTCTTGTGAAGTGAACTGAATTTTTGTAGGATTTTATCACTGCGTTTCATTTTAATTTTGAATTTTTTGCAATCGAATGTTCGTCATTGAAAAAAAATACATTTTCAAAAATGCTTAACTCGACTAACAATTCCTGCACATTAGAAAACTAAAATCATTTTGAAAGATAAACGTCTTTTGAAGTAAACTGATTTTTTTGTAGGATTTTATCCCTGCGGTTCATATTCATTTTAAATTTTTGCGCACGAGCGTTCATCATTGAAAAAAAAATACATTTTCAAAAATTCATAAACTCGACTAAAAATTGCTGTACATTCAAAAAACAAAATGATTTTGAAATATTGACGTCTTGTGAAGTGATTTAAACGTTTTTTTGCGCTCGAGTGTTCGTTATTGAAAAAATATTTTTTCAAAAATTCGTAACTACTGAAAATTGCTGCACATTCAAAAACCAAAAATATTTTGAAAGATCGACGTCTTGGGAAGTAAACTGAATTTTTCTAGAATTTTATCCCTGCGTTTCATATTAATTTTTAATTTTTGCGCTTGAATGTTCGTTATTGAAAAAATAATTTTTCAAAAATTCATAACTCTACTGAAAATTGCTGCACATTAAAAAACCAAAAATATTTTGAAAGACCGACGTCTTGGGAAGTAAACTGAATTTCTCTAGAATTTTATCCCTGCGTTTCATATTGATTTTTAATTTTTTGCGCTTGAGTGTTTGTAATTGAAAAAAATACATTTTCAAAAACTGAAAATTGCTGCACATTCAAAGAACAAAAATATTTTGAAAGATCGATATTTTGGGAAGTAAAGTGAATTTTTCCAGAATTATATCCCTGCGTTTTATATTGATTTTTATTTTTTTGCGCTTGAGTGTTCGTAATTGAAAAAAAATCATTTTCAAAAATTCATAACTTTACTGAAAATTGCTGCACATTCAAAAAACAAAAATATTTTGAAAGATTGACGTCTTGGGAAGTAAACTGAATTTTTCTAGAATTTTATTCTTGCGTTTCATATTGATTTTTAATTTTTTGCGCTCGTAATTGAAAAAAATACATTTTCAAAAATTCATAACTCTACTGAAAATTGCTTCACATTCTAAAACCAAAATTATTTTGGAAGATCGACGTCTTGTAAAGTGAACTGAAGTTTTGTAGAATTTTATTCCTGCGTTTCATATTGATTTTTTAATTTTTTGCACTTGAGTGTTCGTAATTGAAAAAAATACATTTTCAAAAATTCATAACTGTACTGAAAATTGCTGCACATTTAAAAACCAAAATTATTTTGAAAGATCGACGTCTTGTGTAGTGAAGTGACTTTTTGTAGGATTTTATCTCTGCGTTTCTTAATAATTTTTCATTTTTTGCGCTTGAGAGTTGAAAAAAATAATCTTTCAAAAATTTACAACTCAACTGAAAATTGCTGCACATTCAAAAACCAAAATTATTTTTAAATATCAACGACTTGTGAGGTGAACTGAATTTTTGTAGAATTTTATCCATGCGTTTCATATTGATTTTTAATTTTATGCGCTCGAGAGTTCGTCATTGAAAAAATACATTTTCAAAAATTCATAACTCAACTGAAAATTGCTGCACATTTAAAAACTAAAATTATTTTTAAAGATCAACGTCTTGTGACGTGAACTGAATTTTTGCAGGATTTTATCCCTGCGTTTCATATTAATTTTTAATTTTTTGAGTGTTCGTCATTGAAAAAAAAAAACATTTTCAAACATTCATAACTCTACTGAGAATAGCTGCACATTCAAAAACCAAAATGATTTTGAAAGATCGACACCTTGTGAAGTGAAGTGAATTTTATTCCTGCGTTTCATATTAATTTTTAATTTTTTGCGCTTGAGAGTTCGCCATTGAAAAAATACATTTTCAGAAATTCATAACTCGATTACAATTGGCTTATTGTCCAACAGGAACATGTCCCAATTACAAGTCAACATACAATAATACAATATAAATACAATACAAAGGTGTGAATATGAATAAGACTATAATACTAAGATTAACATAATCTACAAAATATCTTATGATTGTTGTTCATGATTAAAATTGATACAAATAGTTTCGAGGGTATTGATGGGATCCAATTAAAAATTTTCAAGATGCTCTACTTTCCGAAAATGTAGGATTTTTTGAAATTTACAACTGGCCGGTACGATTACGATGGCCACATCACTTTTTTGATAAACATACAACTAATTTACTGCCCTCGCAATAATTTGTAATTCTAGAACACCGATCATTCATTACCTAATTTCAACAAAAACTCATAAAACGAATTCTAATTAAATCCCGAGAAACTCATTCTAAAACGTGATTCATCCGCACACGTCTCTATTAATAGGAATGAGTTAATTAATGCACAAAAATAATCCGCCGCCGCGCTAATTAATCAAAAAAACCCAAAAGTAAAAGAAAAATTAGGAACACACACGTAAATACAGAGCGCAGTCTGTTATTATGCGGGCGTGCAATATTGGTAACAGTGTGCAATAATTAAAGCCGGTTATTTATAGAAAACCCCTACACTTTACTCGCAACGACGCTAAGATTATTTTAATTTTGGTTACCACTTCTAAATTTGATTTTTCTACACACACACAGAGAGAGATCGAGCTCGGAATTTAATTATACGAGTGACGCAATCAAATATTTATATGTTCTTCGGCTGACATCCAGATTATAAACAAATTTTACTTTTAAAACCGTAACCGAGGCCTACAATTAATATTAATGTTTGCGGTCGTCCCCGTTTTAGTTTTTTTTTTTTTGGTTTTTGGTTTACGAGTTGATCTAAAAATTAATTGCTCCCACGCTTTTGACTCGACACCAAGGAATTTTATCATAAACAATGATGTTTTCGACCTTAATTTTAACGTGTTTCTAAGTTTCCTCTATTATTAGATCACATCTAGTGTGATGTACACGTTTGATATTTATTGAACTTGAACGGAAATATTTATCTAAAGCTTTTATTGCTTTGCATAGGATTATTTCTTAATCATCGAATATTGACTTCTTTCGTGTTTTTTTACTTGCTCCGTTACGAAGTACGAGAAAGTATTGTGATCGTGATTTTTTTTTCAAAAATTTTTTTACGTTAATATCCGTTTTGGGGTCCCTCGATGCAATGAGTTTTTAAATTTTAAGTATAATTTTTTCATCTTTCATAATTTTGACGTTTTAAACGTCAGTTTCATCCGCTCGATGTACATTTAAAATATGATTTCAATTGAAAATAAACCATGAAAACGTAAATATAAATGGCTACGATACCATCAAGTCGGAGAAAGTAACATGATGGCCACATCACCATTTTTTACTTTCTCCGTTACGAAGTACGAGAAAGTATTGTGATCGTGATTTTTTTTTCAAAAAATTTTTTTACGGAAATATCCGTTTTGGGGTCCCTAGATGCCATTTCAACAATTTCTGGAAAAAAAATTGTGTCTGTGTGTGTGTGTGTGTGTGTGTGTGTGTGCGTCTGTGTCTGTGCGCGCTGTATCTCAAAAACTAATAGACCAATTGATATGAAACTTTGAATATAAGTTTTAATTAATAATGCGAAGAACTGAAAAGCTTTTGGTAAAATTTCGTACACCGGAAATGGGTGTTTACCTTAACCGTTTTTTGTTTTTCTCCGATATTTTTTTAAATATGAAAAGTACTATAAAAGCACTCAAACAAATCTTGAAGAAGGCAAAGAAATTAACATTTTTTGCTTGAAAATATTTTTCGTGAAATGTATGGTTTTTAAAAAATAATAGCAATTAATTTTTCTTTTGTAATTTTTGGTTTAAAATTATGAAACGATAATACTTACAGCAAATGTATTTTAATAATAATTGTAGAGAATCCAAAAATGAACAACTTCTATAGAATAAGTTTTTTCGAAATCTCTTTGGTTTTTGAGTAAATTGACTATTAGAATTTAAAGTATAATTTGTCATTTTCATCTTTCATAATTTTGACGTTTTAAACGTCAGTCTCATCTGATTTTACTAAACCCTCTATGCACATTTAAAATGTGATTTCAAATCGGAAAAAGTAACACTGTTTTTTTATTTTTTATTTTTGGCATTATTTTAGAGTTTCGGATCGTATCTTAATTTGAGCTTGTGTTATTTTTGGGGCAAATTATTTTTAAACCAGAATTTTTGTGCTCGTATTTTATGTTTTTTGCCTGTTTCTTCGATTTTTTCCTTTAAATTCTTGATTTTTTTTATAAATATTCTTTATGTTGGTCTCAATTTTAAAATGATCTGTTGAAATTTTCGACTTTTTTGGTCAGTATATTGATTCTTAAGCTCGTTCTTTCGATTTTTGGTCTAAATTTTCGATTTTTTGCCACAATTGTTGAATTTTTATTTGTATTTTGGATTTTTTTGGTCAAAATTTTTGATTTTATGTCCTAAGATTTCTTTATTTGGCCAAAATTTTCGATATATTTATTAAGATTTTCGATTTTTTAACTTTTTGGTCTGCATTTTTTTATTTTTAGGCCCATGTTTTCAATCTTTTGGCCACAATTGTTAAATTTTGACCTGTATTTTCGATTTTTTGGTCCAAATTTTTGATCTTCTGTCCTAAGATTTCTTTATTTGGCTGAAATTTTTCATTTGTTTACTAAGATTTTCGATTTTTTAATCTGTATTTTTTTATTTTTAGCCCCAAATTTTCGGTATTTGGTCCAAATTTTGTTTTTTTCGTCCTATATTTTAAATTTTTCAATTTTCAATTTTAGTTTCTGTTCGGAAACTGACTTTGAGCTACAGGGTTATTTTGAGGATGAAAATGGCAAACAATTTTTTCTTTGCTTGAATTTTTTTATCTGCATTTTCAGATCTCTGGCCTGTAATTTCTTTTTTTTTTCCAAAGTTTTGATTTTTGGCGTAAATATTCTTTATTTTGGCCTGGTTTTTTTAATTTTTTTTGTCCAAAATTTTCAGTATTTGGTCTAATTTTTTGTTTTCTTGGCCCATATTTTAGACTTTTTTATTTTCAATTTGAGTTTCTATTCAGAAACTTACTCTGAGCTACAGGGTTATTTTGAAGGTGAAAACGGAAAACTATTTTTCCTTTACTTGAATCCTTTTATCTGCATTTTTGGATCTCTGGCCTGTAACTTCGATTTCTATTCCAAATTTTTGACCTAAATATTCTTTATTTTGGCGTGAAAATTTAGGTTGTGTGTTAAAAGTTTCGATTTTTTAGCCGATATTTTCGAGTTTTTTGGTCGGTTTTTGATTTTTTGCCCTTTACTTTTTAACCTGAATTATTGTTTTTTATTTTATTTTTTTGCATTATTTTCGAGTTTCTGGTCGGAAACTTATTTTGAGCCAAAGAATTATTTTAGGGGCTAGCTAACTATTTTTGCTTTTACTTTTATTTGCAATATTTTGGTCTGCATTTTTTTGGTCCATATTTTAGATCTTTACCTTTAGTTGTTTTCGCCTCAATTTATTCCAAATTTTTAATTTTTTTGCCTAAATAATCTTTATTTTGGACAACATTTTCGATGTGTTTGTTGAAATTTTCGATGTTTTAGTTTGGGTTTTTTTTATGTTTAGGCCATAGTTTTCGATATTTGGATTTTTTTGGGCCTATGTTTTAGTTTTATTGTTCAATTATTGATTTCTATTAGCGAATTTTTGATTGGCGAATATTTTAGATTTTTAACCTAAAGCAGCGATTTTTTAATGTTTTGCCAGTATTTTCAAGGTTTTGGTATAATCGTCAAATCGGAGAAAGTAACATGATGGCCACATCACCATTTTTTTTTAATTGATTGATATTGTAATAAAAGTAATAAAGAAGTTCTACTGTTCAAAATTGAGTGACTTTGAAGGTCAAAAAAAATCAATTTGAACAGTACCAAGGATTGACAAATTGTAAACGCGTTTCAGAATGTTTGATAATACCGTTAATGAAAAAGGGCTTTCGTATCTTGAAGATTGCAGACGGTTCCCATGCGAACGAAACAATAAGGGCGATGGGCAAAAAAAAGTGGACACGGTTTGTTCCACTTGATCCCTTAGAAAACTGGACTGGTTAGAGAAACAACCTTCTTCTTACATCCGCAATGCGATTCGTGAACCCAAACTGACCCTCGCCGGACGTATGTTAATTGTCTCCGGGGTGGAACGTTATAATAACCCTTCGCAGTGATTAAATGCTTGATTATTAAAACACATATGCTTAACCGTCGCTCGTTATCTGACTGAGACTCATGTGTCATTGTTTCGTTCGCTCGCAAAGGGGTGGGTTATGAATAATTTTGAATAAAATTAACACTTTTTTCCACGCCGCACACTCGAAACAAGAAATAATGCCTGAAATAAAAGACTGGTTGTGATTCAGATTACTAATTCGTGTTTTGGAATATATTAAATAAATTGTGTCCCTGTCTTATTACAAACCGTCTAGAGATGGCCAAATAGACCAAATCACTGACCAAAAAAATGTCAACTGAAATTTTGTGTTTGATCGATTACCATTTATTAAAAAAACATGATTAGTTCCCCACAGGCACAAATAAAAATTTCAAAAACTATCGGAATCATCTTTTGCAAGGAACCTCAAAATGGATATTTCCGGTAAAGGAAAGGTTGACCTCTATATTTTCCCTGCTTTAGAACGAAGAAAGTAAAAAGTGACTGCCATTATTTTCATCATCAAGGCTTAGCTGCGCTGATGGGGCAAAAGTAGATCGAAACTGGTCGGTAGTTATCGATGTCGGAGAAACAATAATTAATGTTATCATATTTATTTTTAATCTTCATTTCGTGATTGATCTTCGTACTAAATCTATTTACTTCATCCAATACCAACAAAAATTGACTTCATCCAATACCAACAAAAATTCTTGCTTAAAATTATTATTTTTATATTATTACAACGTGTAACGAGAAGAAAAGCAGTAAAATAGATATCCACCTCAATAAACGTCGCCTACTCCAGTTTAGGTATTTCCTGTATTCAAATTTTTGTTTTTCAAGACAAATTATTATTATTATTATTATTAAATGGATACTCTGGCATCGGTATTTCCTGTATTTGATTTTTTGTTTTCTGTTTTCTCAAGACAATTTATTATTATTATTGTTATTATTAAATGCATGCAGTGTTAACACGTTAATATAAATAATGAATCTATTAAGAACCCACATTTCATGGCAAATGAGAAAATGTGTGGTATTTACGTAATTACAGACAGGGGCGGCTCGTTATGTAGAGCCAGGGAGCCATGGCACTACCTGTAGACTCAAGCTCAGCAAGAATTTTTAACTGCTTCTTAAAAAAACTTTTTAAATGTTAAACAACGCGTGGAAGTTCCACATTAATTTCAACAGATGGTTAAAATTTTGACAGACTATTTCTGAATAATGTGTTTTTACAAATTTCCAAAGAGAGCAATCGCAAGTTTACCACAACAAAAATGGTTGCACTAAAAAGCAAATTTTGATGACCATGCGCATTTTTCAGAAATTTGCATGGAAATTCCACATTAATTGCAACAGATTTTGACAGACTAATTTTGAATAATGTGTCTTTACAAATTTCCAAAAAAAAATAATTTCCTTCTTATTTTTCGATTTTTTTGTTAAAATTTTCGAGTTTTTGGTCCGCAATTTTGATTTTTAGGATCGAATTTTTGAATTTTTGATCTCATATTTTAGATTTTTTTGAACCTAAATAATTGGTTTTTATACGCAACTTTTGTTATTTCTTTGCCGATATTTTCAAGTTCAGTTTCTGATTTCTTGCCCTTCATTTTAGATTTTTTAACTTGAATTATTATTTTTTATGGGAGATTTTTTTTTACTTTTTGGTTACTTTTTGACCACCGTTTTCGAGTTTCTGGTCGGCAACTAATTTTGAGCTAAAAATTGATTGATTTTTCAATTTTGTGGTTAGCATTTTTTATTTTTAGACCAGCATTTTTTATTTTTTTGCCTATATTTTACATATTTGACCTGTATGTTTCATTTCTTCGTTCCAAATTTTAGAGCTTTCGCCCTAAATATGTTTTATTTTGGTTAAACTTTTTGATTTTTTTTTGTTTTTGGATTTTTTCGGATTTTTGGTCTACATTTTTTTAACTGCCAATTTTCGATATTTGTGTAAATTTTCGATTTGTTTTAGTTTTTTATCTTAATTAAGAGCTACTTCTGCAAGTGATTAATTTTTTACAATATTTCAAAACATTGAGTGCAATTTTGTTCCCTCCAATGCAGGTTTGTTTCCAGATGCAATATTGTAATTGTTTTTTCAAATAATCGAAAATACACTGTTTCTGAATGGTTTCAGCAATTTTGAAACGAATTCTGCAAGTGATTAATTTGTTATAATTTTTGAAAAAAATTGAGTGCAATTTTCGTTCCTTCCGGTCCAGTTTTAAATCAATTCCTGTTGTTTTCAGTAGCAATAATGCAGTTATTTTTACAAGTAATCAAAAGTACACTCTTTCTGCGTAGTTTTAATAATTTTGGAGCTAATTCTAAAAGTGATTAATTTTTTACAATATTTCAAAACATTGAGTGCAAGTTTCCTTCACTACAGAGCAAATTTTGAGTTTTTTCCCTTGTTTGCTGCAGGAGCATGTCGTTGTTTTCAGGAAATCAAAAGTACACTATTTTTGAATAATTGAAGTTTATTTGAAGCGAAACCTTCATGTAATATATTTTTTTTAATTTTTCAAATCGTCGAGTGCAAATGTCTTTCCATATGGAGCAATTTGTGAGTTGTTCTATGTTTTCTGGGGCTAATCACCCCTAGTGCTGAAAATGGAAATATTCGGACTTGAATTTTCAATTTTTATGTCGTGACTGAATGGCATACGCCTAAGTCAAAAAAAAATCAATTTTCTTGTTTTTATTTTTTATCGTTAAGCCCGGATTTTGATATTTTGGTCTAAATTTTTAATCTTTTAGCCTAAATTTTTTTCTAAATTTTCGATTTGTTTGTTAAAAGTTTTGATTTTTTGGTCCGCAATTTTGATTTTTAGGATCGAATTTTTGAATCTTCTATCCTATATTTTAGATTTTTTAACCTAAATGATTGATTATTTGTATTTTTTTGTCGATATTTTCAAGTTTTTTTGACAATTTTTGACTTCTTGCCCTTGATTTTAGATTTTTTAACTGGAATTAATATTTTTTATGGACGATTTTAAATTAAAAAAAAAAAAAAATTGATTTTTTTCAAAACGGAAACCATTCTGAACACTATTTATCCATAAAATTTTGTTGTGGGACTTCCAGGAACTGAGATTTTCGAGTTTCAGGTCAGCAACTTATTTTGAGCTAAAGAGTTATTTTGGGGGCTGAAAAAGGCGAATTATTTTCGTTTTCCTTGATTTTCAATTTTTTGGTTTGAATTTTTTATTTTCAGGCCAGCATTTTTGATTTTTTTTGGTCTATATTTTAGATCTTTGACCTGTTTTTTCATTTCTTCGTTCCTAATTTTAGAGTTTTTGCCCTAAATATTCTGTGTTTTGGTTAAACTTTTGTTGAAATTTGCGGATTTTTGGTATGCATTTTTTTTTAACCGCGAATTTTCGATATTTGTGTTTTATATTTTTAGTTTTTTACATTAATTAAGAGCGTATTTTTTATTGGTCTATACTTTAGATTTTTAACATGATTGATTTTTATGTGCAAATTTTTGATTTTTTGCCGGTATTTAATTTGTATAATTTGTCATTTCCATCTTTCATAATTTTGACGTTTCAAATGTCAGTATCATCCGAACCAATAAATTGTAAAAGTGGCTCTACCATCAACGTGTTCCACGAGCCGCCACTGATAACAGATTGTAGATAATGCTAGAGTGTAAATTGAAGTAATTAATAAATAAGCAGTCGCTGTTAAAAGAAGGCAGTTAAAAGAGCTCACTCGGAACTATCTTAAAAGTATCTTAACAGGCAACATGATACTCCTGGCGTGACATGAGAATATATTTAATTCACCACTCTGTGAAATTAATGTAAAAATAATTACGTCTCTAAAAGTGTGTAATTACACCAATTACAACGTGTAACGAGACACAGAAGCATCCGAGTTTTGATTTCATTATAATTCTTAATCGTCATAATTGTTTGGGGAAAATCCCGCCAATTTTTTTTTCATCTTTTTAATTATAATACCATTATTTCCAGCGTTTCGTGCCTTATTTTTCCAGAGATGCCGGCTGCTTTGTTTGCGTTTCTAGTTCTTTTTTTTTGGTTTTGTTTGTTGTGAACGGAGCGCGTTTGTTGGCATTAAAATGTCGTTATAAACTCTTTTGCATTAATTAAATCCGATCGAAGTTTTCGCCCAAGTCCTGGAAACGAAACCGGAGCAAGGAGAATCGATTTGTAATTGTTGAATGTACAAAAATACCATATTACTCCAAATTCCTTTTATTCATGCCCTCTAATCTATGCAATTGAAATACATTGTTATCTGTGTGCATATTTCTATTAAGAAAACTCGTAATAGACGACACAATGTACGCGTGTGTATTTTGTATTGTATCGTTTAAATATTCAAATAAAAAATAATTAATTAGCTTGAGATTAATCAAGAATTTTAAGAAATTTAAACTTTTTTTTATATCAGCGGAAAAATTTTCCAAATTTCTTTTATTCATACCGTCTAATTTATGTAATTTAAATACATTGTTGTCAACAAATAAAAGATTTAAATTACGACACTCTTATTTATAGAAGTTTTAATATAGACGATTTAAATATAATGCCAACTAATGAAAAAATACACAATAATAAGTATTCGTTTCATCGCGCGATTCTTTAGCCGTGTATTATGTGTACTTAGGTAGCTAAGCTTATTGCATCAAAATGCAACTTTTTTAATAATCATCGTAGACCATTTTTCATCAGAAAAACGATTGATTGGCGTTAAAAAATTGCAGCTATCTTCAATAGCAAAAAAAATAGTGTATCACCATGAACATCGATTTTTCAGATTTTGATCGTCCGTAGCGGCTAAACGAAAACTCCAAATTGAACGCGGTTTTTAAAGCAGTGTATAAATTAGTCGGATTCAATTAAATTTGGCGAATTAAAATTTTTGACGAAAACCTGAAAAACTACCCAGGTCTCCCCCCTTCTTACTTTTGCTCAAAAATTGGCTTTAAAATAATTTCTCGAAGAAACCACTATTTCGAATATACTTCTTCAGTTTGGGATGCTTTTAGACTATTCTGTTTAGCATAAGTTGCATCAACAAAAATCGAATAAGCAGAAACCTTCATTAACAATTTTAATCAACACCCTAGTTTGAACTAGAGGTGGAGAAAAATTAATAGCACCATCGATAGTACTGATAGTTTTGACTACCAAAAATACTACTAATACTCAATCAGAACCATCGAAACTATAAAGCCTATATTTAAAAATTTTACAGTTTTTAACAAATTTGTTTTGCTGGTATAATTTCGTATTATTAAAACCGTTGTTGTGTGTTACGATTAAGCATTATTTAAATGTGTGTTTGGTCGGATGGAAAGAAGGTAACTGTTGTTTCCAGTTCGTTAAGGAAATCTATGTGTGTGTGTGTGTGTGCTTTTGGAAAAATCAGTGGCGCGGGCGTTGATTATTTGTTGACATATTCCACTTCATGGTAATTTTATAATGGCCGGTGATAATCGATAATGACCCAATACAAACACACCGCGCCCACAGGCCTTTAGAAGAAAAAAAAACAGTTTTCTCTCAAATGTAATAAACGATAATTTCACATGCAAATAGTTATGCCGCACGAAGTAATTTCCTTTTTTTAATCATTTTACTCTAAGCTATCAGACGCCCCACGGTTAATATAACTTGTTTATACAGAAGATTTCTGAAAAGTTGCAACACTAAATATTAGTTGAATTAATTAAATAAATTAAATACGAAAAGCAGCCGGAATATGCGAATATTCAACCTGTTTGTAATTGAGATTATTTCCAAATGTTAACTGGCGGTTTTTTTTTAATATAAATAACTCAAAAAAATGATTTTTTTCATGTCATAATTCTGAATCCAATTAATATATTTTTTTTAATTCCTCAACGATAAATGCTTATTTTGGAGGTAAGTACGTGTGGGCAAAATTTCAGAGAAATCGGTCCAGTGGTTCTCTAGAAAAGTGCACTTAAAAATCAAGTTTTTGAAAAACGGCTGAGGAAGTGATCCAGACAATTTTGGAAATCATATTTATTATGTTAATTTAAAAAAAATAGAGCACTAATCTGGTTTGTTTATTTAAAAGATGCAAAATATACCTCTTAGCATTTGAAAATAATTATGCAGTGTTTAAATTTGTTTGTATTCCAGCCAAAATTCTGAATTTTTTAAACTCACCCTGTAGAAAGTTAGTTTTAAAAATTCACAACTTTAGCCGTAATTTTATACGAAATAAGACTAATCAATAGATGCAAAAGTATTTATTAGTACAATAACGCGACGTTTACAATTTTTTTTATACTTTTTTCATTCTGTTAAAATTTGAATTTCAATTCTTTGTAAAGAATTTAACTGTTTTGGTTAGTTCATATTATGCAAATGTTTCTGTTAGCATTTCCACAACAATAACGCGTTAGTTTCAATTTTCAACTTTTTTTTTTGGTTCGGGGTACAGTTTTAACCATACTGCTCGGATAATTTTGTAAATTTATAACTTTTGTCTTAAGAATTTCCAACTGCTTTAGCTAGTCAGTAGATGCAAAAATATTTATTATCATTTACGAAACCTGTTTTTACTATTTTTTAAGTCCAACTAAAATTTTAAACTTTTGCAGATTCACAAAAAAAAAGATTTTTTTAAAATCGTTATTTAGGCGTTTCCAGTCGATTTAAGCACTATTTACGAAAAACGTCATTTGGTGTATCTCCGTTCCTGGAAGTCCCACAAAAAACTTCTATAGACAAATAGTGTTCAGAATGAGCTCTTATTCATGAAAAAAAAAATTATAGACAAATAGTGTTCTGAATAAACCCGAAATTTCGGAATTTGTGTTCCCACAATTTTTTTTTATAGACAAAGTGTTCATAATAAGCTCTTAGACATGAAAAAGATAGAAACAAATTTTGAAGAAAAATTCCGTATCTTCGTTCCCGGAAGTCCCACAAAAAAAAACATTATAGACAAAGTGATTAGAATGAGGTCTTAGACATGAAAAAAAAAAATAGAAAAACAATTTTGAAGAAAAATTCTGTATCTTCGTTCCAGGAAGTCTCACAAAATATTTATATAGACAAATAGTGCCCAGAATAAGCTCCTAGACTTGAAAAAAAAAACAGATAAAATTTTCTGATGAAAAATTTTATTTAGTCGTATTTTAGGCATTTCCAGTCGATTTAAGCACTATTCACGACAAAAGTCATTTTGCGTTCCTGGAAGTCCCACAATTTTTTTTATAGACAAATAGTGTTCATAATGAGCTCTTAGACGTGAAAAAATAAAAATAAATTGAACATTCCTAATTTCCGTTCCTGGAAGCCGTCCACCAATTTTTTTTTAGACAAATAGTGTTCAGAATGAGCTTATAGAAAAAAAAACAAAAAAAAATTTCTGAGGAAAAATTTTATTTAGTCGTATTTTGAGTAATTCCAGTCGATTAAAGCACAATTTACAAAAAAAAAACGTCACTTGATGTATCTCCCTCCGTTCCTCGAAGTGTCACAAAAAGCTTTTATAGACAAATAGTGTTCGAAATGAGCTCATAGTCATAGTCATGAAAAAAATAGGTAAAATTTGTTGAAGAAAAATTCCGTATCTCCGTTCCTGGAAGTCCTATAATTGTTTTATAGACAGATAGTGTTCAGAATTAGCTCCTAAAAACAGAAAAAAAATTCTGAGAAATTTTTTTATTTATACGTATTTTAGGCATTTCTAGTCGATTTAAGCACTATTTACGACAAAAGTCATTTTGCGTATCTCGGTTCCTGGAAGTCTGGAATTTGCCTATGATGGACAGTATACGCTCCTCAATGGGTGTTATTTTCGTTTTTCCGTAGGAGTCTGTGATTATATATTTTGAAAAAAAAACGGTTTAAAGATAATTACATTATATTCGTACATAATCCGAAAATATGAATATCGATTGTGTATTTGAGTAGAAATGCCCAATATGAATAAGGAATTGGCTAGGGGGGAAGAGGGAGGGCTATGAGGCGAGACCGTTAATTTCGTTCCGCCGAAAGCGAGTTTTAATATAATTAAATCGTCCAAAAAAGCGAATCGATCGCATGCAGCTATTAATTCTTGTGTAGTGTATTAACTGTTGCCTCTTTAAAACAATAGTCCGTACCTGGCTCCGGGCATCGATCCGGACTCCGGACAAAGAACCATCCAGGAAACTGTCGCCGCCAGCCAGGGTCACGTGTGAAATTAATAAATGTACACAACACCACCGACGTAATTAAATACCTAACTTAATTCAGCCCTTGCATGTCTGCGTCCACCCCCTCCAACACCGACTAATTATCCTAATCCAACCTGAAATTCTGTTACCAACAAATTACCGAAAGAACAAACATGAGAAAACCGAATAATTACTCCCATTGTTTCCGCATACGAAAATCCAAGAAACTCCTACCAAAAAAAAAAATGGACAAAAAAAAGCACGCTTTGTTGTCCAATAATTACAGTGGAATTAAACATGGAGCTCGCACAGGTGGATATAAAACTATCTGCTTCACATGTTATAGTAATTATCGATGCATTGAACTAATGAACAATCCGACTAATTGCAGGAAGTGACGTCACTCAGCGCATTTTGTGTGTTTACGTTGTAAATACGTTTGTGTGTGTATGTGTTTCGTGTGTATGTGTGTGTGAATAATAAAGCATCGCGTTTTGTATTTTAGTCGAATTGGCGCAATTCTGATTCACGCTATGAAATTAGCGATAAGTAGCGCGTTATATTCATTCTCGAATGGTTGCAATTATAAATAAACAACGTTCGAAATACTTACAATTCGTGAGTTTAAACGAAAGCTATACATTTTTGTAATTGCTTAGAAAATATAAGGAATAAATTACGGATGTAATTAAGTGATAATAAACAGAAATTAACTCTGTTAAAAAAAATATAACTAAAGAAAGCATTTTGCTATTCATTTTTTTTTGCGTAAGCAATTAGCTTTTCAACCACTAACGGAATTCTAGAATATTCTAAATGAAGAAATGAATAATATCATACAAACACCACGACTACGGACCCGGGCGGAAAAATGTTCTGCTCTGTGGGGAATCGAACCCACTCGACTCGTGATGCAGCAGGCAAATGCTCGCACCCTACCCACTACACTATCGAGCCGCCCCGATTAATTTCTACAGAAAAGAATTATCAACAATTTATAAATTAATAAAATGTGAACAAAATCAAAGAAGAAAAGTAGCCCTGATTTAATTTATTTACCGCTTCTGCGGCAAGTGAGGCTGTTTCAATTTTAATTGTATTGTTATGTAAAATCAGATTATTCCCTTTTGTTATAGACAATATAATGAATTAATCAAGGAGAGAAGGAGAGTTTGGCGAAAGTATTGTGTAAGGCCAGAGACAGGACAAGAGGATGGGGGTGTGGGGGGCCAGAGGGTGTCTTGCCTGTAATCAAGGAGTTCATTAGTCACCAGGAAAGAGCGATTGCTCTCACCCCGCAAACCCAACCACTAATTAAACACTGTCGCTTTCTTATATGGCGCCGGCATAGACGCCCTAACTGCCACTATCTTCTTGCACTAAAATTATATTCCCCGCACACGAAAAAATCTAATGACCTTTCCTAATGTTCCATTCGACCTTTTTATTTCAACTGAAAGAATAAATTATAAATCAAGAAATTGATTCTTTTCGGGAGAGGCGACAATAATTTCGGCGCGCCCTTGGGGACCCGGCGGTGGTTTAATCAAGGGCTGATCACCTCGCCTCCGCAGGAATAACTCAATCACATAAGTTTCCTTCGACTCAGTCACATATTTGCCCTCGCTAATAGATATCTATTACTCTATATTTGTATGTCTTGTAATTGTGAAGAATCGTGACGTCACATCCGTCCCTCGGGGAGGACACACGCCGCACCGACACGCGGAATTACCAAACAGCTAAAAGTCTCATCGAATCAAATTAAACTATGCTCTATCGTATGTGTAATAGTGATCAAATATTAATTCAGAACAAAAAAATGGTGATGTGGCCATCATGTTACTTTCTCCGATTTGATGGTTTAATAGTTATTTATATTTATAGATTCATTCATTATTTTCAATTTAAATCATATTTTAAATCGAGTGTTTCACATGATCGAATGGTGATGACGTTTGAAACGTCAAAATTATGAAAGGTAAAAATGACAAATTATGTTACAAATTCTAATAATTTAAGTTTACTGAAAAACTTAAAAATGTCTTGAAAAAGATTTCTAAAAATGGTTCCGATTAAAAAGTCCTAAAAAAAATCTCTTAAATGTCCTGAACAAGAAAGTCTCGAAAAGGATTTCTAAAAATAGTCCTCATTAAAAAGTCCTAAAAAACCTAACAAAAGCCCTGAACAAGAACATCCTGAAAAAAATTTCTTAAAATAGTCCTGATTTAAAAGCCCTTAAAAAAAACCGAATAAAAGCCCTGAACAAGAAAGTCCTGTAAAAGATTTCCAAAAATAGATCTAATTAAAAAGTACTAAAAACCCCAATAAAAGTCCTGAACAAGAAAGTCTTGAAAAAAGAGTCCTGACAAAAAATGTCTTGAAAAACAGGTCCTTCAAAAAGACCAGAAATAAAGTCCTGAAAGAGTGTCCTAAAAAAGAGTTCTTACAAAAAAAAGTCCTGGAAAAACAGTTTTGGAAATAAAGTCTTGAAAAAATATTCCTGTTAAAAAGTTGTGAAAAAGAGCCGTGAAAAAAGTCCTGAAAAAATTACTGCAAAAAAACCTGATAAATTAAGTCTTCGTATAAAACACCAGAAATAAATGTCGTTTAAAAAATCCTGAAAGACGTCCAAAAAGAGTCCTAAAAAGTCCCGAAGGATAGTCCTAAAATAAGTCATGCCAAAGTCCTGAAGAATGTCTTGGAAAAGTTGAAAAAATGAGTCTTGATAAAATATCCTGAAAAAAAGTCCTCTAATAACAGTTTTGAAACAGAATTATGGAGATAACATCGTAAAAGAATCATAAAAGAACATTTATGAAAAAAACCCTGTAAAAAGGTTATTAAAAAAGACCTGAAAAAGTTCTGAAGAATCCCAAAAATAGTCTTAAAAAAAACTGGAACAAGAAGTCCTGAAAATTAATCCCATAAAAAATGTCCTGAATTATAGTACTGAAAAAAGTCCTGTAAAGAAGGTTTGAAAAAAAATTCCAGAAAAAATAATACTGAAAAAATGCAATGAAGAAAATTCAGAAAAGAATCCCAAAACGAAGTCCCGAACAAGAGGTTCTTAAGAAATTAGTCTTGAAAAACTGTCCAGATAAAAGCCGTAAAAAAAAAACTCCAGAAAAATAGACTTCATACAAAATACCAGAAAAAGAAACCTAAAAAGTCCTAAAATAAATCCTGAAGAATTTTCAGAAAAAGAGCCCTGATGAAATATCATAAAAAAATTTCCTGTAAAAACAGTCCCTGAAAAATTACCCCGAAAATAACATCTTTAAAAAATAAACAAACAAAAAAATCTGAAAAAGGATCTAAAGAAATTCTCCTGAAAAAAATCCCAGAGTCCTGCAAAAAGGCATAAAATAAGTCCTTAACAAAATTCCTGAAATAAAAAGTTTAGAAAGTAGTCTTAAAAAAATGCCAAAAATATCTGAAAAAATCCTTACAAAGGTCCAAAAATGGTTATGAAAAGAAAAATTCTAAAAAATGTTATGAAGAAAATTCAGAATTTTTTTTTCTGAAAAGAATCCCGAAAATAAGTCCTCGACAAAGAATTCTTAAGAAAGTCCCGAGAAAAAATTCCTGAAAAAAAAAACCTGTTAATAAAATTTTGAAAAGAAATTGAAAATAAAGGTCAAAAAAAAATGTCTTAACATATTCTGAAAAAGAATCCTCGAGGAAAGGTCTTTTAAAAATGTCCTTAAAAAAGTTCTGAAAACTTTGTCCTGAAGTCCCAAAAAGGCGAAAAGAACAAAAAACTGTTAAAGTAAATATTCGGAAATACGAAATTTTACCAAAAGCTTTACAGTTTTTCGGATTCTCAAATAACACTTATGTTCAAGTTTCATTGTCATTTCTGTATTAGTTTTTGAGATACAGCGCGCGAAGCAGACTGTTATGTAGAGAAAAAATGGTGATGTAGCCATCATGTTACTTTCTCCGATTTTGATTGCATAATAGTTATTTGTATTTATACTACCATGGTTTATTTTCATAGATCGGATGATACTGACGTTTAAAACGTCAAAGTTATGAATAACAAATTATACTTCCAATTCAAATACTCTTAAATAAGTATATTCGAAACCTAAAAAAAAAATGGTGATGTGGCCATCATGTTAAATTATTTATATTTACGCTTCCATGATTTATTTATAATTTAAATCATATTTTAAGTGTGCATCGAACGTTTCGTAGACTCGGATAAAACTGACGTTTAAAACGTCAAAATTATGAAAGATGGAAAAATGTACTTCAAATTCAAAAACTCAGTTTACTCAAAAACTAAACAGATTTCGAAAAAAACTTATTCTTTATAAATTGTTCATTTTGCCATTTTCTACAATTATTATTAACATAAATTTGCTGTAACTATTAGCGTTTCATACTTGTATACCAAAAATGAAAAAAAAATTAATAAATTTTTTTCTCGAATAACAATAATTTTATGAAAAATGTTTTCAAACAAAATAATTGCATTTCTTTATTGTCTTCAATATTTGTTCAAATGTTTTTGTGATATTTTTCATATTTAAGAAAATATTAGCAAAAAACAAAAAACAGTCAAGGTAAACACCCACTTCCGGTGTTCGAAATTTTACCAAAAGCTTTTCAGTTCTTCGGATTATCAAATAAAACTTATGTTCAAAGTTTCATTTCAATTGGTCTATTAGTTTTTGAGATACAGCGCGCACAGACACACACACACACACACACACACACATACAGACACACACACACAGCCACAAAAAATTTTTTTCCA
This sequence comes from Ocypus olens, assembly GCA_910593695.2. Taxonomy (NCBI): domain Eukaryota; kingdom Metazoa; phylum Arthropoda; class Insecta; order Coleoptera; family Staphylinidae; genus Ocypus; species Ocypus olens. Next base: position 51,526,532 of record OU343049.1, read on the forward strand.
GAAATTGTTGAAATGGCATCTAGGGACCCCAAAACGGATATTTCCGTAAAAAAAAATTTTGAAAAAAAAATCACGATCACAATACTTTCTCGTACTTCGTTACGGAGAAAGTAAAAATGGTGATGTGACCATCATGTTACTTTCTCCGACTTTAAATTTACGTTTTCATGGGTTTATTTTCAATTGAAATCCTATTTTAAATGTACGTCGAACGTTGCGTAAACTCGGATGAAACTGACGTTTAAAACGTCAAAATCATGAAAGAGAAATTATACTTTAAATTCAAAAACTAACGCGATTTAGAAAAAAACTTATTCTTTAGAAGTTGTTCATTTTGGCATTCTCTACAATTATTATTGACGTAAATTTGCTGTAACTATTATCGTTTCATAATTATGAACCAAAAAATATTTTTTTTTTCTCGAATAGCAATGATTTTATGAAAAATATTTTCAAGCAAAAGATGTTCATTTCTTTGTTGTCTTCGATGTTTGTTTAAATGTTTTTGTGATATTTTTCATATTTAAGAAAATATTGGCAAAAAACAAAAAACAGTTAAGGTACACACCCACTTCCGGTGTACGAAATTTTACCAAAAGCTCTTCAGTTCTTCTGATTATCAAATAAGACGTATGTTCAAAGTTTCATATCAATTAGTTTTTGAGATACAGCGCACACAGGCAGACACACACACGCAGACACAGAAAAAAAAATTCCAGAAATTGTTGAAATAGCATCTAGGGACTCCAAAACGGATATTTCCGTAAAAAAAAAATAAAAAAAAAAAATCACGATCACAATACTTTCTCGTACTTCGTAACGGAGAAAGTAAAAAATTATAATACATTATAATGCTAATAAGAACTAAGATTAGTTACTTATTTGTCTTGTTTGTAGATATTGATCTATGATGAATTAAAAATGTTCATTCTAGCATGGTATCTTAAGGTAGCCAAATTCTTCAGAACGATTTATTAACAATATTTCATATTTTGTAACTTATATTGGGTCTAATTATCAGAAAATGAACTACAATTGAAAATTATTTATAAACAAATAATGTGGGCCACAAAGGGTTAAGTTGAATTTCGTGTTCATGTTATTCAAGCGTTCCTTTAAACAATGGTAGGTGTTTCCATATACATTTTTCGTGTCGAAATTGAGCCAAAAGAGTATTCATTTTCCGTTCAACTTCTTCCAGTTCTTTTGCCAAACTTTCCCACGGGTCACTCTTCTTTATTTTATTCCTATAGTCAGTTATTTTGACTTTCCACAACACTTCCTTTTCCCGGTAGCTTTCTATAAGCGTCAGTGCGTTATCATCCATCCACTCCATAATTTTTCGTTTTAAAATTGATGCGAAAAGTTTCACCGTCTACACCTGATTGAGGTGAGGCGAACATACCCTTTAAAGTTACCGACAACTGGCGGGACTTTTGGCGAACTCGAGACGAACAGGGTAAAATCCCGTAATGTTACGCGAGCTATTCGCACACAGCCTGACAACATTGGGCGAACAGGTTATTGGGTGATCGCGAGCTGTCCGCGAGCACCGGTGGATACGCACCTTAATAGTTACGCGTGGTGAGAAACTTTTTAATTATCAAACACCGAAACTATAAGGAGGAACAGCTAGAGCCCTCCTAAAATCTGGCGGCACATTGCGCAGTGACCATCTTAAATTTCCGAAAACTCAATTATTCAGCGAGCGCCGCTTGAACATAATGTACACATAGACAAATACTCGGTCGCGAAGTGATGATTCATATTCCATTCAGTGGTGCGGCCACGCGGTGATATGTTTATCGCGTTCTCTCACTCTGCGCAAACTTTACCCCCAGGTGACGCCAGGTTTTGGAAGGGCTGTAGTTGAATTCCGTATGGGAGAACGCATCCTACCACTTAATCCTACAGATTGGAATGTAAATGAATTTAAATTAAGTTTTAATTTAGATTAATTTAAAGTTTTTGTTACATAAGTGATTTAATAATACAATTTAATAATGTCAAACAGACCATTTGCGTGTTACAATGACCAAGACAAATTTTCCCGTACGCACACGTCCTTAACGAACTGTAAAGTCGTTTCCCTGCGACAGGTCGCATTTAAAACAAAATTTAATTGCGGCCATAGAACAACAGCGGGTAATAGCATGGTAATTATCGGATTTTTTTTTTCATATTATTGTCCTACAACAAATTACCGGCTTTTGTTGGTTTGACATGGCGTGTATATGTTGATGATAGATCCGTACGTCTCGGGTTCACACTTGGCTACACACACACACAACTCTGGAAGGAAGAGGAACGGGAGATCGCCTTAACTCACCAACTCTGATTACCAGCTAAATAAAGTTAATTAGTCTAATTCCCCCGGCGTAGCAAGACGTCAGTTAGCTTAATTAATATAATTAGGGACATTTACTGACAACTGTAATTGGCACGCGGAGTGCCTACCGCGAATTCGAATTTATACTTAAAAATAGAATCGCTTTTAACATCATGCCAACTAAAATTTTAATCATATTATTTATGATGGAGCTGAACCGTCTCATAATTGTTATTGTACATTTACATCCATGTACAGATTGAGGAACAAAGACTCGTGCAAGTTTAATATAAAACTTCAGAAATTAATGATGTTTATCAGCTGATTCTTATAGTTTTTGAAGCAACGAGGAACAAAGGCTTAAAAAGACTTAAAAAACTTCATAAATTATGTCTATAAGTGGATTCTCATAGATTTTGAAGCATTGGGGAACAAAGGCTTAAATGGCTTAAATGGCTTAAAAGACTTCATAAACTAATGATGGTTACCAGCTGATTTTTATAAATTTTGAAGCGTAAAAATTCTGGTCGATTCATTCAGGAGAAAGAATAGCAATTCTCTCAATACAGGAAGAGTGTGAAACTAGCATAAATTATCTTGCAAGTAACATTCTTCGGACAGTGATTAAACCTATTAAACCTGCAACCTCAAGTACCACAGAAGTCACACATTATCCGCTCCGCCAGAACACATCCAATTATTAATTCATAGATTATTTAAAAAAAGTATTTTAAATATTAGATTTAAATAAGATCTGTAATATAAGGCTAGGAAATAAAAATAAAATCATATTTAACACATTTTTACCTGTAATTATATTTATATCAAATCTGAAAGAAGACACACGCAGGTGAAGTGGAAAGACTTCCTAGACAAAAGAAGAGTAATTAGGATTTGGGCGCGCGGGTCTTATGTCGCTGGCATTTTCGTTGGAAACAAAGAAGCGAAGAAAGAGAGCAACTGCCCACGTAGGGATAATTAGAGTTGCGTGACCGCAGAGTGATTAAAACATAAATTACTGCGATGGGGAAATTATTTTTGACGTGTCTGCCTTAGGGTTGATAACAACCCCGTGCATCTATCCATCTATTCTGGCCGATCACCTCCACAATCAAAATCGTGTTTAATGCTTATGCGTCCGTATGCATGATAATTTTTTGATCCATCCTAATCATAATTTACAGCATAATTATGTACACGCAACATGGTTCCCAAATCTTACACATGTTAATATGAACATAAAAAAAGAAAAGGGTTATTACAAAATCAAATTATTTATTACAGTTTATAAGGAAAATATTTAAATAGTTCAGCAAGTCGATTCATCCTACTAAGCTTATGGAAACTATCTGTAGTAATACTCTCAGTACTTAGGAATTGACTGTTATATTACGATAATTGTTGCAGTGGCAACGAGTATTAGTTCGGAAGTAATTGAAATTTTACTTTGAACTGTTGGTTGCTTGGAAATTCATCGCAATGAAAATTCATCGCGGAGAAATTTCATCGCAAATGTCATTTTTGAAGTAATTGAAATTTTACTTTGAACTGTTGGTTGCTTGGAAATTCATCGCAATGAAAAATCATCGCTGAGAAATTTCATCGCAAATGTCATATTTGAAGTAATTGAAATTTTATTTTGAACTGTTGGTTGCTTGAAAATTTATCGCATCGAAAATTCATCGCGGAGAAATTTCATCGCAAATGTCTTTTTTGAAAGATTGAGATTTTATTTTGAACTATTGGTTGCTTGAAAATTTTTCGCAAGGAAAATTTAACGCGGAAAAATTTAATCGCAAATGTCATATTTGAAGTAATTGGAATTTTACTTTGAACTGTTGGTTGCTTGGAAATTCATCGCAATGAAAAATCATCGCGGAGAAATTTCATCTTATTGTCATATTTGAAGTTATTGAAATTTAACTTTGAACTGTTGGTTGCTTGGAAATTCATCGCAATGAAAATTCATCGCGGAGAAATTTCATCGCAAATGTCATATTTGAAGTAATTGAAATTTTATTTTGAACTGTTGGTTGCTTGAAAATTTATCGCATCGAAAATTCATCGCGGAGAAATTTCATCGCAAATGTCATTTTTGAAGTAATTGAAATTTTACTTTGAACTGTTGGTTGCTTGGAAATTCATGGCAATGAAAATTCATCGCGGAGAAGTTTCATTGCGGAGAAATTTCATCGCAGTGAAATTTCATAGCAAATGTCATTTTTGAAAGATTGAGATTTTGTTTGGAACTATTGGTTGCTTGAAAATTCATCGCAAGGAACGTTCAACGCGGAGAAATTTCATTTCATTTCATCTTTATTGGTGTTTAACAAAAATAGTTTACACAGGTCAAAATATGGAAACAAGATATCAGTTGGCAATGTGGTAACATAAATAGGACAAATAGCATAAAATTAAATAATAGATATAATATATCACACTAGTAGTAAATAAATAGGCGTATAAATTGTATATAAACAATAGATAAAATAAATAATTAAACACATTTAAAATTACTATTAATTAGTGGTAAAACGACCAAATTATAAATAGACAAAGTTAAAAAAACAAAGTTGTTAAATTGATAATAGATTAATACAGATTAAAACAGATAAAATATTAACTGATGTAGTACGAAAACAAACATGTTAAAATAAATCGTAATATGCGGCAATAAATAAAATTTGAAATAAAAAATTGTTGAATTCATCGCAAATGCCATTTTTGAAGTATTGAAATTTTATTTTGAACTGTTGGCTACTTGGAAATTCATCGCAAGGAAAATTCAACGCGAAGAAATTTCATCGCAAGAAAAATTCAACGCGAAGAATTTTCATCGCAGTGAAATTTCATTGCAAATCTCATTTTTCAAATTTTAAAATTTTGTTTTGAACTGTTGGTTTCTTGAAAATTGATCGTGGGGAAAATTCAACGCGGAGAAACTTCATCGCAAATGTCATTTTTGAAGTATTGAAATTTTGTTTTAAACTATTGGTTGCTTGAAATTAATCGCAAAAGAATTCATCGCAGTGAAATTTCATCGCAAATGTCATTTTTCAAATATTAAAATTTTGTTTTGAACTATTGGTTGCTTGGAAATTAATCGTAAAAAAGAATCAACGCGGAGAAATTTCACCGCAATGTCACTTTTTGAAAGATTGAAATTTTGTTTTGAACTATTGGTTGCTTGAAAAATTTAACGCGGAGAAATTTCATCGCAGATGTCATTTTTGAAATATTGAAATTTTGTTTTGAACTATTGGTTGCTTGAAAATTCAACGCGGAGAAATTTCATCGCAAATGTCATTTTTGAAATATTGAAATTTTGTTTTGAACTATTGGTTCCTAGAAAATTCATCGCAAGGAAAATTCACCGCAGAGAAATTTAACCCCAAATATCGTTTTTGCAGTATTGAAATTTTGGTTTGAACTATTGGTTGCTTGAAAATTAATCGCAAAAAAATTTATCGCAGTGAAATTTCATCGCAAATGTCGTTTTTCAAATACTAAATTTTGTTTTGAACTATTGCTTGGAATTTAATCGTAAAAAATCAACGTGGAGAAATTTCACCGCAATGTCATTTTTTGAAAGATTGAAATTTTGTTTTGAACTATTGGTTACTTGAAAATTCAACACGGATGAACTTAATCGCAAATGCCATTTTTGAAGTATTGAAATTTTGGTTTGAACTATTGGTTGCTTGAAAATTAATCGTAAAAAAATTCAACGCGGAGAAATTTCACCGCAATGTCACTTTTTGAAATATTGAAATTTTGTTCTGAACTGTTGGTTGCTTGAAAATTCATCGCAAGGAAAATTCAACGCAGAGAAATTTCACCGCAAATGTCATTTTTGAAGTATTAAAATTTTGTTTTGAAAATTCATCGTGAGGAAAATTCAACGCGGAGAAACTTCATCGCAAATGTCATTTTTGAAGTGTTGAAACTTTGTTTTGAACTATTGGTTGCTTGAAAATTATTCGCAAAAAAATTTATCGCAGTGAAATTTAATCGCAAATGTCATTTTTCAAATATTAAAATTTTGTTTTGAACTATTGGTTGCTTGAAAATTAATCGTAAAAAAAAATTCAACGCGGAGAAATTTCACCGCAATGTCACTTTTTGAAAGATTGAAATTATGTTCTGAACTAGGAGGTATTTGAAAACTCACCGCAAGGAAAATTCAACGCGGAGAAATTTCACCCCAAATGCCATTTTTGAAGTATTAAAATTTTGTTTTGAACTATTGGTTCCTTGAAAATTCATCGCAACGAAAATTCAGCGCGGCGAAATTTCACCGCAATATTATTTTTGAAAGATTGAAATTTTGTTCTGAACTGTTGGTTGTTTAAAAATTCATCGTGAGGAAAATTCAACGCGGAGAAATTCCACCGCAAATGTCATTTTTGAAGTATTACAATTTTGTTTTGAGCTATTGGTTGCTTGAAAATTCATCGCAAGGAAAATTCAACGAGAAGAAATTCCACCACAAATGTCATTTTTGAAGTATTACAATTTTGTTTTGAGCTATTGGTTGCTTGAAAATTCATCGTGAGGAAAATTCAACGCGGAGAAATTTCACCGCAAATGTCATTTTTGAAGTATTGAAATTTTGCTTTGAACTATTGGTTGCTTGAAAATTCAACGCGTAGAAATTTCACCGCAAATTTCATTTTTGAAGTATTGAAATTTTGTTTTGAGCTATTGGTTGTTATAAAATTCATCGTGAGGAAAATTCAACGCGGCGAAATTTCACCGCAAATGTCATTTTTGAAGTTTTGAAATTTTGTTTTGAGCTATTGGTTGCTTGAAAATTCATCGTGAGGAAGATTCAGCGCGGAGAAATTTCACCGCAAATGTCATTTTTGAAGTATTGAAATTTTGTTTTGAACTATTGGTTGCTTGAAAATTCAACGCGGAGAAATTTCATCGCAAATGTCATTTTTGAAGTATTGAAATTTTGTTTTGAACTATTGGTTGCTTGAAAATTAATCGTAAAAAAATTTAACGCGGAGAAATTTCACCGCATAGTCACTTTTTGAAAGATTGAAATTTTGTTCTGAACTATTAGTTGGTTGAAAACTCACCGCAAGGAAAATTCAACGTGGAGAAATTTCACCGCAAATGCCATTTTTGAAGTATTAAAATTTTGTTTTGAACTATTGGTTGCTTGAAATTTCATCGCAAATGTCATTTTTGAAATATTGAAATTTAGTTTTGAACTATTGATTCCTTGAAAATTCATCGCGAAGAAAATTCAACGCGGCGAAATTTCACCCCAATATCATTTTTGAAAGATTGAAATTTTGTTCTGAACTGTTGGTTGCTTGAAAATTCATCGCAAGGAAAATTCATCGCGCAGAAATTTCACCGCAAATGTCATTTTTGAAGTATTAAAATTTTGTTTTGAACTATTGGTTGCTTGAAATTTCATCGCAAATGTCATTTTTGAAATATTGAAATTTTGTTTTGAACTATTGATTCCTTGAAAATTCATCGTGAGGAAAATTCAACGCGGAGAAATTTCACCGCAATATCATTTTTTAAAGATTGAAATTTTGTTCTGAACTGTTGGTTGCTTGAAAATTCATCGCAAGGAAAATTCAACGCGGAGAAATTTCATCTCGGTGAAACTTCATAGCAAATGTCATTTTTCAAATATTGAAATTTTGTTTTGAACTATTGTTTGCTTTGTTATCTTTGGAGTTACGATTTTGGTTAAACGTGCAAGATAGTAATATTTTTTATGACATACTGCCCAAATCAATAAATTTTGATTATCAATGTCATTTCTTGGCTCAATAATTGTGAAAGCAATACGAGGGATATAACTGCCTATTCCTAAGTACGAAGAGTATTAGATCAGATAATTTTTTTATTTTCTTTTCCTTTTTGAAATGAAAATATTTATATTTCCAATATTTATAGAGAGGGAGAACATACATTTATTGAGACACTTTTACAAATAACCTCAACAGGTCTTTCAGCCGTGTCCATTTATTTTTTGACGTTTTAATTAAATTACACAAGTTTTTTGATAGTAGTCATGTAAATTAATATTAATAATCTATTATAAGTTGCCTTGAAAGTTACTCCTAGAATTATCGAATTATCAAAAATGTTGAGTGACTTACCTATAGAATGGAACGATTTATTGGTAAATATATGTTAAAAAAATTATCCATGTAAATGTTATAAATTTACAGGTGTAGGTATGTATTTTATATACAAATTTGAAATATGATTGCACTAGATTCGTCCATTAATTATATTAGAGTTATTTATTTTCTTATTTGTTAATTGTAAAATTTTCCCTCTAATTGGAATATTTTTTGTTCTGTTGGGAAATAAAATAAACGTATGAATTTAGTTTAAGTTAAATTTAGACCCAATTAATATGTTTTAATGTACACTTTTAATGGAACTGGTATTTCAAGAGGTATAATAATGCGTTTGCACTCCTTTAACAATGAGTTGTATTACTCATAACACGTGCCAGTAAATTGCCAAGAAAAATACGAAGCTGTAATTCTTATAACCCAGATTTAGACTTAGTATGACATTGTAGCCACGATGAGTATAGTAGATAATTAAATTAATTGCTATCATCAATAATTACCTCAAGATGTTCATCTAGTAATCAAAATATAAACTAAAATAAATGATGTAAGACAGGAAGAAAATATTAAAGAGGTCAAAAAATATGTAACAGAAGCTGCGTATTTTAAGAAAACTGCGGGTTGAGAAGAGTGAATGATTAGGGAAATTGGCTACGAGGCCATCTGCCACCACTATTGTTTATAAATCTATGTATTAGGAATTAAATGAATAAATAAGTAATGACAGACAATTGCAACGAGCAATGACGATTTAACATTAGTCGCACTACCATGAGGCGTATTTTGCATAAAGACATCCAAGGTCCAAATAACACAGCAGTTGAAGAGAGTTGACCATTCACTTCGATACAACTTCACTAATTGGGCCTTAGAGCAGCTGGAAGCCGATGGTGAATTTTGGCGAAAAATTATCTTTTCCGATGAAGCGCATTTTCACCTCGGGGGCTATGTAAACAAGCAAAACTGCAGGATTTGGGCATCGGAAAACCCACACGTGATCGTTGAACAGCCAATGCATCTGTATGGTGGGGATTATGGGCCCATTTTTCTTTGAATCTGACGAAATGGTCAACGGAAACCGCCATAGGACCGTGATAGCAAACTTTTTTTGGGAGCAAATTGCTGGTTTGGATGTGGGCAACATCTGGTTCTAACAAGATGGGGCGACATGCCACACTAGCAACGAAACTGTCGACTTATTGCGGTCAAAGTTCGAAAATCGTGTAATCAGCCGTTGTGGAGATGAATTGGCCAGCAAGGAGCTGCGATTTGACGCCCATGGACTTTTATCTCTGGGGTGCCGTTAAAGAACGTTGTTATGCCAACGATCCAGCAACGATTGACTATCTTAAAGTCAATATCCAAAATGCCATTGCTGAGATAGAGCCGCAGACGTTGGAAAAAGTTCTGAAAAATTGGACTATTGTAAGGCCAGCCGTGGCAGCCATTTGACTGATGTCATATTCCATGTATAACCGGATACTCTAGGCTACAAAATAAATGCAAGATCATGAAATTCCATGTAGCCGTTTGTGTTTTATTAAGGTTTTAAAAAGATTCCTTGCGATGGCCCACCCTTTATAAACATCCATACTCACTTCAAGATCTGAAGAATTTCTTTTTTAATATTGGATGGATTTTTGTACAGGAAGGATAGTTTTAAATTTTCATGTGTACATAATTATCACAGCTCTCATAGGATATCCTGTGTGTGTGAAGATGAAATAATCTTAGTTTCTTGAAACACGAAATGTAGCGACAGAGGCGACAACGCGTTTTCAATTAAAAGCCAATCATACGCGAGCATCGCGAAACAAAAGAAGCACGGCGACGGTTAATTGGAGTCGAGATAAAGTAAGCAAGCAATGTGCAGGGAGGAAAATGGAAATAATTAAGAGAGTTTGTTTGTCCTCAAATAGCTCAATACGTCGACGATGATGAGGCCACGACGCAAACACATATCTAATAGCTCTAATTTAATTAAGTCGCCGGATCTAATTAACACTTCTTATTCTTATTATTGAGTTTGCTTGTCTCTCGGCGGTTAATTAAATTTCAGACGGCCCACACTCTTCTCTCCCGTCTCCTTAATTGCCTCCGTAATTATTATTTCCTCATCTTGGCACATACTTTATTTTCGTGCTAATTTTCCAATTTCATCCGCGGCCCCGTTTTATTATTACTTTTTTACACTCGCCGCGCATTATTCATACATTTATAAATAAACATCAAAAACGGACTTTAATTATTACACTAATGTTAATTTTTTATACGAGGGTCGCTCAAAAATTAGTGATATTAAAGTTCCGGAATAAAAGAAATATTAGGCCACGAAATACCCGACTACAAATTGATACCTGAATGTTTCCGTAATCATCGCAGGTGTTAAATCCTACACTGAAATTACACATAAAAAAACGTGTATTATTTGTGTGTTGAATATGGATGTGAATGTGCGAGGGCCATAACAATTTTTGTGTTAGGGCGCCTTTGGAGGTGATTAGCATTTAATGGGCCGAATTAAAATTGAAGTTGTTATTAAATAAAATCACACTCGGCACAATCACACATATAAAAGCCTAATTTACATGCATAATAACTAAAAATGCCATGCATTAGACAGATTACGATCTACACGGAATATATCGGAAAGCTTTAATAGCGGCTGCTCAGTTCATTTTCGTTGTGTCTTGCCACCCACAACCCGAAAACCACCACCTTCGTTTGATTACACCAACTAACAAGCTTTTGTGTTAAATAATCGTTACTACATTGTGTGTGTTTATAAATATAATCATTTTCTGACTTATTGTGAATAAGTTAAATATTATTATGACTAGTTTCGTTCTTAAAACCCAGACTTTTTTTAAATTGTCAAAAAGGGCATTTTTCATCTGTCAAAAATTGACTTTTTGTAGTCAAAAATAAAAGTATTTTTTATCAGGCAATAATGGTATGTTACAGTTGTCAATAATGTTTTGTTGCAGTTGTCAACATTGGTATTTTTCAGCTGTTGAAAATGGTAGTTTTCAACTGTTGAGAAGTGTATCATTCAACTGTCAAAAATGAAATTTTTCAGTTGTCAAAAATGCGATTTCCAACCTATAAAAATGTTATTTTTCAGCTATCAAAAGCAACATTTTCGACATTTTTTTAACTGTCAAAAATAGCATTTTTCAGCTGTCAAAACTTGTATTTTTTGTGTTGTCAAAAATTGTATTTTTCAACAGGCAATAATGGTATGTTACAGTTGTCAATAAAGGTTTGATGCAGTTGTCAAAAATGATATTTTTCAGTTGTCAAAAATGGTACTTTTCAGCTGTCAAAGAGATAAAAGCTATTTTTCAATTATTATAAGCACCATTTTTGACATTTTTAATTGTCACAAATGGCATTTAACAGCTGTCAAAAATTGTGTTTGTTAACAATAATGGTACGTTACAGTTGTCAATAAAGGTTTGTTGCAGTTGTCAAGAATGGTATTTTCAGCTGTAACAATTGGTAGTTTTCAGCTGTTAAGAAATGTATTTTTTCAACTATCGAAAATGATATTTTTCAGCTGTCAAAAAAGGTATTACTCACCCATAAAAATCGTATTTTTTAGCTATCAATGCCAGCATTTTTGGTCATTTTTTTTAATTGTCAAAATGGCATTTTTCAGATCTTAAAACTTGTACTTTTTGTTGTCAAAAATTGTATTTTTTAGCTGACAATAATGGTATGTTACAGTTGTCAATAATGGTTTGATGTAGTTGTCAAGAATGGTAGCTGTTAAAAATTGTATTTTTCAGCTGTTGAGAAGTATATTATTCAACCATCAAAAATGATATTTTTCGGCTGTCAAAAATTATATTTTTCAAGTGTCAAAAATTGTATATTTCTGCTGTCAACAATCGGGTTTTTCCTACCTATAAAAATGGTATTTTTCAGCTATCAAAAGCAGCTTTTTTTTAATTGTCAAAAATGTCATTTTTCAGTTTTCAAAAATTGTACTTTTTGTTGCCAAAAATTGTATTTTTTATTTTCAAAAATTGTATTTGTAAACTGACAATAATGGTATCATACAGTTTTCAATAATAGTGCTGTTATCAAGAATGGTATTTTTCAGCTAATAAGATATGTATTATTCAGCTGTCAAAGATGTAATGTTTCAGCTGTCAAAAATGTTATATTTCAGATGTCAACAATGTAATGTTTCAACTGTCAAAAATGATATTTCCCACCTCTATAAATGGTATTTTTTAGCTATCAAAAGCAGCATTTTTGACATTTTTAACTGTCAAAAATGGTATGTTTCAGCTGTCAAAACCTGTATATTTTGTTGTCAAAAATTGTTTTTTTTGTTGTTGTCAAAAATTGTATCTTTTAGCTGCCAATAACGGTATATTTCAGCTGTCGGGAATGGTATTTTTCGCCTATCAAGAATGGTAATCCCCAGCTGTTGAAAATAGTATTTTTCAGCTGTCTCGAGTTCTATTTTACAGCTGTCAGTAGAAAATAGTATTCTTCAAATACGCTATGTTTCAGCTGCCAAAAACAGTATTTTTCAGCTAGTAAAAATAGTTTTTTTAGACATTTTTGAATTGTCAAAAATTGTATTTTTCAGCTGTCAAAAATTGTATTTTTCAGCTGTCAAAAGTAGTATATTTCGCTGTGAAGAGTAGTATTTTTTACTGCCAAAAATAGTATTTTTTTGTCAAAAAGTGTTTTTAGACATTTTTGAATTGTCAAAAATTGTATTTTTCAGCTGTCAAAAATTGTATTTTTCAGCTGTCAAAAGTAGTATATTTCGCTGTGAAGAGTAGTATTTTTTACTGCCAAAAATAGTATTTTTTTGTCAAAAAGTGTATTTTTCGTGTGTCAGGAATGGTATGTTTCAGCTGGTAAAAATGGTATTTCTCGGCTGCTGGAAATTAGTATTCTCCAACTGTCAAAAATAGTTTTTTTTTGTCAAAAGTAGTATTTTTCGTGTGTCAACGATCAACAGTATTTTTCAGCTAATAAAAATAGTTTTATTCAACATTTTTAAATTGTCAAAAGTTGTATTTGTCAGCTGTCAAAAGTAGTATATTTTGCTGTCAAACGCAGCGGCGGCTCGTTATATAGAGCCAAGGAGTTTCAAGCTAAGCAAGAAGCAGTTACTTTGGTCTAGGAAGATAAATCGTTCTTCAAAAAAAGAGGGGGAGGGGGCATATTGTATATGTGGCTCTACCATCAATATGATTCACGAGCCGCCACTGAATCCATCTATCGAGAAAGGCCACGATCTCCAGATCTTACACCTACGGACTATTATATCCGGGGAGCTATGAAACAAAAAGTTTATAGCGTTCTAATAAATACAAAGGAACAATTTCAAGAGTGGATAATAAACTATGTTCGTTCATTTCATCAATCAGGATATTTCCGATATTTCTTGCATAATGCTCCATCGTGTTGAAACCACATCGTAAGCCGTTGTGAAAGTGGAAAATCATCTAAAATTGCTTTAAATTCTTGGAAATTTAATAAAAGATGCTATATACTCGAACTAGATCGAAATTTTTTTAAGATCATTTATTTCGATAACGCTAAGAAATCGGTCATGTGTTTGTTCAAAGTAACATTATCCACTTTCTGTTTTCAAAACAAGACACCCTGTATACTCCAGAACGGTGTCAACTGCGATTAAGTACAGATGCTTTTCAATCGTTTATTTAATTGTAAAATAGTTATTATTTAAAAAAAAAGTCGTAATGGGAAGCTCGTCCGAAACAGAGAGTGAGTTCGCCAACCCTAAGAGATGAAAACCCTACAACACTCCCAAAACATATAAAACATCATCACCACAACAGACTACACCCCCCACAATTTGTGTATGGCTTAACAACGTTCAGATCATTTTCATGATGAAGGTAAATACAGTTTCTCCACTTGCAAAGTTGTATCTTCCTTTTTATCCACCTGCTAAGTTTTATGTACCTTTTTATCCGCTTGCAAAATCGCTTACACACACACACACACACACACACACACACACACACATTTTTATACATGAATTGAATTATTGCTAGTAATAAATTTTACTATAATAGTAACATAAAGTCCTCTTAACGAAGAAATTGTTTTAATTTATAGGTAAATAATATGTATGTATCATTGCATCTTTTAGTATACGATTCCATCTTTAAATTTTATGAAATAAACGAATCTCCGGCCACGTTTCCAGATTTTCCCAGGCTACCTGGTGTGAGGGACATTAGTTAAATTTTTGGACAGTCGGTAGCCGGTAAATCCATCATTTGACCAAAACAACAATCGTCCGGTCACGCCACCGAGGCCATTTCCAACCCCGACCTGTCCCAACAATGGCCACTCGCTTACCTGTCCCGTCTCACGAATCCATGAATGCGAAACTGAATTTCTGAATTAGTTTCAGTAATAATTCCCGATTTCCTTTATCCCAAGGCAAAAAAAAGGGGGGCAGATTTTGATGGATGTCGTACAGTAATCCAATTTACACGTGTAACGCAACGTTTCCACCATAAAGTCTAAACACGGCGTTTTGCAAACATGTGATATATGACATAATTACCGGTCTGACTCAAAGTATTAATTTTTCCTTGGTATCGAGTCTTTCGATCTGTTGCTGGTAAAAATGTGCTATTAACATCAATCATTGGGAAAGTCGCAATTTATTATTTCCTTTGGTTACCTTATCGTAATTTATAAGTGCAGAATGTGCGATTGATTAGAGAAATGCATAGTAACGTAATCTTTGAGAAAGCAAGAATTTTGGAGCGGCTTCCGAAAATAATGACATAATTAGGATCTGTGCACGCAGATGTATATAAATGCCGCAGTGATCTAATATCCGAGTATATAAATAAAGTCATAAATATGGCAGCACCCCCGTATCAATTTATTAATTCCACAGTTAAAATTATTCATAATTATCTCGCAGCTGTAGATATTACATTATTATTTTGTTTGCTGAGAGGTAAAACACATTACGCTTCTTGAATTGGTGCCAGATAATATATTTCAGGGAGTAAAACGCTCACAACTTATTTTTACTTTAACCACAGCGTAAATCTAATATAAATTATTATATTACTTTACTGAAATATTTCTATATTTTTCGTGAAATGGGGATGTTTCAGGTGTAGTATTAAAAATATTTTTAACTGTATCAATAGGTACGGCCTTTAGCAATGCTACCATGATAAAATATTGCAAAGATGTCCAAAAAATAAAATTTTGTTCATGCAGTCTTCTTTTCCATAAAATGGGGATGTTTCAGGTGAGGTCTCCAAAATGTTTTGAATTGTACCGATAGGCACGGCCTTTAGCAATGCTACCATATTATAAAGTCTGTGTGTTAATCAATTAACACGTGCACGGAATGTTCAGCTTAAGCACCGATCTAATTGCCCCAATTCTATTAATATGCGGTCTTTCTTAATTTATTAATACGGACTTTTCGTTTTTGGAACGGATTCAAGTCCTCAAGGTCGCAATTACACATTTTGGCTTATATAAAGGACGCAGGACTTTGTGTTCCCATGGGCTTAGTTTTTATAGTGCGCATAATTATTCTCCCCTAATAATTACAGTACCCACTGACCTTCCATACGGACAAATGGTTCTTGGATTTCGGGTTTGTTTGATTGCGGTTTCGGATGGAATGGTCCACTGTTTGCATTATCATGCAAATAGTCCAACTACCACCGAATCCAGGTGTTGTCCGAGCGGACAGCTATTCTCTAAAGGCAAGACGCGATAACGACTTTGCGCGGATTTCTGTTGATGTTTAATATTTGCGTTCGCATTCCATTATATCCAAGAAGTCATGTGAAATATTGCCTGAATCATGGGTAAACACGTTTCCGACAACTTTGAAAATGTAAATTAAAATATTTGCGGCTTGTTTTAAAAGCGTTATCTCGTCATCAAATACTGAACAATATATGTGTAACAGATTTAAAAAAATTATTGGTGGCCTAACGAGTAGAGCTCCTGCTTGCGGGCCTCGTGGTCGTGGGTTCGAATCCCATCCGTGCGGTCACTTTTTCGGAACGAAGAAGTGGTCGTGCGGGTCCATGGATGTCCAGGGTATGTCCCTTCGATTCATTATGTAATTATTAATAATCATGTATAAATATATATTGAGAAATCAATACACAGTTTAATGGTACCTCTGGCGGAATAGACCAGTTTCCTATGCAAAAAAAAAGATTTTTCTATTTTTAATTTTTTCTCGAAAATCATTGTGATTATCCCAATTGAATATAACGCAAAAGTTAAAAAATAGTTATTTGAGCAATAAGGAACGTAAGGACGTATTACCGCCGACAAACTCGAAAAAGAGGTATGAGTCGTGTCGTGTTACGACTCTTTTAAACAGTGGTTATGTAAAAGGGATGCCGATGCTATAGGTATGGACGAACATGTGTTGCTCGCCTATATGTTGGAGCGTTACGTTTCTGTTTATTATTTTCCTAGGCCCGTAAGTAAAAAAATAAGTTCCGTCGTCAAGGACAACAAACACCATGAATGTTATAAGCCACTTACGCTACCTGTAACAATGGATGCAATGCTTAGTTACGTTGTCGGTAGCGGAAAAAGATATATTAATTTCGACGATTGAAAAATATAAATAAAAATAATTGGCATCGGCTTGAAACTATTTAAATTAATTAAAAACAAATGCCTCGTAAAACTTTTAAAATTTACTCAAAATTCATTCTAGGTCATGACTGTGCAAAAACTTTTTCAGATAAAAGTACTTCAACAGAGCGCAAAAGTTTAAAAAAAAAATGTAATTATTTCGGCGATTAAAGAAAAATATAAAAACATTTACCATCGTCTTGAAACTGTCCAAATTCACTGAACAGTCATTTTAGACTATAATTTTGTAAAAATTTGCAAACGCCCAATCTCTTTTTTTTATTTTGAAAAGCGCGCAAAATTTTTAAAAATTTCAATCATTTCGTCGACTGTAGAGAATTAAAAAAAAACAATTTTAAGAGGGATTAACTAAAAACTTTGAACAAATTATAATCTAGAATTCATTTTGAGAATATTTGAAAAGTTTTAAGCCGCTGGCGGATTTTTAAGTATATATTTTTATCAATCGCCGAATATTAGAATTTTTCACACTTTAATTGGGATTATCACAAAAATCACGACTTTTCGCAAAATTATAATCTAGAATTAATTTTGAATAAATTTGTTCGTGATGATTACGATTGCTTCTACGTTTTTTTCTAATCGCCGAATTTATTATATTTTTTTAAGTTTTGTAAATTTGTTTCGTGATGATTACGATTGCTTCTAAATTTTTTTCTAATTGCCCAACTTATTATATTTTTTTAAACTTAGCGCTCTGTTTACATGGCATTATTAAAAAAAAATAGGGAAGCATGTTAGCAACGTTTTACAAAATTATAATCTAAAATGAGTTTTAAGTAAATTTGAAAAGCTTGAAGCTGTTGTCAATAGCATTTATATTTATTTTTTTACAATGAATTGGGATTGTCACAAAAATTAAGGAAGTGTGTTTGAAACGTTTTTCAAAATCATAAACTAGAGTTAATTTTAGGTCATTTTGAAAATTTTCTCAAGTCGTCGAAAATATTACTAACTTCAAGAATTCCCATTCTCTACAAGTGAGATTATATTAAAAACAAATTGAGACAGTGCTTCTGCAGAAAATTATAATCTAAAATGCTTTCTGAGTGAATTTGGAAAGTTTCAAGCCGATTTAATTATAATTTCATCAGTGATGCTTAAAATTATCAATAAACAGAGGTTTGTAGGTTATAATAAATTGAATATTAAAAGTGGTGGGTGGGCACTATTCTACCCTACAAACCAGGGGCGGCTCGTTATATAGAGCCAAGGAGCCATGGCACTACCTTTAATTTCAAGCTCAGCCAGAATTTTTAATTAACTATTAAAAAAAAATTTCGCCAGTTACTTTGGTCTAGGAAGATAAATCGTTTTTTTTTTCTTCAAAAAAGGAGGGGGGATATATTGTCTCTACCATCAACATGTTTCACGAGCCGCCACTCAGGAAAAGTGGAGTTGTGCATTTTCCTACTTGTTTAAAAAATAGAAAAACAATTACCACCAACGCCAAATTATACAAATTCATTCAGAATCCATTCCTCTTTAAGATTTCTTTAACACGTGGAAACACCCCATCCTTAAATTTTGATATAATCCCATTTGTACGGACCGGAGTTAATTTTTGGAGTTGTGCATTTTCCCACTCGTTCAAAAAATAGAAAAACAACTGCCATCAACGCCAAATTTTACAAATTCATTCAGAATCCATTCCTCTTTAAGATTTCATCAACACATGGAAACACCTCGACCTTAAATTTTGATATAATCCCATTTGTACGGACCGGAGTTAATTTTTTTGAGTTGTGCATTTTCCCACTCGTTTAAAAAATAGAAAAACAATTGCCACCAACGCAAAATTTTACAAATTCATTCAGAATCCATTCCTCTTAAGGATTTCATCAACACGTGGAAAGACCTCATCCTTAAACTTCAATATAATCCCATTTGTACGGACCGGAGTTAATTTTTGGAGTTGTGCATTTTCCCACACGTTTAAAAAATAGAAAAACAATTGCCACCAACGCCAAATTTTACAAATTCATTCAGAATCCATTCCTCTTTAAGATTTCATTAACACGTGGAAACAACTAATCCTTAAATTTTGATATAATCCCATTTGTACGGACCAGAGTTAATTTCTTGAGTTGTGCATTTTCTCACTCGTTTAAAAAATAGAAAAACAATTGCCACCAACGCCAAATTTTATAAATTTATTCAGAATCCATTCCTCTTTAAGATTCACCAACACGTGGAAACAACTCATCCTTAAATTTTGATATAATCCCATTTGTACGGACCGGAGTTAATTTTTTGAGTTGTGCATTTTCCCACTCGTTTAAAAAATAGAAAAACAATTTCCACCAACGCCAAATTTTACAAATTCATTCAGAATCCATTCTTTTTTAAGATTTCGTCAACACGTGGAAACACCTCGTGCAGCCAAAACGCTTTACATATTTTTTCAACATCTGCATTATTCTTAGTGAAGGGGCTTGATGTATTTCTACAAGAATTGCAACCCAAAAATTAATTCCAATAAACAGCGTCTAATTGAATTACATGTTATTAAACCCTGGACCCATGATCATTTCCTCCAACTATCTCATCCCCATTATTTATCCACCCCACCATCCCGGCAGTATTAATGGAGACACAAATATCTCTTTGTTTTTTTTTTATCTCTTCGGCATGCGGAATGTAGGTCGATTAAGTTGTTTCTGAATAATTTATCGCGATTCGCATATCTAATTAAATCGAGGCGAAGCGACGACGATAATAAAACGGGAGAGATTGAATTGACATTGAAATAAAAGTAACCTCGTAAAACCATAAAGTCACATACAAGAATATGGAAGAAGTATTAACCCAGACCCACTTGAGCGAACGTGCTCCTCTTCTGCTCTCCTCTCCAGTATCTTTACGTTTTTCCTATAACTTGTCCACACTTTTCCTCTTAAATTAACATGCAATGGTTTTCTTTTTCTTAGCATAATAAACGAAAACTATTTTTATTTACGTACGAGTGTTACTATCAGTGTTTAGCTGCGGTTGATTATTCGGGGTAAATAAAAATATTTACATGATACGGAATTACGATAAGGAATTTAATGGGCATGTCAAAACAATGTGTTCGGGATATTTATTTTTAATCAATATGTTATTGTTCTTGTTTTCCGGGCGATTCTCAAGACCGCCTCGTTATAAAACTTTCTGCTTTATTCAAATGGCTTATAAAATCAATTGTATGTTTTTGCAGATGGACGATACATGATACGGAATTTAAGGGGGCAGCAGGTGGTCTTCGATATAGGTGAGTTTTATTACTCTAATACAATATAATGCGTATTTGGTTAGTAGGCATCGGAAACCAAATTAATTTTATGTGTTCTATTTTTTTTTGGATCGTAAAATTAGTCAATTGTACGTTCATCCGTGATTAAAACAGTTCTATGGACATACAAGTATAAGCTCAGCGTAGTCCACTGAACGAATTTTGGGTTAAAAACGCTTTTGACAGCGCAGCGTAGTCGTGTAAGTCGATATAACACTTTTTACCAAATTATCCTAACACGCTTCAACAATGTTCTTTTCCTAATCATATTAAAGAATTTTTACATTTCTGATACGTTTCTAACTGGGAAAGTTATGCAGCCTTCAACTGTAGAGAAAACTGAACCCTTTCTCTGCGGGTTACTCACCAATGAAACAAAGAGATTTGACTTTTCTCCAGAGGTATTAGTTTGTATCATTACTATGACAATTATACGACGGTTCATTGTTTTCTCAAAAATTAATTTATCTTCGAATCTGTGTTTGTTCCCCTTCTACAAAATATACACAATTCTTTAATAAATAGATTGATGGTTGAGGCGTTAACTTCGAGTTACATTTTGGAACTTTAAATAAAACAGTTTCTTCGTTAATATCACATGTTGTTTAGCGACTTGTTCACATGTTGTTTAGCGACTCGAGTTTCGATCATAAAACGATTCACTAAAAAATAAAGTGTGATTTAAAATTCTTTAATAGTAAAAATTTTTTTTTTTTCAAATCGCCTCTAGTGACCTCAAAACGGATATTTCGTTAAAAAAAATTGTTACCCTCCAGAAGGCAGAACCTGCACGAGGGTTTCATAGGCAGAAAAAAAAATTGATCTGCTTGTCTTTCTAAATTTGATTTCAATATTACTTCGTTCAGTTGCGGCGGTAGCGGTCGCTCGACAATCGCGTACCACAGATTGGTAACAATAGATGCCGCTTTAATTTTATCTCCAAATTATAACCATTCCAACAATATTTTTGTGCATATTTTAATTTGCGAAGCAGTTTTAATTACACCCAGCTTACATTAAGTAATTAATTTTGGAGATCTTGAAGCGTCACACCCTCAGACATCCTTTCATTAAAAATTGTGATATTTTCTATGATTACATTACTGGTTTCTTATGAAGAGCAATAATAGTGAGGCATTGTTGTCGGATTGAATGAAGGTGGTCGCACAGGTAGAACGGGTACGCGGGTACGGGTACGGGCACACAGGTGTGTACGATATTTTTGATTCGAATTAAGGTGCGCCCCGATGTAACCGACACTTTTTTATGTCCCACAATATTTATTTATACATCCGTGTCATAAACGTCCACGTCGTCGTCGTCGTTGCCTCACATTATCATTCCGATGTCCCTTATACAGACACAATTATTTAAATCGACCGATAAATTCTTACCAAAAAAAAAGAAAAAAAAATCAATTTGTACAAAATCGATATTGAGGAACCGTTTAATGCCAAAATATTCCGCAGTTCATTTTCGGTTTATTATCAATTTACGTTTTTGCCAACAACTAGTGTAACTGTAAAACGGGATATTGTATGTCCTGAAACTTCAACTTAAATCCTGATAAGCTGAGGGTATTAATTAATTTACGTATTAAAATAGTAATATGAAGTAAGTACCTCCGTAAACTCCACATGTTGATGCAAATTTATGGTGAAACCCTCGTGTAGGTTCTGCTTTTTGAAGAGCAAGACTGTGCCCACCAACATCCCGACACAAAATTTTGAGATAATCACGTAGAAACAGAACTAATTGTCATTCTGAAAGTTCTAATTGTTCAAGTGAATATAAAAATATAAAGACAATTGTTACTTACTCGAAACTTTCTAAATTTACTTAGTAATAAATATGCTATAGAATTTAGTAAATATATCAAAACAGTTTTTCGTAAAATTTTGAGATAATCGAATTCGAACAGAAAAAAATTCTAGTTAGTTACCAAAACTTTATTAAATTCTGGCTATATACAACGCTTTAAGGGGCCATTAACTAATGTCTCTTAGCCCTTTCAATAACTTAAATACATATTTAAGTAAACTATGATAATATTTTGAAAATTCTAATTTTTCAATTAAATAAAAAATACAAAAAAATTTGACATGCTTAAAACTTCCTAAATTTACTTAATAATTATTACTCTTTACAATTTAGTAAAAATATCAAAATCTGGAGATAATCAGTATACAATTGTCATTTTAAAGATTCTAGATTTCAAGCGAAAAAAAAATATAAAAACAATTGTCACATACTTGAAACTTTCCAAATTTACTTAACAATGAATAAACTTGACAATTTAGTGAATATATCAAAACACTTCTTTATAAATTTTGAGATATTTGCATGTGAACAGAATTTATAGTCATTCTAGAAATTGTAATTTTTCAAGTGATTAAAAAAATATAAAAACAATTGTCACATACTTAAAACTTTCCAAATTTACTTAACAATGAATAAACTTGACAATTTAGTGAATATATCAAAACACTTCTTTATAAATTTTGAGATATTTGCATGTGAACAGAATTTATAGTCATTCTAAAAATTGTAATTTTTCAAGTGATTAAAAAAATATAAAAACAATTGTCACATACTTAAAACTTTCCAAATTTACTTAATAATGAATACACTTTACAATTTAGTAAATATATCAAAACACTTCTTTATAAATTTTGAGATATTCGCATGTGAACAAAATTTATAGTCATTCTAAAAATTGTAATTTTTCAAGTGATTAAAAAAATATAAAAACAATTATTGCATAATTGAAACATTCTAAATTCACTTCAAATTAAATATACTTGACAATTAAGTGATTAATATCAAAAATCTCGTTACAATTTTTTTGGATAATCTCATAAACATAACTTATTGACATTCTGAATTTATTTAATTATTCAAGTGAATTAAAAAAAATTAAAAACAATTATTACTTAATTTACTTAGTAATGAATATACTTGACAATTGAGTAAATATATCAAAAAACTTCCTTATACAATTTTGAGATTTTCGCATGAGAACAAAATTTATTGCCATTCTGAAAATTGTATTTTTTCAAGCGAATAAAAAATATATAAACATTTGTCACATGCTTAACGCTTCTTAAATTTACTTATTAATAAATATACTTTTTAATTTGGTAAATATATCACAGCCCCTTTCATAAAATTTTGAGATATTCGCGTGAGAACAGAATTTATTAGCATTCTGAAAATTGTAATTTTTCAAGTGAATAAAAAAATATTAAAAACAATTATTGCATACTTGAAACTTTCTAAATTCACTTCGTATTAAATATACTTGACAATTAAATGATTAATATCTAAAATCTCATTACAGAATGTTAAGATAATCTCATAAAAACAGAACTTATTTTCATTCTAAGAATTCAATTTTTTCAAGCGAATAAAAAATATAAAAACAATTGTCACATAGTTGAAACTTTCTAAATTACTTAATAAAGAATATACTTTACAATTTAATAAATATATCAGAACACTTCTTTATAAATCTTGAGATATTCACATGAGAACAGAATTTATTGCCATTCTAAAAATTGCAATTTTTTAAGTGAATAAAAAAATATAGAAACAATTGTTGCATACTTGAAACTCTCTCAATTCACTTTGCATTAAATATATTTGATAATTATTACAAAATTTTGAGATAATCTCATAAACAGAACTTATTGTCATTCTGAAAATACAAATTTTTTAAGCGAATCAAAAATACAAAAACAATTGTCGCATACTTGAAACTTTCTAAATTTACTCAATAATGAATATACTTTACAATTTAGTAAATGTATCACAGCACCTCTTAATAAAATTTTGAGATAATCACATGAGAACAGAATTTATTGTCATTTTGAAAATTGTAATTTTTCAAGTCGATAAAAAAATATAAAAACAATTGTTGCATACTTGATAAATCTAAATTCACTTCGTATTAAATAAACTTGATATTTAGGTGGTTAATGTCAAAAATCTCTTTACAAATTTTTGAGGTAGTCTTATAAAAACAGAACTTATTCTCAATCTGAAAATTCATTTTTTTTTTCAAATGAATAAAAAAATATAAAAACAATTGTCACATTCTTACAACTTTCTTAATTTACTAAATAATGAATATACTTTACAATTTAGTAAATATATCAGAACATTTCTTTATAAATTTTCAGATATTTAAAAAATTGTAATTTTTCAAGTGAATAAAAAAAAACAAACACAATTGTCACATTCTTACAACTTTCTTAATTTACTAAATAATGAATATACTTTACAATTTAGTAAATATATCAGAACATTTCTTTATAAATTTTCAGATATTTAAAAAATTGTAATTTTTCGAGTAATTTTTCAAGTGAATAAAAAAAACAAAAACAATTGTTACCTTCTTGAAACTTTCTAAATTTATTAAATAATGAATATACTTTACAATTTAATAAATATATCAAAACACTTCTTTATAAATCTTGAGATATTCGCATGAGTACATTATTTATTTATTGTCATTCTAAAAATTGTAATTTTTCAAGTGAATACAAAAATATAGAAACAATTGTTGCATACTTGAAACTCTCTAAATTTACTTCGAATTAAATATATTTGACAATTATTACAAAATTTTGAGATAATCTAATAAAAACAGTACTTACTGTTAATCTGAAAATTAATTTTTTTTTGAATGAATAAAAAAATATCAAAACAATTGTCACATACTTACAACTTTCTAAATTTACTTAATAATGAATATACTTCACAATTTAGTAAGTATATCAAAACATTTCTGTATAAATTTTCAGATATTTGCCTGAGAACAGAATTTATTGTCATTCTAAAAAATTTAATTTTTCAAGTGAATAAAAAAAAATACAAAAATAATTGTCACAGTCTTGAAACTTTCTAAATTTATTTAATAATGAATATACTTTACAATTTAGTAAATATATCAAAACACTTATTTATAATTTTTTGAGATATTCGCATGAGAACAGAATTTATTGTCATTCTGAAAATTGTAATTTTTCAAGTGAATAAAAAAAATATAAAAACAAATGTTATATACTTGAAACTTTCTCATTTCACTTTGTATCAAATATACTTGACAATTAAGTGATTTATATTAAAAATCTCTTTACAAAATTTGGAGACAATCTCATAAAAAGAACTTATTGGCATTCTGAAAATTCCAATTTTTCAAATGAACAAAATAATATAAAAACAATTGTCAAATACTTAAAACTTTCTAAATTTACTTTATAATGAATAAACTTTACAATTTAAATATATCAAAACACTTATTTATAAATTTTTGAGATATTCGCATGAGAACAGAATTTATTGTCATTCTGAAAATTGTAATTTCTCAAGTGAATAAAAAAAATATAAAAACAAATGTTGTATACTTGAAACTTTCTCAATTCACTTCGTATCAAATATACTTGACAATTAAGCGATTTATATTAAAAATCTTTTTACAAAATTTTGAGATAATCTTATAAAAACAGAACTTATTGTCATTCTGAAAATCACAATTTTTCAAGCGAATAAAAAATATTAAAAAAATTATCACATACTTGAAACTTTCCAAATTTACTTATTAATTTAGTAAACATATCAAAACACTTGTTTACAACATTTTGAGATATTAGAGTTCCCCTTAGACACTTTCCTCTTCTCCCCTGCAGGACAAGACAGCGACATCACTCCATTTTGAGTGATGTTTCAGGTACATTAAAAACAATTCAGTAGTTGAACTAGCAGAAGTATGTACCGCGGGAGTAAAGAAATCAGAAACTTTGTTAGAGCTCCACTTAGCTTATTTTTATTTTTAATTTTTAACTCCTTTATTTTTGGATAATAAGCACGAGATTGTTCTAAAGAGAGGTGGGTAGACACCTGAAAATAAATCATCTTCTCTGTCTAGTAGAGCACAAGCAGTAGAAATGCGCGGTGACAGATCTTCAATGCTTCCAGTAGTGTGGTTCCTCAAGGGTCAATTTTGGGACCTGCCCTTTTTCTAAAATTTATTAGTGACCTTCCAATGTCTCTGATATTATTGTTCGCTTCAATACTGCTAATAGTGCATGAAATTCGAAGTTCCTCAAGAGACAATTTTGTGGATAGTACAGAAGGTTATATTAACTAAGTTACGAATTAAAGTCTGGGCGCAGTTTCCTCTACGAACAAACAGGTTGTCCATGAAAATAAGACTAGGATTATGAAAATTTCTTTCACCCCTACACCCGCTATGGAAAAATCGTTAATGTTCCTCGATTCGGTTCTCAAAGCCAAAGCCTTGTCCAAGAACATTTTTTGTTTGAAGAATTTAGCAAGAAGAGCATTTTCTAACCGCTCCGGAAAATGTATAACTTCAAATCCCGAGCTCTATGTCTTTGCAATTATTATAGAATTTAGGAAGGGGATATTTTTGGATTTTCACTGCAGCATGAAGTAAAATCAATTTTGAATCAATTTTGAAAACTTCAAGTGTGAAGCATTAGTTTATATATTTTTTAATCGTTTGCGAAAATGCAAAACTTTAAATCCCAAGCTCTATTTACTTGCAATTATTTTAGAATTTAGGGAGGGGGTGTTTTTGTATTTTCACTGCAGCATGAAGTAAAATCAATTTTGAATCAATTTTGAAAACTTCAAGTGTGTAGCATTAGTTTGTATATTTTTTTAACCGTTTGGGAAAATGCAAAACTTCAAATTCCAAGCTCTATTTCCTTGCAATTATTTTAGAATTTAGGGAGGGGGTGTTTTTGTAGTTTCACTGCAGCATGAAGTTAAATCAATTTTGAATAAATTTTGAAAACTTCAAGTGTGTAGCATTAATTTGTATATTTTTTTAACCGTTTGGGAAAATACAAAACTTCAAATCCCAAATCCTTGCAATTATTTTAGAATTAAGGGAGGGGGTGTTTTTGGATTTACACTGTAACATAAAGTAGAATCAATTTTGAATACATTTGCAAAACTTCAAGTGTGTAGCATTTGTTTGTATATTTTTTAACCGCTCTGGAAAATGCATAACTTCAAATCTCGAGCTCTATTTCCTTGTAATTATTTTAGAATTCAGGAACGGGGTGTTTTTAGATTTTTAATGTAGCATTAAGTAGAATCAATTTTGAATACATTTAGAAAACTTCAATTGTTTTTACTTACAATTTTTAAATTACCCTGAGCTCTGTTTCCGTTCGATTATTTCGGAATTTTGTAAAGAAATCATTTCGAGTTTCCAATTTTTTGTAAGCACATTAGAATACAAAAATAATACATACAATTTAATTATATATTCTTCATGCCATCATCACCCTTTACAAAAACCTCTACATGTACTGTCCCTCATACAGTTCCCACATTTCGACATTCTTCATTGATCTCATTATTTTAAAGCCTCCCGTGGTTTCAACATTCTTCAATGATCTCGTTATTTTAAAGCCTCCTTTGATTTCAACTTATTATCCAGACCGTGCGTTATGATGACGACCATTTTGTTTTCTAAAAAAGTGCTTTACGTAAATTCCATAATTTTATATGCCATATGGTGTTCTGGTTTGGGGCTACTCTACTTCTGGACACCGTATCTTTGCTCTTCAAAGGCGTGCTATGCAGATAATTGCAGACAATACTTTATATTAACTTTTTCCATATATTTTAGAGTGTCTCTCTAAAGGTTGTTGAAATGCGGCACTTGGTTGGTTTCACAATTTTTTTACTATTTATTCAAACCAAATTCAACAAATATTAAGTCTCTGTTATATTCAAAATAATTAAAGTAATTTTTCACTTCATAACCTTCACAATTATGAAGATGTAAAACAGATTTATACCAGGAACGATCAGTCTCAAGGTCACAAATAGGAGTAAGTAATGTTGGTCTAAAATTGTTCAATAAACTCAAACCACAAACTAAAACGGCATTTTAATAAACTTAAGGAAACCGTTAAGAATTTTCTTATGCTCCTTGCTTTTTATAATATCGATGAATTCCTACACAAGGTTCCTGCTTAAATAAACACACATACAATTAAGATATTACAATAAAATCGATGCATTTAAAATATATCATTTGTATGGTGAAGCCAGTTTGTGCTGAAACAATTATCGCAGGATTAAAACTGTAATATTTTCGTTTTCACTTGTCGTCCTTTAATAATTTGCATCCACTCGAGAATTACAAAATTTCAAAAGTAATTATGTTGATGCTGCAAACGAATTCTTGAATAAATTTTCAATCGTAAGCATTCGCAGACATGATTTTGAAAGTACTCTTGCTCCGTTCCAGATTCATATGTGCATGTGTGTGTGTATTCATGAAAATCAATCCATTGTCGCCCACCGCCTACTGCCTCCTTTTTAAACCGTCCTCTAGTTATCACATTATAATAGAGCGCATAAAGTCCGGCGCGCACCAACAGAAGAATAAGAAGAAGAAGGAAGGAGAGAAGAAATCGCGAGTGCAAGACAATCCAACGCGACGGATAGAGAGCGAGTGCGAGGAGTTGGTGTTAGTATGTAGCGTTCATGTGTGTGTGTGAGTGTACGTGTGGGTGGCAGAACCTGCGGGTTCGCAGGAACCAAGAATGGCAGGTTCGAGAGAGTATCCGCGAGAGAAGGGCCGCGTCCATTGGGCGATTGGACCGCGGGGCCACGCCCCCCGCGAGTTGTCACCTACCGGTATGCAAATGCGCCCCCACTCCACGGCATTTACAGCATCTCATCTCCTGCGAGCGAGCGAGAGTGGGTTCCCGCGCGTTCCTCCACTGTTCTCTCCTGCTGGCACGGCCGCCTCTGCTCGCGCCGATTGTCTACACTCATATCTGCAGAGAACACCACGCACAATCCAATCCTCCATTCCCATATCCAAGGGCCTAATCCTAATTTAGTTCACACTTCACTTATTTACCTCCACAATCAATTTTTTCCCTTTCCCGAAGACATCAAGAAAAAATATTCCTGCTGATGAATTAAGCAAGCCGTGAGTAATTTCATCAAATTGTTCGTATTTTACATTGGGGGTTGTTTTCCCTTTCTCGTAGACATCAAGAAAAAAATATTCCTGCTGATTAATTAAGTACTCAAGAAATTACTATCGTGATTCTTCAATTTGGTACGAATGAATAACTACGTTTTAACCGTCTCTCTCAGAGACATCAAGAATAAATATTCCTGCTGGTAAATTAAGTACGCAAACTACGCATTCAAGAAATTACCACCGTAATACAACGTGGTGAATTCTTCAATTTAGTGCGAATGAACAAACACGTTGTAACTGTCTTTCTCAAAGATATTAAGAAAAAATATTCCTGCTGTTGAATTAAGTAAGCCATGAGTAATTTCATCAAA
Organism: Ocypus olens; assembly: GCA_910593695.2. Classification (NCBI taxonomy): domain Eukaryota; kingdom Metazoa; phylum Arthropoda; class Insecta; order Coleoptera; family Staphylinidae; genus Ocypus; species Ocypus olens. Next base: position 51,556,281 of record OU343049.1, read on the forward strand.
TTGTTCGTATTTTACATTGGGGGTTTTTTTCCCTTTCTCGAAGACAACAAGAAAACATATTCCTGCTGATTAATTAAGTACTCAAGAAATTACTATCGTGATTCTTCAATTTGGTACGAATGAATAACCACGTTTTAACCGTCTTTCTCAGAGACATCAAGAATAAATATTCCTGCTAGTTAATTAAGTACGCAAATTACGCATTCAAGAGATTACCACCGTAATACAACGTGGTGAATTCTTCAATTTAGTGCGAATGAACAAACACGTTGTAACTGTCTTTCTCAAAGATACTAAGAAAAAATATTCCTGCTGTTGAATTAAGTAAGCCGTGAGTAATTTCAACAAATTGTTTCCCCCGTATTTTACATTAGGATTTTTCCCCATTTCAAAGACATGAAGAAAAAATATTCCTGCTGGCGAATTAAGGGCTCAAATTACGCATTCGAGAAATTTTGGTCGTAATACAACGTGGTGAATTCTTCAATTTAGTGCGAATGAACTAACACGTTGTAACTGTCTTTCTCAAAGATACCAAGAAAAAATATTCCTGCTGATGAATTAAGTAAGCCGTGTGTGATTTCATCAAATTGTTTCCCTCGTATTTTATATTAGGATTTTTCCCCTTTTCAAAAACATTAAGAAAAAATATTCCTGCTGATGAATTAAGTACTCAAGTTGTGCTATCGCAATTCTTCAATTTGGTACGAATGAATAACCACGTTTTAACCGTCTTTCTCAGAGACATCGAGAATAAATATTCCTGCTAGTAAATTAAGTACGCAAACTACGCATTCAAGAAATTACCACCGTAATACAACGTGGTGAATTCTTCAATTTAGTGCGAATGAACAAACACGTTGTAACTGTCTTTCTCAAAGATATTAAGAAAAAATATTCCTGCTGTTGAATTAAGTAAGCCATGAGTAATTTCATCAAATTGTTCGTATTTTACATTGGGGGTTTTTTTCCCTTTCTCGAAGACAACAAGAAAACATATTCCTGCTGATTAATTAAGTACTCAAGTTGTGCTATCGTAATTCTTCAATTTGGTACGAATGAATAACCACGTTTTAACCGTCTTTCTTAGAGACATCAAGAATAAATATTCCTGCTAGTAAATTAAGTACGGAAATTACGCATTCAAGAGATTACCACCGTAATACAACGTGGTGAATTCTTCAATTTAGTGCGAATGAACAAACACGTTGTAACTGTCTTTCTCAAAGATACTAAGAAAAAATATTCCTGCTGTTGAATTAAGTAAGCCGTGAGTAATTTCAACAAATTGTTTCCCCCGTATTTTACATTAGGATTTTTCCCCATTTCAAAGACATGAAGAAAAAATATTCCTGCTGGCGAATTAAGGGCTCAAATTACGCATTCAAGAAATTTTGGTCGTAATACAACGTGGTGAATTCTTTAATTTAGTGCGAATGAACTAACACGTTGTAACTGTCTTTCTCAAAGATACCAAGAAAAAATATTCCTGCTGATGAATTAAGTACTCAAGTTGTGCTATCGCAATTCTTCAATTTGGTACGAATGAATAACCACGTTTTAACCGTCTTTCTCAGAGACATCGAGAATAAATATTCCTGCTAGTAAATTAAGTACGCAAATTACGCATTCAAGAAATTACCACCGTAATACAACGTGGTGAATTCTTCAATTTAGTGCGAATGAACAAACACGTTGTAACTGTCTTTCTCAAAGATACTAACAAAAAATATTCCTGCTGATGAATTAAGTAAGCCGTGGGTAATTTCATCAAATTGTTCGTATTTTACATTGGGGGTTTTTTTCCCTTTCTCGAAGACATCAAGAAAAAATATTCCTGCTGGTTAATTAAGTACTCAAGAAATTACTATCGTGATTCTTCAATTTGGTACGAATCAATAACCACGTTTTAACTGTCTCTCTCAGAGACATCAAGAATAAATATTCCTGCTAGTAAATTAAGTACGCAAATTACGCATTCAAAAAATTACCACCGTAATACAACGTGGTGAATTCTTCAATTTAGTGTGAATAAATAAACACTTTGTAACTGTCTTTCTCAAAGATACCAAGAAAAAATATTCCTGCTGTTGAATTAAGTGCCGTGAGTAATTTCATCAAATTGTTTCCCTCGTATTTTACATTAGGATTTTTCCCCTTTTCAAAAACATTAAGAAAAAATATTCCTGCTGATGAATTAAGGACTCAAATTACGCATTCAAGAAATTTTGGTCGTAATACAAAGTGGTGAATTCTTCAATTTAGTGCGATTGAACAAACACGTTGTAACTGTCTTTCTCAAAGATACCAAAAAAAAATATTCCTGCTGATGAATTAAGTAAGCAGTGAGTAATTTCATAAAATTGTTTCCCTAGTATTTTACATTAAGATTTTTTTCCCTTTTCAAAGACATTAAGAAAAAATATTCCTGCTGATGAATTAAGGACTCAAATTACGCATTCAAGAAATTTTGGTCGTAATACAACGTAGTGAATTCTTCAATTTAGTACGAATGAATAACCATAGTAAAAAATATTCCTGCTGATGAATTAAGTAGGCCGTGAGTAATTTCATCAAATTGTTTCCCTCGTATTTTACATTAGGATTTTTACCCCTTTTCAAAGACATTAATAAAAAATATTCCTGCTGATGAATTAAGGACTCAAATTACGCATTCAAGAAATTTTGGTCGTAACAACGTGGTGAATTCTTCAATTTAGTACGAATGAATAACCACGTTGTAATTGTCTTTCTCAAAGACATCAAGAAAAGATATTCCTGCTGATGAATTAAGAAAGCCCTTAGTAATTTCATCAAATTGTTCCTCTCGTATTCTAAATTTGGATCTTTTACCTTTCTCAGAGACATCAAAAAACCATATTCCTGCTGTTGAATTAAGTACTGGTGAGTTCTTAAATTTATTACGAATAAATAATCACGTTGTAACTGTCTTTCTCAAAGATATCAAGAAAAATATTCCAGCTGATAATTTTAGTAAGCTGTGTGTAATTTCCTTATATTGTTTCTCTCATATTTTACAGTGGAGTTTTTCTCTTTCTCAAAGACATCAAGAAAAAATATTCTTGCTGATTAATTGTACATAGAGATTTCTTCAATTTAGTACGTTCTAAGTGTCTTCTTACTGATGAATTGAGTAAGTCTTGAGTAATTTCATTAAATTGTTTCTCTCGTATTTTACAATGGGATTTTTCACTTTCCCAAGGATATCAAGAAAACATATTCCTGCTGATTAATTAAGTACTCAAATTACGCATTCAAGAAATTACCACCGTAATACAACGTGGTGAATTCTTCAATTTAGTGCGAATGAACAAACACGTTGTAACTGTCTTTCTCAAAGATAAATTAACTTTTTAATTTGTCCAACACTTCAATAAAAAAAAATCGAAAAAAAAATACGCACATGATAAAATTTAATATATTCACAAGACATCTACCTTTAACGTTAATTAAAATTTTTGAAAGTGTGTCAATTTTTCCGTGAGTTATGAATTTTTGAAAATTAACGTTTTAATTTCTCCAACACTTCAATAAAAAAAACCGAAAAAAAATAAATATTCACATGATAAAATTGTTTAAAATGTTTAATATATTCACTAGCCATCTACCTTTAACATAAACTAAAATTTTTGAAAATGTGTCAATGTTTCCGTAAGTTATGAATTTTTGAAAATTAACGTTTTAATTTCTCAACACTTCAATAAAAAAAATCGAAAAAAAATGAATGCGCACATGATAAAATTTCTCAAAATGTTTAATATATTCACAAGATATCTACCTTTAACATTGATTAAAATTTTTGAAAGTGTGTCAATTTTTCCGTGAGTTATGAATTTTTGAAAATTAACGTTTTAATTTCTCCAACAATTCATTTAAAAAAATCGAAAAAAAATAAATACGGACATGAAAAAATTTCTCAAAATGTTTAATATATTCACAAGTCATCTACCTTTACCATTAGTTAAAATTTTTGAAAGTGCGTCAATTTTTCCATGAGTTATGAATTTTTGAAAATTAACGTTTTAATTTCTCCAACACTTCAATAAAAAAAAATCGAAAAAAAAAATACGCACATGATAAAATTTCTCAAACTGTTTAATGTATTCACAAGACATCTAACTTTAACGTTAATTAAAATTTTTGAAAGTGTGTTAATTTTTCCGTGAGATATGAATTTTTGAAAATTAACGTTTTAATTTCTCCAACAATTCATTTTAAAAAATCGAAAAAAAAATAAATACGGACATGAAAAAATTTCTTAAAATGTTTAATATATTCACAAGACGTCTACCTTCACCATTAATTAAAAATTTTGAAAGTGCGTCAATTTTTCCATGAGTTATGAATTTTTGAAAATTAACGTTTCAATTTCTCCAACACTTCAATAAAAAAAAAATCGAAAAAGTAAATAAATACTTACATGATTAAATTGATAAAAATGTTTAATATATTCATAAGACATCTACCTCTAATATTAATTAAAATTTTTGAAAATGTGTCAATTTTTGCGTGAGTTATGAATTTTTGAAAATGAACGTTTTCATTTGTCGAACACTTCAATGAAGAAAACGAAAACAAAATAAATACTCACATGATAAAATTGTTTAAAATGTTTAATATATTCACAAGACATCTACCTTTACCATTATTTAAATGTTTTGAATATATGTCAATGTTTCCGTGAGTTATGAATTTTTGAAAATTCGAATAAAAAATGCTGGCCAAAAATCTAAAATTCATGCAAAAAAATGAAAAATCTACAATCGTGGCTAAAATAACGAAAACTTAGGCCAAAAATCCAAAACTCGGACTTAAAAATTAAAAATGCACACCAAAATATCGAAAATTCTAACAAACAAATCGAAAATTGTGGCCAAAATAAAGAATATTTAAGCCAAAACTCAAGAATTTGAAGAAACGTAAAGGAAATAAATACAGAAATCCCAATGTTAACGCAAAATTTAAATCCCCTTCATCCACAGTACTCGAATTCATCACTTCACATCATCCATCATCATCATCAGAGACAGACTAACGCTACACAGACTGACAAATCCGGTCTGAAAGACCTCGGGTCGATAGCCATTTGACAGACTAACACATTAATCAAATTGTGATAACAAACATAATTCTTGATTTTTCATGTATGTAAAAAGTCTGTCAATAAAGATATTGTATATATAAAGGAAATAACAGTCCAAAGATCGAAAATATACAGAAATCCGTGTCTAAAAATTAAAAAACGCCGAAGAAAAAAAAATTAAAATTCATATGAAAGAAGAAAAAGTTTCCGACCCGAAAATAATCACGCATAAAAAACAATAAGGCACATTTGAAAAGTTTACAAAAAAAAATCAACAGTAGAATCTTAAAAGCGCGCAAAATGAATCGTGAAAATGTTGGCGCTCGAAAAGCTTCGAATGCAATTTTTGTGTATTAAAAGCTCGAGAGCTTTTGCATGAAATTTTTTCCGTCTGAGTTAAAGGACGCTTCAAAATTGTGTCTGTTGATATCGTGTTCACGCAGGGTTTTTGGCGTGACTATATTGCGAACAGTATTACACAATTAACCAAATCGATCAGTCATCTTCTGAAGAAAAAAAAATAACACCATGAGCGTTAAACTTGCTAACGTCTTCTATACAATGAACTAGGAATGTAGATACGTATTTATATATTTTCCAAGATTTTTTCTTTTGAAACTACAGCATCCGAAAGTGACATGCCTCGCTTTTTGAAAAGGATAGTAGGATTATGATAAAATGGCCTTGTTCGAGTTTTGCCAAAAGAAATGCCCATTTTAATTTTACATTGCAATTTGATATTTGTTGGCGGATTGAAAAGAACATCTTGCCTTCGTTCAGGCTATTTTTCGTTTTTATTTAACCAGTTACCTGTGTTTCACAAGTATACTCGTCATGACAAATGGCAAAATTTTGTGTTATAACTCAACATAAATACAAAATATTGCCACTTTTTTTTGCTGTTTTTAACAAGTACACTCGTCATAAAGAAATGGTAAAATGACAAGTATAGCCCATTCTCCGGAATCTGGCGGCTGTGGTCATAAAAGAGGGTCGGATCTCGGTAAGTAAGTGACGTAATATTTTTGATCTCAAACCAATATTTGTTGAGAAGTACTGGTGTAAAAGTGCGTATACCAATAGGAGCGAAGGACAGTAATACATGTATGGGATGCAATTAGACGAACCACCAATAAGTTTTCTTCGAGGGTGCGTCGATCCTCAGGGCGGACCGACCGTTTTACGACCACGGCCGCCAGATTCCACCGAATAGGCTATACCTACTAGACATAACACAAAATATTGCCAATTATTCATGACGAGTAAGTAAGCAAACTGCTTAATTTATCCTCTCCATGTTTTTCGATTTTATTAAAATTTAAAGAAACAATTATTTTTTTTAATTCTTATAACCCATCACTACACAGAATCATTTTGATCCTATGTATTGTATTGACCCTTAAATATTTACATATCGTCCTATTGGCTATTAGCGTGGACACGAAACGCTCTCCGTTTTAAGTAAAAGCGCAGGATGGGAAAAAGGGACGGAGGGTAGGCGCGCGGGGGGGAACGAGGGGGGAAAGAAGCGGTGGTGGGGGAACGCGGAGGTTAATACGTATGCATGCATATGTGTGGTTTATTGATTTGGGTGCATGGCGCAAAAATGAAATCAGGAAAAGAGGATGTTTTCGGGCAGGAAGAAGTAGGAAGGTAGCCCTTACAATTTCCCACCCTGTAACTTGTTTTTCTTATACACGAGGGCGCATTTCTTAATCATTTAAATGTGCCTCCGAATATTATTTAGAATTTATGTGCAATAAAATAAAACTGTACGTAAGAAACATTTTGTTTTTATATATTTGTTGGATTAAACTCTTTCAGTTTTCGATCATGTAGTTGGTCAGCTTATAATTAATTTACTTGGTAATATTTATGTTCATGTGAACATTTTTCTGTGTTTTTATACATTTTAAATAAAACTGCGTGGAAATTCTCAAATAAACATTTGGAGGCGGCTTTAATTTTAACATTAGTGTTTAAATAATAAAAATGGCAAATAAACTGCTAAATCTGGTATTGTTAGAACAAATAGAAGAAAATGAAAAATGGTAGGTACAAATTTATTAGAAGGTCCTGGAATGAAAGAAACAAAGATGAGTCATTGAGCTGCACAAATAACAAACAATCAATAGTTTGATCTAAAAACGTAGAATTTTGACCATGCTTCCGTCATGTAACGTATTTTAAATCAGGAAAAAATCCACAAGAAATATCAAGAAATATCAATTCTGATTTCGTAAGTGGAGAGATACGCACATAGCTTACAAATCTTTATTTGGTAGTCAATAGGGTGGAATTTTTGTCCTAACTATAATGAACCCTTTGCACTTGTATTTATCAGTGATAACACGTATTGTGTCGACAATAAGTAGACATACGAGTGCAAAGGGTTAATAAATGAATTGTCCTTTATGATCCGTCTCACTCGGAGCAATGCCCACCACACTGGCATTTGCAGCATCCCCTGCATACGATCTTGCAGCCACATCGCAAGAGTTCCCTTCTGGCATTTGCAGCGTCCGCGTCCCCTGCATCCGGTCTTGCAGCTACATCGCAAAAGTTCCCTGCATGCGCCTGATGCCTCTGATAGGGTCCTCGAGGTTATACTCCATACACTACCTGACTGATTGTTCCAACAGCATTCACTTGGCGACAGAAGCTCTGAAACAGGTGTCATCATTTGGGCCAATAGTAACCAGCCTGGTTTGTAGCTCTCTTGGTGTGTTGGATGAGTGCAACCTGTGTAGGAGGCATACCATCAATAGCTGAACAGCTGTTTCCTTGCCTGGTTCACACCCACCTCTGTGCTGGTGCGATCGTAAAGAAGAATGACAAATCGCTCCAATCTTCAATGGCATTTGAGTTTGGCATGGTGCCCAGGGTATAGAAAGCTAATGTGACGTCTCTATATGTGCTCCAGGTGTCCCATGCAGTCTTCTTGCCCCTGCCGGAAAAACAGGATACCGTATCATAACTAGTGAAAGCGTGAAACATCGGCAAGGCCACACATCTGTCAGGAATAAGAGCTTCCGCGAACTTATGAGCAGCGATGAACCTGAAATTTCAAAGATAATCCAGAGTTCACAAATTTTGAGGCGGTTGGCCACAGCTATGGCAAGGACCGCCAGGTCTGTATCAACTGTGCATATTGACACTTTGCTGTACCCCTGTTTGCAGGGCCGAGCCAAATGGGGCTGCGGCGGGCCTTAAGAGGCGCCGGTCATTAGAAACATCGATGCTAAGAGCCCTCTTAGCTTGGCGCCCACTAAATCTTATTGGTTTTTACAATTTATTTAAAATCGGCGCTCGTAAAAAATATTAATTCACCTAAAATACTTTTTTTTCGTAGTACGTACGTTCGCGAAATGGGAAATGGTTGTTTATTCTTTGCGTACGGATGTAAGCGCGAAATCCGCGAACGTATCTCTTTGTTTATATCGAAATTCTTTCCTTCTAAATAATTTAGAGATGGTGTTCATTTTCTCTACCCCCCTCTTCACATTGAAAGGGGGCGGCAATTTTTTCCTCACATCCCGGCAGCAACATACCTTGGCAGCAGATAATGCCAGTTGTCCTGTTTGTCGGTGGCAATGTCTGCCACGTTAGAAGCCAGGAAGGAGAACAGCTCAGTCTTGTCGTCGATGCTGAGAAAGTTCTGCCAGTTTCCAGGAACCGCAGTTGTCTACGCGTCACCTAACTCCCTTTCATCTCTTACTGCGAGTGTGTGTTTTCAATTTGTGTGTCAAGTACACATCCTATTATGTAAGCCTCCTGGCTTCAAATAACAAAAAATATGTATTTTATTTTACCAGGACAAGATATTTTGGCAGCCATTTTGTAAAATAGCGGACAAACCGCTCATGAATGTAATCTGGAAAGGCCCTATAGCATCGGCGGCTTGTGGATTTCTGTAGAGGAGGCTAAGATGGAGATGCCGCCGATGCTGCACTACCTACTCTCATAGAGGAAGCAAATATTTTGCTGCTGTTTTGGTCAAATTTTCTTCCGTAGCCTCCTCGCCGAACATCCACGAGATGCCGCTGCCCTATATCCAAATATCTTAACAAACACCCTTTCTAATAGTCTGCCAAATATCATGCTTGTATCACGAAGCCCACAATTCTTCAACCTACCTGCCGTATTATCAAGGGCGTTTCCAAGCAACTACTCCAGAAAGGGGGGAGGGGGCGGTTAATAAAAAAAATAATAAACTGGTACTTCCGTTCTCATACACCTGTTCCATGAAATCTCCCTTTCCTTTTCCAACGTTTTGAAGCGTTGGCAAAATTTACCGGTTATATTATTTGTTTGGAATATGGAATATCGGTAATTTTTAACAATAAAAATTGTTAGGCGAAAAATTCTTAGGGGGATAATTACCCGATTATCCCCCCTTTGAAACCGCCACTGCGTACCATTGGTACTTTTTGTTATTATAATTAATGTGTGTACGGGCTAAATTTCAAAACAACGTTTTGGGTTATGTTGATGTTTCCCCTCGATTTTGTGTGTCGCTACTAACTTTGCATTTGTTTTTAAAGCTACTGTTATAATTCAGTTTTAACGTGAAAATTAACATCCATGTACAGTGGCGGATTATGCATTCTGGAGGCCTGAGGTGCAACCTGATTTTAAGGCCGCTGTTTTTTTTTTAAATTAAAATATGGTATATTTAGAAAGGAACATAAACTTTATTAGTACAATTTAATATAATAATAAAAAACATAACACATTGTTAAACAATATAAAAATTTGAATAAAAATCAATTTCATTGAGATATTTATATTGCAACTTTTCCTGTCTTTTGGGATTAATTATATTTTCTTCGGATTTCTTAACGCGTTTAAGAAAATCAAAGTAAATAGTGGCAATGTCATTTTCATATTTATTGCACAGCTGAGAGATTCATTGTTTTGCATTATTCTCACTTATGTTGAAATTAAAAATACCCAAAAATCTCATAAGATGTCATTGTAAACGGAACTTCTTGCAGATATTTCACACACATGTTTCACTTTAAAAGTGTGTCCCGTAGCACTGTTTGTAGAGCTGTTTTGTATTCATCAAAATTTTTTGATCGTTTTTTAGCTTTGAGTTTGTTCAAACGTACATTTATAATTCTTTCTTAAAGCAAAAACTGCATCCATACGTACTGCACCACAGCACTTATACGCTCGATTATCATCTGAAAAGCTTTTTGTAAGCATGTTTTACCTACGAGTGGACGAAGACCAAAAAACATGTTCTATAAAATAAAAATAATTATGGCTTCCCGAACAAGATTCTGAAGAACAATGTCCAATTAAATTTATACTATGACTGGTACATGGTATGTAGTTGGCCGTTGCACTTCTTATTTCTGGCTTTCAATCCCCTGTGTTTGGCAGACACGTTTGCGGCGTGGTCAAGTTTACCTCAATTTTTATGACTTTAAAAAATGTTAATATTACGTTAAGCAGAAACAAGTTGTTCAATTTCAAGAATAGCAAAAATCTCTCCTTTAGCTCAGTCTTATTTACAAATCTTAATATAAAAGTTAGCTGGTCCATATGTGATTTTCTTCTTTCACTTTAAAAATGACATAAGTTTTAGCTTCATTACCTATTAAAGAAATGAATTCGTCGGATGTTTGATGCTTTCAATAAAATTATCCTTTCCTGAATATTCAAACTTTTCTAGATGATATGATTGATTGTTGAAGCCATTACTTTGTGATACATATTGAATTACTAACGTGGTTGAATTATACACACTGAGTGTATTGTTTGATAATGTCCGAATAGGATGAAACTAGTCACAATAAAGTGAAAAATTCGTGATACCAGCAAAGTGTTTAATTCAACCTCCTTAGTAATTTTCCAGATGAGCTTTAAAAAAAGTGGGTATTCTAAACAACTCAAAAAATTGCCCCTTTAAAGGCTAACATCGTTTTAATGTGATCTTGAGAACGTTCGTGTTCTTTTAATCCTCGTTCCACATTTTGACAGTCGTTAAATTCTGCATTCTTAAAAGTATTTTGAATATGTAATAGTAAATACATTTACTAGTTTCTGTAAATATCAGCAATCCATGCAATTCTTTAGTGCCGTTTGCTTTTACAAGATAAAGGTCTCTTTTTAACTCTTCTATACCTATCGATATATACGAGGCTTGTCCGGAAAATACGTATAAAAGTGGAATAATAATTTTATTTTACAATTATTCAGGTATTTCAATATGATTTCCCCCTCAGACAAGATACACTTCTGCCAACGCCGTTTCCACTGTTGATAAGATCGCTGAAAGTCTTCAGTTGTGAGGCTCTTCAGTTGCCGTATCGTTGCTGCCTTGATGGCATCCATATCCCCCAAGTGTTGCCCCCGAAGCACCATTTTGCATTTTGGGAACAGGCAGAAGGGGCCAAATCGGGTGAATAAGGCGGGTGTTCTGTCACGATGATTGAGCTCCCGGCCGAAAAGTTACGCACAACGAGAGACGTATGAGCAGGCGCATTGTCGTCGGTCGAACTCGGCCCACACGAGCTCTTAGACGTCTCAAAACTTCAACGTAGAAATTTCCGTTCACTGTCTTGCCGGGAGGGACAAATTCCTGGTGAACAGTGCCCCTACAATTAAAGAAAACAATCAACATTGTTTTCACATTGGACCTTGATTTTCGCGATTTTTTTGTTCTCGGTTCCCCTGCTTGCTTCCATTCCTTGCTTTGAGATTTCAGCTCTACATCGAATTCGTAGAACCAAGACTCGTCTCCAGTGATGACCTGGTTGAGAAAGTCCTCCCTTTCATCTGCTTCCTACCAATCCTCACATTAAGCAACCCTCCTTGCTTTCTGTTCTGGAGTCAAGAGCTTCGGAACGATTTTCACGCACAATTTTTTCATTTCAAGTTTTTCAGTCAGAATTTGTTTTGGGGATTGACAGATCCTCAGCTATCATTCTAATTGTCAATCGACGGTTTTTAAGAGCACAAACCCGGATTCGTTCAACATTTCCTTCAGAACTCGATGTGAAGGGGCGTCCTGAGCGAAAGTCATCTTTCGCGTCCGTCTTCTCGGCCTTCCCGGAACCTTTTTAACCACTTGTTGACGGTAGGTTCCTTCAGAGAATTGTCTCCTGTTTCGAACACTCAAAAATCTCACGGCCATTCTTGCCTAGCTTTACAAGAAACTTGATGTTGATGCGCTGTTCCTCAATCAGAGAGAGCTCCATGCCGACGGCAGGTGGAAAAAGTGTTACTTTCAACAAGCAGACGTAAACTCCTACTTACTCACAGAGCGCTCTGGCTCGAACTGAGCGTTGAGGGGATTGCGTAGCGAGGGGGACCACCAGGGCGCCCCTCCACAAGGCGTTGACACGTCGCCCCGAATTTTTTATACGTATTTTCCGGACAAACCTCGTATATTATTACTGAATTTATAATATCTCCTATACTAAACAGTTGATGTATCAGAAAATGCTCAGTTTCTTAGCTCATGCAATGTTATTTTGAAATGTTCCAGTTTCATGGACATCGTAATTTTCAGGTTCAGGTTCTACAATGCACCGACTTTCCACTTCATTTCCCACCATTTTAATTGCTTTATTATCTTTGACTATGGCAGAATTTGTACATTATTGGAAGAAGACACAAGCGCAGAACTTTCATTTGGGATTGGTAAAGCTAGAAATTGCAAGAGAATTCCTCTGCTGTTGCACATTTTTATCTAGCTGTATTTGCTTTGCTGCGCCACCTTTAAGTCTTTAAATGAAAAACAGCGTTAACTATAGCAAAAATAGTTGTTAAAGGCAGTCGCCAATAAAGCACGATTACGAAAATCATACCCCCACCAAGTCAATCTCTTCTAGAAACCAGCAGGCGTTGGCAAAGTCGCCTTTAAATGGGCTGGATTGAACTCGGTGCAATTTCAAAGCCACGGGCATGCGCCTCGTGTGCCCAGGGGCGGCTTGTATATAGAGCCAAGGAGCCATGCCACTACCTGTAGTTTCAAGCTCGGCAAGAATTTTCAATTAATCCTTAAAACACTTTTTCGCCACTTACTTTGGTCTAGGAAGATAAATCGTTCTTTATTTCATCAAAAAATGAGGGGGGCTGTTGTATAAGTGGCTCTACCATCAACATGTTCCACGAGCCACCACTGCGTGCGCTTGTGCGATAATACGCCACTGTCCATGTTAAAATCAAGTAAAGAATTGCACTTGTGTTATAGTAATTAAGGTATCTAGGGCGTTATGAGTACAATAACGCCCCAGGTCGACGGTGTACAGCCCGAGGGCCCCCGGCCCGAGGGATGTACGTCGACCGTGGGCGTTTTACTCATAACTCCCATGGTGCCTTCAACGTTTTATGTCATACTTGTAGTTTAAATTTATCGAAGATTTTCTTATACTATTTTTTGATAGATTGTCGCGCCGCGCAGATGTCTACGGCGTTCGCACGCTTGATTTGCATTTGGCGAATTGTTGACGGTCGATCTGTTGCTGGTCGGGTTTTCCGCGTCGGAACAAAGATAGCGTTGTGACGTTGCACTGGTTTGAACGGTGGCAAGGCGTCGAAACATGCAAACATGCAACTTTCAGAGTAATTTTTCACAAACTAAAGTAGATAGTAGATAGATACATTACTATAAGCGGGCGTTATGGAATTACGCCCTAGAGCGTTATTTGTCATTTAAAATACATTGTTTGCGTGCATTATGATTTCAATAATAAACAAGTATGACATAAAAGTTGTTAACGTCGCTGTTATAGTTTTATTTTTAACAGTGGTGTTAATTTTAACGATGCCAGACCTGTATATCAGTCAGAGTGCTGGAACTGTTATAGAAGAAACTAAGAAATATATAACAAGGAAAGAAATATTGAGCCACCGTTTTCTTTGGTGCTTTCTTTGCAGAACTTTCACAAGCTGTACCTGCTACATACAGTGCGTTATTGATCAATGCAAATGTTGCGAGCTCTACCGCGCTGAATTTATTATCGGAAAATCTAAGATGACGTATGGAAAATAGTAGTAAATATTCCAGGATTGGTGCAAGAAATATGGAGTTGAGAAGTACACCGAAAATAACTACATTTCATTCAAGCGTTCGGCAAAGTACTTTTGTTATTTCTTATATTAGTTTCTAACCAAAACACAAATGAAGGACCTAATTTTAATTTGTTTCTTATTATTTAACAGTCCGCGAATTTTGCACACACAAAACATTATCTATACATTACTAATAATTTAACGTATTGTTTTATATTAAGCCTTATAAATTAATGTAAGTTATTTTAAATAAAATAGAAACTACCTTACTTATTGCAGAGAGTATTAAATAAATTCAAAAAACGAAATATAGCCTGAATATATAAATATTCAACCTGTTCGTAACTCTGCAAGCAAAATTAAGTCTTACTAAGACTATAAACAAATAACTTATTGAAACAACTACTTCCCTGGCTGATGCCACGCCGGATATTGAATGATACAAAAGAAATTTGCATGTTATTACTAGTACTACTAGTGAAATAACATTGGTTTAAGATCCCTTATTTCTACCCACAGGACTAACTTGAAAAATGAAACTAAATTGAATTTGAAAACTTTAAATTATAAAACTGAACCCAAAAGTATGTAAAAATTAAGTAAATAGCCATCTGCAAGATGTTTTTTGAATTTAAGTTATTTTACATACTAATATCAAATGTGAAATATGTATTGTCATTTATAAACCTATAATAAATAAAATCCATAACGTACTTACATTACTGTTCCTTTAAATTACGTTAAGAAATGCAATATATGTTTTCAGTACGATAAATGTAAGAATTTCAGCAGCAGGAATAATTAAAGCAGCAGCATTCAATCAAACAAATGAATCTGCAATACCGACGCAATTGAGAATGTATAAAAGCGTGAAACTTTTTCATCAGCAGGAAGAGGATCCGAAGCGGGAGCGTTAAATAATCAGCGCGTTGCAGGAAACATGAAATATTGATAGGTGGATTTGATGTGGAGGTGAGGCAGTGAGCGTCATTAGGCGATATGTTAACTACATTGTTAGCGCAAATGGTCCCCTCTACGTAATTACGCCCCCTCCCCCTCCTCCTGCTGGTCAGCAGTGCACTGGCCAGAGCATCTCCGCTTGTCATGGATACAGGACGGTTCTTGGACGTTTACAACACGCGCCCCAACTATGGATTACTAAAGCGCTAATATTTCGCGAACTAATACAACTGGTGTGCTATTTATTAAACAAGTGTGTTTGTTAATAGTGAACATTAACGCAACGGACAGTCGACGACTGATAAACAATGGTGATCGTGAACTGTATGGATTTGTGTGGTTAAGTGATTGTTTATTTTGAGTGAGTTTCTGTTGTTTGGACTTGTTATGAAGGTTCACGGAATTTCAATGGCGATTACTGTAAGTACCACTAGTGATACTGTAAATTATTTGCAAAAACCTGCACGTTCACGTTGAATTTGTTTATTGCCATCGGTTATATCATATTTTTCATTCAGTATTCAATCTCTGGAGTAGTATTTTTCTTACACTCACGTGTTCAACGTGTGTAATGGTGGAGAAGGGGAGTCCATGCGGACGAATATAAACAACATAACCTTCATACGCACACGAAATTCTTCTTCGCCCATTCACCGATTTTTGATTCATTGATGCGGCTGTTTTTTTTTTTTTTTTTGTTAACGTCGCGTCCGCAACAAATTAATCTCGAGGTTTTAAGGGTTGCGATGTTTTGATTGATTATTATTGGAGCTGTATACGAAGTGAAGTGAATGCAAATGTGGAATAATTTTTTGGATGTAATCTTAAAGTGTTTTTGGTAATTTTCGCAATCCGAAAGCTTCTGATAGATAAATTCGTAATTTACTAATTTACCACCAACAACATGTCTTGTATTCAAATAGGAATTCGGAGCTTGATTAATTGCTGTCTGTTGTTTATATTGCAATAAAACAACTGAATACTAATGATATTAATGGCACAAAGGACCAACGAATGGTCTGCGACCATTTGGTCGCCCTCCACAAACCATCAATGATATTAAAATATTAGTTAACGCAATTAATTACAAGTTGACTTAGTTAGGAAAAGCCAAGCCTTTTCTTGTGCTACTAAGGGGGTGGAATTAAAACACGTTGCTGGTATCACTTTATTGTGACTATTTTTCTCGTGCGTTTGAAATTTATATGTATGTTCATTTATGTGTCTCGTCTTCTGTAGTTGAAAATCATCAACCATTCTGGTAAATTTTTCTCTAATTCCCGTTTTTCTCAGTTGAGTAAATAATCAGTGCATGTATTTGTACTATAAAAATAATATTGGTTATTGATTAACAAAATTATTTAATCGTATACTTGTGCTTCTTTGGGACTATATCTGATTCTGTTTAACTGTTTTAAACGTAAATTTGGCTTTAAGTGTAGTTTATTTAAATATTGGATTTTCTGACGACCATATTTTTTCTAAATTAAACAATTAAAAAAATACAATAAACATTTGTAATTAAATACAAAAGAAGATAAAATCATTATTGTCTGAAGCGGCAAAAGAGCTAGATTGGACTCACGGATATTTCAGTTCAAGTGAAGCTTAGAAATTTTAAATTAAAATAGCCATGGGCAAGATAAGCGTGATTATTGTTGTTATGTTGATTTAAAAAATGCACTGTTTGGATTGATTGATAACATTTTGAGGATTTATTTACTTAAAAAATATGTTGAATTGACAAAATTCTGATGTAATTACATAATTAGATAACTCATTTTAGACATCAGTTTTAATTAGGGAATAATCTTTATCCTGATACCTCGGGTCGCAAATGCCCCACTATAAAATGATTGAAAAGTTTCTTGTGCGGATTTTCTAGATAATTTTGGTTGTGTTACTTTTTTAGTCGCGAAACAAGAATTAATTTTGCTGATATAAATATGATTTGAGTAAAAAGTAAAATTTGCTGGGTACAATATGCCATACAAAATGGCATTTAATATTTTAATCCTCTTTTTCAAACCTCTTAAATTCCTTTTTTACTACTTCGAAGCGTAAATTAACAATCGTTTTTAATTTTAAATTGTTTAAATCTAGTTGCTATGTATATTTCTGTCAATAAATTTATTTACAAATTCTCTTGCAAATGCCTTGATAAGGAGAAACTAGTCGTAAATTTTAAACATTTCTAAACTATCAAATTATATGTTTGCCTGCAGAAGAAGGATTCAATATCAATAAATAATCGTTTTTGCAAATTTTAATCATTTTTTTTTTCAGGAGACAGATTTGATAACGATAAATATGCATTTTTAAATTTCCGTCTCTTAATTTTTGGTTTTTAGAAGAATGGTTCAATATCAATTATCAATTGGTTTTAATTACTGTTACGTAATTTTTTTCTGTCTCGTAAATTTAAAATTGTTTTTGTCTTCAGAAGAAATCATCGTTTTTAAATTTATCTCCTAAATTTAAAATTCGGTTTTGTACCGAAATAATGTTCAATTTTTCAAATTTCAAATTTCTGCCTCGTAAATTAAAAAAAAATGTCTTTAAAGGATATGCGTAATATCAATAACTAATCGTTTTTATTTTTATTTTTGTTTGATTTCAATGATTCAAATTTTAAAATAAAATTATTTATATACAGGGTTGGGCATATGTGTCGGAACACCTGATTTCTGGCTAAACGTCTGTTGTTTTCTTATTTCTTTAAAAAGAAATGTGTATAGTTTTATTTACTCTATTCAGTGCCGTATTTTGATTTTCTACAGCTACCCTATTTTTCAAGGTATGATGTCATCGGCAGTTTTTTTAAATGAATCACCCTGTAAATTTTTAGATTTTAAAATACCTTTTCAACAATTACAATGATATAGGGTTTGGTGAGTGTGCGACTTGTGTATTTTTAAATAATAAATAAAATATTAAAAAATTAAATTTGTGAATTTCGTAAAAAAATTATTCTACCCTTGAAAATTTTGACTTATAAATATTAGAATTTCTCTCAGCGAATGTTGCATTAAAAATATTACATGCATCTTGTGGAGATCTCTACCAATCTCCAAAACTAACCATCTTTACAAACGTAATTTTTTCACGTTAAGTTCACCCAAAATTGAACAGCAATGTTAATACTGCACATGGATACTATCTGTTAGTTAAAGAAAACATAAAAATACGAAATTGTTTTATCAGAAAACAGAGCATAAATAATGTAAAAAGCCAACTAGATGTAGAATGATTTCATTTAATATTTAAAAAACCCCAAGTCGCACATCCACCAAACCATACACCATTGCAATTCTTGGAAAAGTATCTATTCGAAAATGTAAAAATATACAGGGTGTTCCATTTAAAAAAATTGCCGATGACGTCATATCTAGAAAAATTGGGTAGCTGTAGAAAATCAAAATACGTCACTGAATAGAATGAATAAAACTATACATGTTTCTTTTTAAAGAAATAGGAAAACAATAGACGTTTAGCCAGAAATCAGGTGTTCCGACACATATGCCCAACCCTGTATATATATACTATTGTTTTTAACGTCAATGTTGTTGTCTAGCAATAGTAAACCAATGATTTCTAAAAATTTTAAATTTACAATTAATATTAAATTGGATTTATTATAAAATTTTCAAGTATGCCACGAAAAAAACACTGAAAACAAAAAGGTAAACATGTGCTACACTTTTCTTCGTATTTCTATTTATTGCTAGTTTAATGTTAGATTACCCTAGTATTTTGTGTGATATAACATAAATGGATAATAGTCTTTAAAAATTACAGTTTCCAAACAAAAAAGTTCCATACCTTTAACAAATTTGAAGAAGATTTATAAAAAAATGGAGCTTTTAAAAACCCTCTATCTTTAGAAGAAGAAAGGTTCAGTATTAAAAGTTGAGTAAATTTAAGCGACTCTCTATCTCTTCAAATAACCGAGAACCCCATACATTCTGAAGAAATACGAACATCACATGGTATCGTTCCAAAGAAGCGCGTGTTTCGCATAAGTACGTCGAACTAAATAATATTAACACTCTAAATATTATGGCGGGCGTATCCGCCCGCTGCTAAACTTTACCGTGGCACCATGACGGGCACACGCATACAAGATTTTAGGCATAAAAAATTGCTGGACGAATTTATTGTGGTCGTTGGAGTGTTAAAATAATCTAAAATATTTGTGATTTGTGTAGCAGGTGAATAAAGAGTTATTTTCAATGTCGGAAGAAAATTTTTAGCAATACACTCAAACTTTGTGTCAAATCGCCTTAGGAACTTCGTTTTTTTGAGTCCTGCACAGGTAATTGAACACATTTCAATGCCCTTTTGGTGGATCGAGTCGACACATTTTAACCAACTCGGTACACGTTGCCAAAGTTGGACGTGTTTTTTTTTGTTTGAGAGTCAAAGGGTTCGAAAAGGGATCATTCCAATCTGAATTTACACCCTTAAAGTAGGGCCAAAATGAGATTTTTTCCTAAAAGAATCATCAAGTTTGGTTGAAAAGTCACTGAGTTATGTGCGAAAAACCTCAAAATGCACTTTTTTCAAACACCCATAACTTGGTGCCAAATCGTTATAGGAACTTCGTTCTTCAAGTCCTGGATAGGGAATTGATCAAATTTTAATGCCTTTATGGTGGATAGAGTCGACAAAATTTTTCCAACTCGTCCATAGACATCGTCAAAGTTGGACATGATTTTCAGAAATAAACTTTTTTTTCACAGCGGCGCTAGAGGGGGCGGACGGGGTTACACTTAAGTTCGCATGCATGCCTTTAAAGAAGACACTTCAAAGTATTTCGCCCTGAAAGATTCATCAAAATCGATTGAAAATACGCCGAGTTATGTCGGTTTGAAAATGGTCGAAATTTCAGGAATTTCAAGTGTTTCATTTTTTTCCACCAGTGTGTAAACATTAAATATTGTTTCCCCATCATTATTGTTGTTATATTTGATTGGGTTTAGTACAACATTGCGGAAAAGATTCCGCCACTTTGGCTGCTTTTCGTTTTTATTTAATTTGTACTACTGGGGACCAATTTAACTAATTTTGTAAAACGTGCCAATTTTACAAATTTGATCAGATTATGGAAAAATTAATATGGCTGATATACAAAGGAAACTCAGCCTAAACAAAAATTATGTTCAACTATTAGGTGAACGTAAAAGTTCTCATTTTTCGATTTCAGACAACTGAAGCAAAAATTTGATCTACCTAATGTATTTAATATTTCTGCGACAAGTGAGGGTTTTCAAGTTTAGGTTTTAGAATCCACTAACAATATTTGTATTTTTTGTTGCATTTTGATACTTGGTCATTATAATTTGCAGAAGAATGCAAAGTAATCACCACCTG
Source organism: Ocypus olens (assembly GCA_910593695.2). Taxonomy (NCBI): domain Eukaryota; kingdom Metazoa; phylum Arthropoda; class Insecta; order Coleoptera; family Staphylinidae; genus Ocypus; species Ocypus olens. The sequence goes on from OU343049.1 coordinate 51,576,748, forward strand.
GAGATAGATAAAAAAGAAATAAAGAAAAAAATGCCTCATTGTATTTTATACCAAGATGAATAAAGCAAGATTTAGCAATTCTGAAAAGTATAGATACCACTGTAATGTCGAAATTGAGACAGTCTCTATCTTATAAATAAGCGGAAGTGGAAGCAGAAGAACTTTGTTCACACTAAAATTTGTAATAAAATTTGTAATAATCTTAAACATCCCTTTGCTCAAGCCTTAAAACAAGATTTGTTTGATATAATTGTATGCAGCTTTAAAGATACCGACGATCACGTTGTTTTACTTAAATGCTTTAGAATATTTAGCTGCCATTTTGTCAGCTACATTATTTAAGGATAGTGATGATTAGGTTGCTTTCAGCGGCGGATTATCACACAGGCGCACGAGGCGCGCGCCTGTGGCCTCTAAATTACACCGGCCCTTTTAAAGGCGACTTTGCCAACATATGTTGGTTTCTACCATGGAGGACTGAAGAGAGCATTGACATGGTGGGGGTTTGATTTTTGTAATCGGAAGTGCACTATTGGCGACTGCCTACAAAGACTAGTTTTAACACAGTAGAAAAAAAACAGCGGCCTCCATAGTGCATAATCCTCCACTGGTTGCCTTAAATTAATTTTAATGCAAAATGAGATTTAAAAAAATAAAACGCAGCAATGCATTGGGTACTGAAACTAGCAAGAGTATCTTCGAGTAGAATCTTCCAATGCCATTTATTAAAAGATAGCGATTATTAGTTTGTCCTGCTTTAATTTGTATGTAAAATAAAATTAAAGAAAATTAAGTGCACCACTGTATTACTGAAACCAGCAAGACTAACTAATACTAAAAGGAATAACAGAAGGGCGACTGCCAAGAGTTTAAAGTCCTCAAAAATGGCGATACCACCGTAATGTGATAGTTTGTGTTAGTATAGTGCCGAATTTACATTGTGTATTATTGACTCACGTTAACTGTAACGTACTTGCGCCAATAAATTATTATTATTATTATGTCGAAGTTCTTGGTATAAAAAATACACAGTTAATCAAGAAAATATGCTTAAGCGCGAACTCCATCAAGTGCTCCTTAGATACTAATGCGTATCTTCCAAGCAAATATGATACCACCAATAAGAGTTTTAGGTCCCCAAAGGCATTGTTTAAGTTAAAACAGGAAAACGTTTATAAATAGTTTTACAAAATGTACACTATTAATAAAGAAAGTACGCTTTCCATATACATAACCAAATTTCCAAAGCCCAAAATCTTTAACAAAGGAATTTCTTCCAAAAAAAAAAAATTAGCTTCACAAATTGCTAATTTGTATATTAAACGTGTGTTTAAAAAAGTTCATAAAATAAAGATTCTTTATTGAAAAACAGGGTATCATGGTAATTATTGTCGGTATGTAATTCTTCATTTTCAAGTTGTATTGTGTATGTTTTTGTGTATTGTTCAGCGGCCCTAAAAATGTCTAAAGTGATAACGCTGGCGAACATTTTGACTTGCCGAACTTATCTAATATTTCCAGATGAAACTAATTTTAAATTTTAAAATGATAACGTACAACTTACTAACAAAAGTACGATTCCTTTCATAACTTGTATCATGAGTCTTAACTTTTCTTTTATTTTTAGTTCAAAATAAAAAAAAATCAACTCAAGTGGTATCTTTCGATGAATTAAGATGAGTTATACTTTTTTCCTCACCAACTGATTCGTAGTAATAATTAAGTTAGATGCGTGATAGCCAGAGAGTCTACTTTTTGGTCAGTTAATCGGCCAATCTCGGGCCCGGCATGTGCTCCGTGAACGGTGACTTTCCGTGAGTCGACACTTTGAATCAAGTTAGTTGCGTCAAGATCCGCGTCCGCAACATTTCCGCTTCTACCCAGCCGATGCGTATCCCGCTTCGCATGCGCCTATTACAAATAAACGTAGAGTTTCTAATTATAACACATAATTAATAACGGTCTACTTAAATATATCCGAATCCACCAGCGACATTAACGTAATTAAATGACGTAATTACCAAATATCGATTCTTAAAGAAATTAATTTGTTCTTGTTAAAAGTACAGTATTTATTTTTCTGTCAATATCTCTTTACTTAAATTAGGTCTTGAATGAGAATGTTGGTTATTAATTGAAACACACTTACAGGAAATGTATGCATTTTCCACGCTAGAGCGTTTATGCTAATTAAGGAAGCTTAATTTAATTACCATAAATGCCTGTTTACACTTATCCAACTATTGAAAATTATTATCAATATACACATCCACACTGTCACACACAGATAAACTAATCAACTGTCGATAATTTAACATTCCGGATAAATATTAATGAACCGTATAATTATTTATCATTTGTGCTTCCTTATTCTACAAAGAAATAAGTACAATTTGAGTACGTGAGCTATTCCTGGTGCAGATTATTTAATTGAAGAATGAAAATTCATGCTCATAGCCAATTTTATTTATCTACAATTTTACTTTAATTTAATCAGTAGAGTTGTACCAAGCACTCGAGGCGTATTGCGCAGTGCCGTAAATTCAATTGACTCCGGATATTTGTAGTCGCGTTCTCGCGTTCTCTCGCGTTCTCTCGCTTAAAGATAATCTTAAAGAATTAAAAATCACGCTAAAGATGTTTTTGTTGAATCTTGAACCATATTCATTACAAGAATTCATGTCAAGTAATTTATAAATAGGGATAATCGGAAACCATTAAAATAGGTAGATTAAGGTAGTAATAGTGTATTAAAATCTTCGTTTGTAACATGGAAACTATGGTAAATTAACTATATTGTCTAGATTAAGTTATGGTAACTATGAGTACTGAATTGTAAACATCCTGACGACAATTTCATTTTGTACATGTAAATGACACCTTGAAAAAAAGAAAGAATTATTATTATTATTATCTCACGTTCTCTCGCATTCACCCGCGTTCTCGCGTTATCTCGCGTTATCTCGCGTTATCTCGCGTTATCTCGCGTTATCATCTCGCGTTATCTCACGTTCTACCGCGTTATCTCGCATTATCTCGCGTTATCTCGCGTTATCTCGCGTTATCATCTCGCGTTATCTCACGTTCTACCGCGTTATCTCGCATTATCTCGCGTTTTCTCACGTTCTATCGCGTTATCTCGCGTTATCTGGCGTTCTCTCACGTTCTATCGCGTTATCTCGCGTTATATCGCGTTATCTCGCGTTCTCTGACGTTCTCTTGCGTTAACTAGCGTTCACTCTGCGCAAACTTTACCACCACAAGTTTCGAGTGCTCGGTAATACTGAAATAAATCTGTAAAAGTTTTGATAGCGATGGCGAAAAATCTGTTTTAATGATGCATTTCACAAATAAACATTACCATTTGTTATAGATGATTATGAAGTTGCACATATGTATTAATGATGTTTTAATATGAACGTCATTATTCTCATGATTTATATTGGATCTGATGAGTTGGATTGTGTGTGTGTGTGTAAATGTAAACAATAATTGTTGGAAGTGGAAGGTTCGAGCGGAAATTATTTAGTAGAGTATAATTAATGATGTTGAATGGATGTGTCGTTGATTTCCGGTAGGGCCCACCGCGGGATTTTTCGTCTGCTACACTAATTATTTATTTAATTACTAAACATCACCACAACATAATTGCTCATGTAATGCATGTGTCATATTACATCCTATTATTAGTAAATATATTAATCTAGGAGATTTTTAATATTATTCGCTACCTTGCAATAGGGAAACAATAAGGTGTGAGCCACAGAATTTTGTTACGGAGTTGGCCATGCCTGAGAGAGAGAAACGTAGCAGTCATGTCTAAGATTAATTCTTTTTTTAAAATCTAATTCAATTGAACTAATAATAATATGAGACATACCTCATTTATCTCACAGCTAACTCCGAAATCAAATTTTGTGGCTCACACGATACAATTGCTATGGCGATCAGTGACGGTTCGCGGGTTTTTTTCTGGTACGGCCGAGGAACAAGAGGTGGTAATACAGATAGGTGCGTCTCTGCAACCGACCCTACCTATCTGTATTACCACCTCTTGTTCCTCGGTCGTACCAGAAAAATACCCCGCGAACCGTCACTGATGGCGATATATATACTGGTTTGAATGAAAAATGCAACACCAACAAGTTATGGTCAGATTTTAATGAAATTTGATTTTTTTCGCGACCCACCTTATGAAAAAAAAACATTTATTTACAAAACAAATTTTATTTTTTAATAAAAATCAAGTTTTTTGTTTGTTTATTTCATACACAAAATTTGCATAATAATTATATAAGAAAAATATCAGTAATTAAAAATATAACAATTATATTCATTTAAAACTTTATGATTTTTTTGATTATTTACTTGTTTTATTACTGGAAGTCTACAGAGTGTACCTTTGAAGTTTGAAGATAATCCACTGAGGGACTTTCTTGAAATAAGAAAATCTAGTTGAATGCAAAATTTTGCATTTTCAAAAATGTTTGAGTTGAAATTTCGGAAGAACTAGCTCAAATTATATTTTTTATTATTTACTTGTTTTATTACTACGAATCTATAGAATGCGCTTGAAAAATTTAAAGATATTCTACTAAGGTGTTTTCTAGAATACTAAAAAAATCTAGGCGAATGCCTGATTTTGCATTTTCAAAAATGTTTGAGTTGAAATTTCGGAAAAAACTTGAAACCGAAGATTCATATGTTTGGAGTAAATTTAAGTAAAAAAATGCTTTTTTATTGCACGTATGATTATTTCAAAATTTGGGACTAGGATGTTTGCCTATTTTATTATAAAAATGAAAATTAATCCGTTTTGAGTAAACTTGAAGTCTGGATTTTTTTCAATTGGTTTTTATTTTCAAAGCAACTTGGAAAATGTCCAACCTCAAAATTGAATTTAGTGTTCAAGGGTAAATATTTCAAAATTGATACCAAGGGCGTTGATAGATTTTAATAGAATCACGACACGCCATCTATTTTGATTAAATTGGAAAAGGTTCGAGAATGCTGCAACTATTTTGTGTTTTTTTTTTGGGGCTTGTAAAATGTTCAATCTCAGAATTAAACCGGAGTGTGATTATTTCGAAATCTAGGGTAGGAACGTTTGCCATTTTTTATGGAAAAATTAAGTGCAATACATTTTTAGTAAATTTAAAAAATTAAATTGGTTTTATATTTTTTTGGCGATTTGGAAAAAGCTTGGCTTCAGAAATTTAATGAGGGGTGTTTAAGTGTGATTATTTCGAAATCTAGCGTAGTAACGTATACATTTTTTTGCAGAAAAAATATGTGCAATATATTTTAAGTGAATTAAAAAAAAAATGAGAAGTTGATTTTTTTTTCATTTTTTGGGGGCTTAGAAAATGTTCGACCTCAGAATTGAAGCGGGGATGTTGAAATGTGATTATTTTGAAACCTAAGGTAGGAATGTTTCCAAAATTTAGTAGATATTTAAAGTGCAATCTATTTTAGAGGAATGTCAAAAGTTCAAGTTTTGTTTCAATTGTTTTTATTTTTTTTTTTGCGGTTTGTAAAAAGTTCATCAGTATTGAACCGCGAGTTGTTCAAGTGTGATTATTTTAAAATCTAAGGTAGGAATGTTTTCTGATTTTTATAGAATTATAGAATAAAATAGATTCCATTTTAAGTGATTTTAAAGTTTGTTTAAATTGTATTTATATTTTTTGGTGGTTTGGTAAATGCTCGCCTTCAGAATTGAACCAGAGGGGGTATTCAAGTGATTATTTGAAGGAATATCCGGAAAGTAGTCTTTGAAATTATATATTAGCTCCGAAAGATATTCTTAAATTGAAACTGATTGTGTTTCTAGATGCAAATCTCCTTCATCATAGTTTGCATGGGTTTCAATAAATTTATGTAATGTTTCAAAAGATTTAAAACTTCTCTTGAAAGTCGTTGTTTCCACAGAGTCATTTTTTTTAAATTATTGCAACGACTTTTTCCGATACTTTGAAAATATTTAATCCAAAGCCTTACAAATTGAATGCAGCAAATATGTCGCACAAATAAGCTACTTTTATTAACCACGCAAAATCGAGAAATCTATCCTTAAATAAAAAAATAGCATTTTTTTAAATGGTGGGTGTTCATTCAGAAATGCCAAAGCTTCGTCTTTTAGCTCAGACGTTTTAAAACGTCTTCTTTTGATAGCCATCGTGAATTTCAATACAATAGGAGGTGTTTATGATCACTCCCCATTTCCTTGCATAATTCGGTAAAAAGTCTGCTATACGAAAAACTACAAATACACACTTTGTCACTATTCCTAGTGACCGTTATGCAAAAATAATATGTAAAAAAATTTTTTTTTGTGTTTTTACAATATTTTTTCGCGACCCAGTAAAATTCTTCTGCGACCCGGTGCTGGGTCGCAACCCACACTTTAGGAAACGCTGCTCTACACCATTCCAACCTAGAAACTCTATGACGTGGAGTCAGGGGAAGGCAACAAAAAGGACGATAACTACGCATTCCAAAACTCCGTATTCGATGATATATCGATGCCATTGAGATTCTAACATTTAATGTATCCCTCCAAGTGTTTCCAATGGCCCGCGTAGTGGATAATCTTTCTCTTATCGCCAAAAGTCTCAACCTGCGTTCTTCGCGGTCTGTCGTTCTTCGCTGTGGTCCAGATCCTCTCCGACGTCTATGAAAACCTTCCTCAGACCATCTTCGCCAGCACCTCATTACTGTAGTTGTGTCACGTTCCATTCTATTGGCAATTTCTCTAAACGAAAGACCACCCTCTCTCATGCCAATAATACGACCTCGCTCGAAATAACTTAGTTGTACAAAATTTCGACGGTTACGAACTCTGGGCATTTTAAATGATGTTCTTCGCACTATTATCACGAGAAAACGAATCCAAATTGTTCCATGTTTATAAAAACACCATTTGATATTGCTATTTTTCGTATATAAAATCATCCTAAAAAGAGGTTTGACGAAGGAGTTTTTTATCGAAATTTTAATGAGTTACTTTTTATACCGAAAGCCATCAATTGTAGAAAAATTAAATAAATTCTGGCTGTTTTTCTTGGTGTTGCATTTTTCATTCAAACCAGTATATTTGATCACTAACAGATTTGATATATCGTAAACTAAACCATTATTTTTTTTAAGTAATTGAAAATGAATGAAAATTGCTGTGTAAGTAGTAAAAACACTGCAAAACGTGGTTTTTGCTTTGAAATAGCTAAACAATTATTTAGTTTGTTTACCTTTTTCAAGGAAACGTTAGAAGTTGGAATAAGATTTCGATTGGAGTGTAGTATGATAATTGCGAGATAAATTGAAACGAAAGACGTGTTCCCGGAACCGGCGGGGGGACGATATGAATATCGCGGGGAATACAATAAAGTGGGATTTTAGAGGAAACTCTATCCGAAAGTGGCGTTAAACGGGTGAATAGCGTCAATCAGCCGTGGCCGTGAGTTCAGCGGATCGCCGGAGGGATGAAGGAGAGACGCCGGGCCGGGGGGGTGGAGGCACTCGAGAGTGGGTGGCCTGTGCGGGCCCCCGACGACAATCAAATCACCCCCACCGCGACCCAATCTTTCTTACTGATATTATTAAAAAACCGTGTGCGATTTTTTTTTTGCATGGACTGTACTTGTAATCTGCGCTGGCGTTGATGACTACCCCCCCGACCGCCTCCGCCCCCCGGCGGCCCCCGAGTCCCTCGCCCGAGGGACGGGCGCATGCGCCCTATTCTCATTACTTTACCGATTAATTAACTTGCATATTGCTCGCTCCTTCTAACGCCAGCAAATTACTGGGAATGGCGCGTCTCCGTCGCACCGGCGGGAAGACAGGAATCGGCCGGCGCCCTCTCGCTCACCCCGTCTTAGTCCCTCTTATGGGGTATGTAATTTCATTCCGTCTCTACCCTTAATGAAATGTAAGTCTATTTCTTTCTGGCGCTCTTAATATCCACCACCAGAGCAGCCAGCGTTCTTCATGATAAATTCTGGAATATACGCCCGGCTCAGATGTTTGCTCTTCCGTCATTAAAAATTCCAATTCCTCTCCTCCTCAGTTTTAATCTTTCCCTTTTTCTCCTCCTTCTCTCCTTTTCCTCCACGGCTTGAATTTCCTTTGTCCGTCATATACATTTTAAATGCAAAGATTCTCCAATTTGATAGCACTATCTCAGTCGCCCCCGTTCCCTCCCAATTATTCTTATCTCCTTCGCTCTAATGCGATGGTAAATACTACATTTTTCTACATCGTTCTCCTTTCTGCTCATATCCTCCCCCTAAAAATGTAAAAAGTAAAACTCGGCGGAACGCGCGGTGTCTCTGTCGCGCCACTTGCCGCCAACTCTGTCCGTCCTCCTGCTGCACAAGGTGGGGTGGTCGGTAGCGCCATGCAAATGCGGCAGGCGTGCTAACTACTCGACCGGCGCTCCAAACGGCGCCAGAACAGCGTCGGCGTCGCTCACGAACGCTACAATCAGTCTATTGTAATTACCAAACCGGTTTTAATTACTGCTCCAACTCTTGGTTCCTTCCGACCAACCGAAGAGGACGCGCGCGCGCGCCTTAATTCCGCGGACACCCTCACCCTCGGACCTAACAACAAAATCGCAACAAAACACGTGCGCGATTAAACAAAATCGTTCCTTTAAACAAAACAAACGTGCTTCGGCTATCGTCTTCCCTCTCCCACCGGCAACTTTCAGCGGTAACTTTCGTAGCCAACTACAAAAAAAAAAACGTAGTAAATGATTTGTTCGCCAGGACAAACTTACTATGTGGAAATCACGTGCGCGCCTAAACAAAATCTTAAAATAATACGACCGTGCGTCAACTTTTATTTTTCCGATTCTCCGCGTAAAAACCAAACAATCCTGTGCTCCAACTTTTCTCTTCTTCCGCCCCCCCACCACCGCTATGATACGCCAGCTAACTTTTACAGTGAAATGTTTGATTGTGGTGAAACAAGTTGCGCTCTAATGATAACAATGCTTACGCAAGTCACAAAGAGTGTAATCGTTCAGTGGTTTCAAAATGAGACACACAATCCTGTGGTGCCTTCTACGAAACTGGTCAGCACGCGGTGGTAGCAAACAACATTGCGTGTACAGCTGATTTGCTGCATCACTCACTCCACATTATCTAATGTAAGCAGTTGCAGCTGATTTGCTGCATCATAAATAATTTAACGTAAGCAGTTGCTTACTACTTTGCAGCGATTGACTTCGATGGCCTTAGCTCAACCTCGTGGCGCTTTTTCAAAATGATTTTATGCGAGGAAAGTATGTATGATTTAGTTTATTACTCAAGATCGCTACAAGAGGTTAAACTGTTAGTTTCACAATTAAAGTGAGGCCACACTAAAAGTATTTACATTAGTTAGTGTGCCCAATTTCCAAAAATTGTAAAATTTTCTAGTGTGGCATATTTATGATTTTTTTTAATATTTCAAAAGTGTCCAATCATTTTTATTACTTTCATTTTTATTTCTATTACAATTAAAATATAACTTTAAATAATTAAGTAGTTTTCCTAACAAATGTAGAACACACGTTTTTTTCTTAAATTATACTATGTAAAAAATTGTCAAAATCGCCTCTTGCGCATTTTTAAAAGCCTGTACATCCGGTTCCTTTAAGGCACAAACAATTTAAAGAGAGGTACAAACGCTACAAACGATTATCTTTCAAATTCCCTTGGCCGCTTTGTGATATCTTCAAAATTCACTAAAATCGCCTCTTACGATTTTAAGAATTTTGAAAAGCCTGTACTCTCGGTGTCTTTGAGGTACAAACAATTTAAAATGAGGTACAAATGGTTATAAACGATTCTCTTTCTTCGCTTTGTGATATCTTAAAAATTGACTAAAATCGCCTTTTAAGAATTTAATAATTTTTAATAGCCTGTACTCTCGGTGTCTTTGAGGTACAAACAATTTAAAATGATGTACAAACGGTTATAAACGATTCTCTTTCTTCGCTTTGTGATATCTTCAAAATTGACTAAAGTCGCCTCTGAAGAATTTAAATTATTTTAGATGCCTGCACTTCCGGTTCCTTTGAGGTACAAACAATCTAAAAATAGGTATAAACAATTCTCTTTTGATTCCTCTTGGCCGTTTTGTGATAACTTAAAAAATTACAAAAATCTCCTCTTAAGAATTTTTAGAAGCTTATACTTCCAGTTCCTTTAAGGCACAAACAATTTAAAAAGAGGTGTAAACGGTACAAATTATTATCTTTGATTTCCCCCGGCCGCTTTGTGATATCTTCAAAATTGACTAAAATGGCCTCTTAAGAATTTTTTTTTTAGAAGCCTGTACTTCCGGTTCCTTTGAGGTAGAAACAATCTAAAAATAGTTATAAACAATTCTCTTTCGATTCTTCTTGGCCGTTTTATGATAACTTAAAAAAATACTAAAATCGCCTCTTAAGAATTTAAGAATTTTTAGAAACCTGTACTTCCGATTCCTTTGAGGTACAAACAATCCAAAAATAGTTATAAACAATTCTCTTTCGATTCCTCTTGGCCGTTTAATGATAACTTCAAAAATTACTAAAATCGCCTCTTAAGAATTTAAGAATTTTTAGAAGCCTGTACTTCCGGTTCCTTTGAGGTACAAATAATTTAAAAATAGGTATAAACAATTCTCTTTCGATTCCTCTTGGCCGTTTTGTGATATCTTAAAAATTGACTAAAATCTCCTCTTAAGAATTTAAAAAAATTTAAAAACCCGTACTCTCGGTCCCTTTGAGGTACGATGATTTTTAAACTTAAAAATGAATGGTATGTATCAATAAATTAATAAATCAAATCAATAAATTAATAAATCAATAAATTAATAAATTCGCCTTAGCAGTTTCGTTGGATTCAGCTCAATGGACTATTTGTCGCTGTAGTGTGCTTTTGTGTGAATGTGTGCGTTGGTTGCTGCGAAGGATTATCATTACTTTTCCTCATGTTGAATTGTCACGAATGCAATCTGTTAGTCGCATGCACTTCCGCTCTTCAAATATTAAAAAATAAACAGGTTTGCGTATTCAGCGTCTATGAAAACTATTTCATGATTTCACCCAGTATAATTTTTTAAATAACATTTTAACCGGTTTTTTAAGATTTGATAACTTTTGAGTCTACGAATTTTAAATGATTTCACCCAGTATAATTTTTTCAAATATTTTTAAAGTTTTCTATTTTTAGGAATATTTCATGATTTGATAATTTCTAAATATTATACTCATTTTTCAGTCTTCAAATTTTTAAGAATTTTTAAGAACATTCCTTGATTTCACCCTATACAGTGCGTGCCTAAAGTATGGAATATATTCAGTAAAACCGAAATAAAATATTTTTGGAAAAAATCCTCGATCAGGTCGATGTTCTTTTATAAAAGTACACATTTTTGCATGAAAGTCGATTTTCAGTCGTCGTTTGTATTTGTGTAATGACGTCATCCATTTTGTTTTTAAATGGCAACCCACTATTTTTGTTCTTGATTTTGAGAGATCTTTTCAAAATTTTCTAAATAACTTTATAAATTTTCTATTTTTAGCAGATTTTTAAGAACATTTCATGATTCGACAAATTTTGAAATATCATTCCAACTTCTCAGTTTTAAAATTTTTAACGATTTTAAAGAACAATTTATGATTTTAGAGGTATAAAACTGAAACATTTATTTATTTAATCTTTTCAGTTTTGAGTAAATTTTGAAGAACGTTTCGAATTTTCACCTAGACGTATAAAATGTTGAAACATTCTAAATTTTCAGTTTTCGCCGGATTTTAAAGAAACATTTTTGATTTAATTTAGACGTATAAAATTTACGAATGCAATATGTTAGTTGCATGCACTTCCGCTCTTTAAATATTAAAAAATTAACATGTTTGAGTGCTTATTCGACGTCTACGAACACCATTTCATGATTTCACCCAGTATACATTTTTTAAATAACATTCCAAGTTTTGAGAGAGAGACAATACATTTATTGAGACACTTTTACAAATGACCTCAACAGGCAATTGACCAGAGGTCTTTCAGCCTCAAGTTTTGATTTTTACAATTTTAGAAATATTATTCTTCTCTGTCTTCAAATTTTTAAGCATTTTGAAGAACATTCCATGATTTCACACAGTATAATTTTTTAAACAACAATCCAAATTTTCGATTTTTAGTAGATATCATGATTTGACAGTTTTGAAATATTATTCTAACTTTTCAGACTTTTTGAAGAACATTCCATGATTTCACCCAGCATAAATTTTCTAAATAACATTCTAAATTTTCCATTTTTAGCAGATTTTCAAAAAAAATCAAGATTTGGCAACTTTTCAGTTTTCAATTTTTTAGGAATTTTAAAGAACAATTTATCATTTCACCTAGAGGTATAATACTGAAAGATTATTTAATCTTTTCAGTTTTGAGTAAATTTGTAAGGCTTTTGAAGAACTTTTCGAATTTTCACCTAAACGTGTAAAATGTTGAAATACTCTAAATTTTCAGCATTCATCGGATCTAAAAAAAAATTCTTGATTTAATTTAGACGTATATAACTTTACGAATTTTCGATTTTTAGTAGATTTCATGATTTGACAGTTTCGAAATATTATTCTAACTTTTCAGGTCAAATTTTTAGGGATTTTAAAGAACATTCCATAATTTCACCCTGTAAAGTCTTTTTTTTTAATAACTTTCTAAATTGTCGATTTTTAAGAACATTTAATGATTTGACAGTTTAGAAATATTTAAATATATATTCGTTTTTAGTAGATTTTTAAGAACATCTTACGATTTGGCAATTTCGAAATGTTATTCTAACTTCCCGGTCTTTAAATTTTTAAGCATTTTGCAGAACATTCCATGATTTTTAAGAAAATTTCCTGATTTGACAATTTCGAAATATTATTCCAACTTTTCAGTCTTCAAATTTGTAAGCATTTTGAAGAACATTCCTTAATTTGACAATTTCGAAATATTATAACGTTTCGGTCGTCAAAGTTTTAAGGATTTTGAAGAACATTCCATAATTTCACCCATAATAATTTTTTTAAATGACATTCTAAATTTTCGACTCTTAGCAGATTTTTAAGAACATCTTACGATTTGACAATTTCGAAATGTTATTCTAACTTTCCGGTCTTTAAATTTTTAAACATTTTGATGAACATTCCATAATTTTTAAGAACATTTCCTGATTTGTAAATTTCGAAATATTTTTCCAACTCCTCGTCTTTAAATTTTTAAGCATTTTGAAGAACATTCCAATATTTGACAATTTCGAAATATTATTTTTCAGTCTTCAAATTTGTAAGCATTTTAAAGAACAGTCCTTAATATGACAATTTCGAAATATTATTCTAACGTATTAGTCGTCAATTTTTTAAGGATTTTGAAGAACATTCTATAATTTCATCCATAATATTTTTTTTTAAATGACATTCTAAATTTTCGGTTTTTAGCACATTTCTAAGAACATCTTATGATTTGACAATTTCGAAGTGTTATTCTAACTTCCCGGTCTTTAAATTTTTAAGCATTTTGATGAACATTCCATGATTTTTAAGAACATTTCCTGATTTGACAATTTCGAGATATTATTCCAACTTTTCAGTCTTCAAATTTGTAAGCATTTTGATGAACATTCCTTAATTTGATAATTTCAAAATATTATTCTAACGTTTCAGTCGTCAAATTTTTAAGGATTTTGAAGAACATTCCATAATTTCGCCCATAATAAATGTTTTAAATGACATTCTAAATTTTCGATTTTTAGCAGATTTTTAATAACATCTTACGATTTGACAATTTCGAAATGTTATTCTAACTTTCCGGTCTTTAAATTTTTAAGCATTTTGAAGAACATTCCATGATTTTTAAGAACATTTCCTGTTTTGACAATTTCGAAATATTATTCCAACTTCTCAGTCTTTAAAGTTTTAAGCATTTTGAAGAACATTCCATGATTTGATAATTTCGAAATATTATTTTAATTTTTCAATTGTCAAATTCTTAAGGATTTTGTAGAACATTTCATTTGAAAAAAATTATGAAATATTATTCCAGCTTTTCAGTTTTTAAATTTGATTTTTATTTTATTTTAAAGAACAATTTATGATTTCCCCTAGACGTATAAAACTGAAATATTATTTAATCTTTTCAGTTTCGAGTAAATTTGTAAGGATTTTGAAGAACATTTCGTATTTTCACCAAACCGTATAAAATGTTGAGATATTCAATTTTTTTTTTTATTTACACATTTTTTTTTCAATATTTACATAAATAATCTTATTTTCGTGTATGTGTATGTCCTTCTTGTAATTCTTTCCTTTGTTTGTAATGGTGCTTTTAATAGTTTTTTTTTTAAGAAGGAAATGTTGGTTGTGCAGTGAATGATAATACAGGGTCTCGTTTTCCGAGCGGCACTATGGAAAATCGCGTTTATTTTAAGAGATACGAAATTGGTTAAATTACGGCAAAGTTGTGTATGATAATACATCTTAAGTTTTAAGAAAAAACCAATTTGTTTTTTTTATGCGAACATTGATAGTATGTTATATTTTTAACATTATTAGAGCACTTCTTATGAATAATTCAAATATACTATTAGATTTGTTGTAGGTGGAAAACAATAGACAACTTTTGATTTTTTTTACTGTCGCCATATTGGGTTTTTACTTTTTGATGCAAGATTTTTTTCTGTTTATCGTGATCGGTATGGTTTGATTCTAGATTTAGGCCAAATATTTGAATTATGATTTTTATAGAGTTATAACATTTCAGTCAGTCCTGTCGCAGTTGTTGAGTTAAATTACAGTGCAGTGAATAAGGCTAAACACATTTTCGTTAAAAAATTTACCGCCTGGTGTGGGAAAACAACAAGCAGTACCAAAAGCCGCTCATGCGTCCAAATATTCGGGTGTCCAAATGTTCGCGCGTCCAAATGTTCGCGCGTCCTAAAGTTCGCGCATCTTAAAGTTCGCGCGACTTAAAGTTCGCGCGTCCAAATGTTCGCGCGTCCAAATATCAGCGCGTCTAAATGTTCGCGCGTCATCATAAAGTTCACGCGATATAAACTTCGCGCGATATAAAGTTCGTGCGATATGAAGTTCGCGCGATATAAAGTTCGCGCGATATAAAGTTCGCCCGATATAAACTTCGCGAGTCCAAATGTTCGCGCGTCCCAAAGTTCACGCATCCAAATGTGCGCGCGTCCGAATTTCCGCGCGTCCGAATTTCCGCGCGTTCAAATGTTCACGCGTCATAAAGTTCGCGCGTCCAAATGTTCGCAAGTCCTAAAGTTCGCGCGTCCAAATATTCGCGTCTGTTTGACATAATACCTATTACAGCTAGACTGAAGACACTGCAACTTGCTTTAATTAAGCCAGTGCTTACGCCGACTCTTACTGTATATATATGATGTTCAAGTTCAATTGTGGCGCGTTTAAATATCCGCGTTCTTTTGACGTATATACAATTAGAGCTGAACTGAAATTACTGCAAGCAAACCTGTGCCTACACCAACACTTACTATCGTTACTTAGATAAAAAAAAGTATTCGCACCTATAAAATGACTATTATTTTGATTTACTTAAAAAATCCACTCGCAGCAAGAGCCACTTAATTGTTAACCGGTTGGCTTATCTCGACAAATACAAGCCGTATCACTTCTTCGAGTGCCATATCCGTTCTTCGAATGCTGGCGATCATTATTTTGTTTGCAGTCGCTTGCTTTTTGCACGAACTATCACGCCTCATCCTTCCTGGAGCTCTCCTATTCCCTCGATGTTCTCTTAAACTACTCGAAAACAACATAATCGTTTTATCTTTGCAATTAAACAATAACAAGTAAAAAAAAAAAACAACATCTCGCCCGCTTTTATAAATCGTACAAGTTAATTCCGGACGGCCAAAAAGAATCAGGTGTGATAAAAAAAATATCAAAAAGCTAAAATATATATATGGCACGTTGGTTTTAACCGCGCACAACATACATTCGAACAGGATCACGCCGCGAAGCCGCAGTGGACCAAACGAGCGATCGGCCTCGCGCCTCCCCGAAACCGCCGTCCGTCCGCTGTCCGACTCTTTTGACACCTACCGGGAAAGCCTGTAGTGACACGCAATGAAATAGTCTTTATTACCTTTTTCGAAAAAAAAAAACAACGAAATAATAATCACGTGTACTCTTATTTGATCATCCCGCGTGGGCGTCATTTGCATAAATTTATTAATGATACCGATTATTTATTGATGTCAGCGATGTTGACAGCTACACCTAGTGGAAGGAGCCAAGAGTTAAGGCGCGTTAATCGGGTGTTTTCGCAGTGCGTTTGTTGATTCGGTGTTTTTCTTTTCAGCTGAAATAGTGGAAATAACTTTTTTTTGTTTATTGTTATTTTAATTTTGGACGGAATAAGTGATGAAACTGATTTGTTGGAGAGTTCGCACGGAGTCGACGGTATGCGAGTGGAACATTGTCAAGGTAAATATGTCTATATATAGAAACGGAAGAATTTGTTGCATATACTTTCATATAAACGTATACTAAATGTGTACTGTAGAGTTGTACCAAGCACTCGAGGCTTGCTTCACTCTGTGCAAACGTCTCGAGTGCTCGGTAATACTGTACATTACAGTTCGCATGAGATTTCATTACTGACCTGCTCTAGCAGTTAATAGAAGAATAGCGGAATTGTATTTTACTTTCTGCAATTACTAATAATTAGAGACTCTACTTATTAATAAGTTTTGTTTGCTCGGCGTCGCATGCCCATACAGCGCCGTCGAGATCCGCGTCCGCAATATTTTCCCTTCTATCCAGCCTGCGAGTCTCTAAGATGTAAAAGTGATTAAAAAGTAGATTCTGTTAATAACATACATAGTTGGAAACACTGAATAAAACACTTACTAAGTGTTTTATTCGGTGTTTCTATAATGAATTACCACTAAGTAACGGTCGCAACCATCACCATGACATACATAGTTTTTTTTTTAACTTGAGCGGTATCGGAAAAAGCACTAAATTAAAAAGAGATTGAAGGTTTTACCACCATCTCGTTTATAATCGAACAATTTCGGTACCCGAGCGAGTCATATCACTCATAGTAATTTCAAACACCAATCAGCGACTCTACCACATTGATGAAGTCGAAACCGGTCTGTAGTTTACTGCTTAAAAATACGGTGTGTTTCGAAAATAAATATTTTTTCATAACCTGAAATTCCTGTATTGTTCATGTATAATTTTTGAATTTTGGTTTATTTGTATTTTATGTACAGGTTATAAAAATAAAGCCCTATTATTATTATTCAGACAGTTAACATAAAACAAATGGTCAATCAAAATTATTATTGCGTAAAAACCACATCATCACCATATTTTGTGATCATTTTCTGTGCGAGAAATCGTGAAAAATTTGCTATAATTTTGGTGGCGTGAAATAAATATAAAAACAATTGCCATCGATTAAAAACTTTACAAAATTACTTAAAACTCATTCAAGATTATGATTTAGTGAAAAGCTAGATACACTCCATCATCAAATTATGTGATACTTTTATTCAAATATCGCACGTAATTATGAAAAACTGCAATAATTTTAATATTTCCAAAATTACTCAAAAATCATTCGAGATTATTATTGCGCGAAAAACTATAAATACATCATCACCATATATTGTGATAATTTATGGCGAAAAATCGTGAAAAAATGTTATAATTTTGGTGGCTTAAAATAAATATAAAAACAATTGCCATCGATTTGAAACTTTGCAAAATTACTCAAAATTCATTCAAGATTATAATTTCGGGAAAAGCCAGATCCAATTCATCACCAAATTTTGTGACACATTTATTAGAACAGCGCGCGAAATTAGGAAAATTTTTGATAATTTTATTGGTTTCAAAAAAAAATATAAAAACAATTAGCGTCGACTTAAATCTTTCCAAAATTACTCAAAAATCATTCAAGATTTAATTGTGTGAAAAAATGGATACACAATATTACGATATATTGTGATAATTCCATGTAATCAGTGTAAAAAATCGTAAAAAAAATGTCTAACTTTGGTGTCTTGAAATAAATATAAAAACAATTGTCATCGATTTGAAACTTTGCAAAATAACTCCAAATTCATTCAAGATTATGATTTCGTGAAAGCTGGATACACTCCATCATCAAATTTTGTGATACTTTTTTTATTAGAACAGCGCGCGTGATTATGAAAAACTGTAATAATTTTAATTGTTTTAAAAAATATAAAAATAATTAACTTTCCAAAATGCATTCAAGAGTATGATTTTTTGAAAAGCTGGATAGACTTCATCATCATATTTTGTGATACTTTTATTAGAACAGCGCGCGTAAATTATGAAAAATTGTAAAAATTTTAATGGTAAAAAAAAATATAAAAATAATTGGGGACGACTTAAAACTTTCCAAAATTACTCAAAAATCATTAGAGATTATTATTGCGTGAAAAATCACATACACACCATCACCATATTTTGTGATAATGTCATGTAATCAGTGCGAAAAATCGTAAAAAATTGTTATAATTTTGGTGGCTCGAAATGAATATAAAAACAATTGCCACCGACTTGCAACTTTGCCAAATTACTCAAAATTCATTCAAGATTATGATTTCATAAAAAGCTGGATACACTCCATCATCAAATTTTGTGATATTTTTAGTAGAACAGCGCGTAATTATGAAAAATTGTAGTAACTTTACTGGTTTCGAAAAAATAAAAACATAATTGGCTTCGAATTAAAAATTTCAAAAATGACTCAAAAATCATTCGTGTGAAACGCTAGATACATTCCATCGCCATATTTTGTGATAATTTCATGCATTTAGTTCGAAAAATCGTGAAAATTTGTTGCAATTTTGATGGCTTGAAATAAATATAAAAACAATTGCCATCGATTTGAAACTTTCCAAAATTAATCAAAATTAATTTAAGATTAGGATTTCGTGAAAATTTACCTACACTCCATCATCAAATTTTGTGTTACTTTTATTTGAACAGCGCGTGTAATGATAAAAAATTGTAATAATTTTATTGGTTCCAAAAAAATATAAAAACAATTAACGTCGACTTAAAACTTTCCGAAATGACTCAAAACTCATTCGAGATTTATATTGCGTGAAAAAATACATGCACACCATCACCAAATTTCGTGAGAATTTCATGCATTAAGTGCGAAAAATCGTGAAAATTTGTTCTAACTTTGGTGACTTGAAATAAATATAAAAATAATTGCCATCGATTTGAAACTTTGTAAAATGACTCAAAATTCATTCAAGAATATGATTTCATGAAAATACAGATATACTGCGTCATCAAATTTGGTGATACTTTTATTAGAACAGCGCGCGTATTATGAAAAATTGTGATAAATTTAATTGTTTCTAAAAATATATAAAAATAATTGGCGCCGACTTAAATCTCTCTAAAAGTACTCAAAAATCATTCGAGATTGTTACTGCATGAAAAAATACATATACACATTCATCATATTTTGTGATAATTTCAGTTAATCAGTGCGAACAGTCGTGGAAAATTGTTATAATTTTGGTGGCTTGAAATAAATATAAAAACAATTTGTCATCGATTTGAAACTTTCCAAAATTACTCAAAATTCATTTAATATTACGATTTCGTAAAAAGCCAGATATATTCAATCATTAAATTCTGTGATACTTTTATTAGAAGAGCGCGCGTAATTATGAAAAATTGTTATAATTTTAATTGATTCAAAAAAAAATAATTAGCGTCGACTTAAAACTATCCAAAATGACTCAAAAATCATTAGAGATTATTATTGCGTGAAAAACTACATACACACCATCACCATATTTTGTGATAATTTCATGTAATCAGTGCGAAAAGTCGTAAAAAATTGTTCCAACTTTGGTGGCTTGAAATAAATATAAAAACGACTGCCATCGATTTGAAACTTTCCAAAATTACTCAAAATTAATTCAAGATTATGATTTCGTGAAAAGCCTGATATATTCAATCATTAAATTCTGTGATACTTTTATTAGAAGAGCGCGCGTAATTATGAAAAATTGTTAAAATTTTAATTGATTCAAAAAAATATAAAAATTATTAGCGTCGACTTAAAACTTTCCAAAATAACTCAAAAATCATTAGAGATTATCATTGCGTGAAAAACTACATACACACCATCACCATATTTTTTGATAATTTCTTGTAATCAGTGCGAAAAGTCGTAAAAAATTGTTCAAACTTTGGTGGTTTGAAATAAATATAAAAACAATTGCCATCGATTTGAAACTTTCCAAAATTACTCAAAATTCATTCAAGATTACGATTTCCTAAAAAGCCAGATATATTCTATCGTTTAATTCTGTGGTACTTTTATTCGAACAGCGCGCAATTTTGAAAAAATGTAATAATATTAATTGTTTAAAAAAAACGTCGACTGTTACATTAATACCCAAATTGCAATCGTATGGGTTTAGACAGCCCGTTATTGCATGGTTTCAAAATTTTCACAATTCGTGAAAATAAATAATTATCTCGAATTTATCAAAGCAGCGCATGAAGAAAATTTCCAAACCATAATATAAACAAAATTACATTTATAAAAGGGCTGAAGGACTCAGTCGATGGCCCTTTCTAACATATATATGTTGGAATAAAGTTCATGTATATATAAATAATTATCTATGTAAGGTCCCTTCAGATGTACCACAAGGATCGCATTGTGGTCCTTTATTGTTCCTCTTATTTATTAACAACATAACACATGCTGTTAAAAAAACAATTTTTCTGCTATTTACATCTGATTTGAAGATGTTTAAAGAAATACAGGATAACCATACATTCCATTTACTTGACAAAATTAATAGCAATACGTTTTGTAACCGAATTTGTCACTTCACTTGGAGTTACAGTTGATGGCAAAAAGGTTTAACTGTTAATATCCACAGCTTATATAGATATATCAATGAATACATTAAAGGTTATGTTAAATTTAACTTCCGCCTTATTTATAACAATTTTATTACTTCAGATTTATTAAATTTGTTCAAGTTGAGCATGATGTGCATGTGCTGATGTTTAGGTTGAGGGAATAAAATAGTCTGGGCAGCCACGTGTGCGGATGTGTGTGTGTGTGTGTATGTGAATGAAATGCACCCTGTATTGTCCGGCGGGCGGTCAAGGAAGAAGGAATGGGTGAATGGGGGTGAATGAGGGAATGGGGTGTGCAGAGCTCAACAAGTAGACCACTGCCCCAGTCGATATATCGATTACACCATGGAAAAGTGCACATCAGCCGGTGACCACTATGACCACTACGCTAACACGAAATACCGCACACCGCTGGAAAACTCGCACGACTTTCCCCCACGAACACCGAACACACAAAATACGAAAGCTCCATTTATAATTTTCACCATAATCGTGTGCCGTTGCCGCATCGGTTAAAGCACTAACCTTGCGCAATATTGTTCAAATGTTCTTTCCGATTTGTCCAAAATGTAAAGAAAAATTGGCATTCTCTAACAACGGAAAATTGATCATGTACGAAGTTATTATGAGGTCGATAGCAGAGTCGGCCCAAGGCGCGATGCAAAGGAACTGCTTACAAGATTTTTTTTAATAAAGTTTCTTATGAGCAATTTTGCAACTAAATAAATTAGAAAATTGAATTTAAGGAAAAATTTAATAATTTTGACGGCTTGAAAAATATATAAAAACAATTACCACCGACTTGAAATTACACAAATCTATTAAAAATTTATTTGGAATTACGATTTCACCAAAAACTGAAAACACCCCATCCCTAAATTTTGAGATAATTCCATTTGAACGGAGCGTGTAATTATGAAAAAATACAATAATTTCGTCGACTCGAAAAAATATGTAAAAAATATGTAGCTTTCAAGAAAACTTTCATATAAAATTTCAAACAGATTAACTACTTTTTGCCTTTATTTAATTTATTTTATTACAAGTCAAGATTTTCAATTTTAATTTTAAACGTTCTAACTGTTTAAGTTTTAGTAATTTTGGTGATGTGAAAATGCGCACATCCTAATTAATACTTGTGTGAAATAATTTAATAAAAATCGAACCGAACCCATCACGTCCCTTTACATACAAAGGGCCCAATCCTTATTTTTTTCTACCTGAAAACGGCACCTCTCGCTCTAATTGAAACTAGCAATAATTGAAAACGTTGCCTGCATAAAAGATTTTCACATCAGCGATTAAATTTCATTATACCTGTCCCCTGTTGGGCCCAAAGATCAGTTCGTTATACGAGCATTGTTCATGACCTATCTTAAATATGTCCACAAAAGGGCAATTTCTTATCAAAACTGCAGCCACCCAGCGAGTCCATCGCGCGCGAACCGAACGCGGATCACGTACATTACACGACTGGATGATAGGCATGGGTACCTTTTGGGACCTACGAGATGATCCTTTTCATTCTAAATACCCTTATTGTGGACATGTGAGGCATTCGACCCTTTATGGGCCCTCGTATTCCCTTTCTCTCTCTCTCTCTCTTTCGCTCGGCACTGAAACTTTGCCACATGAAAATAAGCAACGCGTGAATGTAACGAAGTTTTCTCGGTAATTGTATTTTTTCGATACACATCCGGCCCTTTTGTGGGAAATTAAAAATGCATACATTAAACAGATGCCCTTATTCTTGCACGGAAATTTATTAGCGTGTGATGCCATTGTCGGAGTTTACCGGATCGAAGTTGATATTTGGGGCAGATGCTTGTTTCTGGGAACGAGAATTGCTACCTTTTAGGGAAACATATTTATGCGAACCGTTATGTAATCGTAATGCTTGTAAAAATATCGGCTACGGTTATTGAAGTGTTATAGCAGAATTGCAATTGAAAGAAGTTTTCTTAAAATGTTTGTTTGATCTTGTGCAGAGAGTTTTTATGAATAATCGTAAAGATGGTGTAAAAGAGAAAGTATTGTGATCGTGAACAAAAAGATAGAAAGGAAGTAACAGGAAGACAGGAAGAAAGTAAGATCACTACAGCAACAGTCATCGAAAGATAATGCAGAAATAGGAAAGATCGTTAATACATCCTTTGATGAGGAAAGTACCCAAAAAAAGACAAAAAACAGAACACGGAAACATAGAATAACGGTTGCAACGGGAAATGCCAGGACATCGTTGAAATGATAACACAAGCGATAAGAAAAGAGCGAGAGATATGGAACGATTTTCCAAATCTTCATAAATTGCATTTTATTTTTGAGTATGTGTTCCTACGAAAGTAATTATCAGCCAGAATAATTCACCATGTAAGTATCCGAATTGTAGGTACAAAATGAAATCGAAAGGAGATGGTTTTTTGCAGCAAGAGGATTTATATTTCTGGCCATTGTTTACACTAATTCAGAAGAAAATGTAGAAACACCTTTTAATCGCATAGAAATTTCAGTCGTTTGATGCAGATATACAAAAAAAAAAAAAATTGAAAAAATTCAAAATACAATCATAATATATATAAATCATCTTTATTAAAGAATTCATACATTTAGTATATGATATAAACAAATCTTGCTTAACTATAATAATTAAATGTGTAAAGATTCTTTATTGGCTATCGACCCGGGGTCTTTCAGCCTCAATCATAATATTTGATGAGAAATTAATTAAGTATTGCTCGATTAAACCGTCATATCACTCATAGTAATTCTGATTACGGCGCTGATGAAGACTAAGAGTCCGAAATCGGTCTGTAGTTTGTCGTTGATGGGGAATGATCATTAATGCTTAAGTGTGTTATTAAGAGGAATATTTGCAAATTTTTATAGATTCATAAAGTAGAATCTATTTTGAGTAAATTTTGAAAGTTTGCGGAAATTGTTTTTCTATTTTTAAGCAGACCTCAAAATTATGTAACTTAAGAATTGAGGCAAAGTGTGTTTACGTGCGATTATCAAAATCAAGGCAAGAAATATTTGCAAATTTTTATAGATTCGTGAAGTAGGGTCTATTTTGAGTAAATTTTGAAAGTTTTAATTTTGTGGTAATTGTTTTTCTATTTTTTTGCGGACTTCAAAATCGTGTATGTAACTTAAGAATTGATGCAAAGCGTGTGTAAGTGCGATTATCAAAATCTTGGAAAGAAATATTTGCATTTTTTTTATAGATTCATGAAGTAGGGTTTATTTTGAGTAAATTTTGAAAGTTTTAAGTTTGTGGAAATTATTTTTCTATTTTTTATCAGACCTCAACATCGTGTATGTAACTTAGAATTGAGGCAAAGTGTGTGTAAACGCAATTATCAAAATCTGGGCAAGAAATATTTGCAATTTTTTATAGATTCATGAAGTAGGGTCTATTTTGAGTAAATTTTGAAAGTTTTAATTTTATAGTAATTGTTTTTCTATTTTTTTTGCGGACTTCAAAATCGTTTATGTAACTTAAGAATTGAGGCAAAGCGTGTGTAAGTGCGATTATCAAAATCTAGGCAAGAAATATTTGCATTTTTTTATAGATTCATGAAGTACGGTCTATTTCAAGTAAATTTTGAAAGTTTTAAGTTTGTGGAAATTGTTTTTCTATTTTTTATCAGACCTCAACTTCCTGTATGTAACTTAAGAATTGAGGCAAAGTGTGTGTAAACGCGATTATCAAAATCTAGGCAAGGAATATTTGCAAATTTTTATGGATTCCTGAAGTAGGGTCTATTTTGAGTAAATTTTGAAAGTTTTAATTTTATAGTAATTGTTTTTCTATTTTTTTGTGGACTTCAAAATCGTGTATGTAAGTTAAGAATTGAGGCAAAGTTCAGACAAGAAATATTTGCAATTTTTTATAGATTCATGAAGTAGGGTTTATTCTGAGTAAATTTTGAAAGTTTCAATTTTATAGTAATTGTTTTTCTATTTTTTTGCTGGCTTCAAAATCGTGTATGTAACTTAAGAATTGAGGCAAGGCGTGTGTAAGTGCGATTATCAAAATCTAGAAAAGAAATATTTGCAATTTTTTTATAGATTTATGAAGTAGGGTCTATTTTGAGTAAATTTTGGAAGTTTTAATTTTATAGTAATTGTTTTTCTATTTTTTTTGCGGACTTCAAAATCGTGTATGTAACTTAAGAATTGAGGCAAAGCGTGTGTAAGTGCGATTATCAAAATATAGGCAAGAAATATTTGCAATTTTTTTATAGATTCATGAAGCAGGGTCTATTTTGAGTAAATTTTAAAAGTTTTAATTTTATAGTAATTGTTTTTCTATTTTTTTTGCGGACTTCAAAATCGTGTATGTAACTTAAGAATTGAGGCATAGCGTGTGTAATTGCGATTATCAAAATCTTGGCAAGAAATATTTGCAATTTTTTTATAGATTCATGAAGTAGGGTCTATTTTGAGTACATTTTGAAAGTTTCAATTTTATAGTAATTGTTTTTCTATTTTTTTTTGCTGACTTCAAAATCGCGTATGTAACTTAAGAAATGAGGTAAAGCGTGTGTAAGTGCGATTATCAAAATCTAGGCAAGAAATATTTGCAATTTTTAGGGTCTAATTCAAGTAAATTTTGAAAGTTTTAAGTTTGTGGAAATTGTTTTTCTATTTTTTAGCAGACCTCAAAATCGTGTATGTAACTTAAGAATTGGGGCAAAGTGTGTGTAAACGCGATTAACAAAATCTAGGCAAGAAATATTTGCAATTTTTTATAGATTCATGAAGTAGGGTTTATTCTGAGTAAATTTTGAAAGTTCTAATTTTATAGTAATTGTTTTTCTATTTTTTTGCGGACTTCAAAATCGTGTATGTAACTTAAGAATTGAGGCAAAGTGTGTGTAAACGCGATTATCAAAATCTAGGCAAGGAATATTTGTAATTTTTTTATAGATTCATGAAGTAGAGTTTATTTTGAGTAAATTTTGAAAATTTTAATTTTGTGGTAATTGTTTTTCTATTTTTTTGTGGACTTCAAAATCGTGTACGTAACTTAAGAATTGAGGCAAAGTTCAGACAAGAAATATTTGCAATTTTTTATAGATTTATGAAGTAGGGTCTATTTTGAGTAAATTTTGAAAGTTTTAAGTTTGTGGAAATTGTTTTTCTATTTTTTATCAGAACTCAACATCGTGTATGTAACTTAAGAATTGAGACAAAGCGTGTGTAAGTGCGATTATCAAAATCAAGGCAAGAAATATTTACAATTTTTTTATAGATTCATGAAGTAGGGTCTATTTTGAGTAAATTTTGAAAGTTTTAAATTTGTGGAAATTGTTTTTCTATTTTTTATCAGACCTCAAAATCGTGTATGTTACTTAAGAATTGAGGCAATGCGTGTGTAAGTGCGATTATCAAAATTTACGCAAGAAATATTTGCTATGTTTTATAGATTCATAAAGTAAGGTCTATTTTGAGTAAATTTTGAAAACTTTAAGTTAGTGGAAATTGTTTTTCTATTTTTTTATCAGAGGTCAACATCGTGTATGTAACTTAAGAATTGAGGCAAAGTGTGTGTAAACGCGATTATCAAAATCTAGGCAAGAAATATTTGCAATTTTTTATAGCTTCATAAAGTAGGGTCTATTTTGAGTAAATTTTGAAAGTTTTAATTTTATAGTAATTATTTTTCTATTTTTTTGCGGACTTCAAAATCGTGTATGTAACTTAAGAATTGAGGCAAAGCGTGTGTAAGTGCGATTATCAAAATCTAGGCAAGAAATATTTGCAATTTTTTATAGATTCTTGAAGTAGGGTCTATTTTGAGTAAATTTTGAAAGTTTTAATTTTATAGTAATGGTTTTTCTAATTTTTAGCAGACCTTAAAATCGTGTATGTAACTAAAGAATTGAGTCAAAGTGTGCTTAATTACGATTTTCAAAATCCAGGCAAAGAATATTTGCATTTTTTTATAGATTCATGAAGTAGAGTCTATTTTGAGTAAATTTCGAAAGTTTTAAGTCTGTGAAAATTGTTTTTCTTTTTTTGTTATCAGACCTCAACATCGTGTATGTAACTTAAGAATTGAGGCAAAGTGTGTGTAAACGCGATTATCAAAATCTGGGCAAGGAATATTTGTAAATTTTTATAGTTACATGAAGTAGAATCTATTTTGAGTAAATTTTAAAAGTTTTAATTAAGTTTGTGGAAATTGTTTTCCTATTTTCTAACAGACATCAAAAGTAAAGTAAAGTGTGTGCTGAAATATTTACAACTTGACCTTAGTTATCTTTTTCTTTAAGGTTTTAGATTTTTTTCCAGTGAAATGTTTGTATGTAAATATCTGGTGGAAAAAGAGAGTGCGACGAAGGGAAGGGAGGAAGGGGGGCGCGCAATTATTGCACGGTAAACACAATTATGCACACATGCCGTGTTCGCAATCAACATAAGTAGACTAACTAATATAAAAAATATATAGTTAAGGGTACACACTAATTGTTTAGTCAATACTTTACACCCTGCGTGAGTCATTTTTTTTTCAACCCTAAAGCAACCAATCAGAGCGGGGGCCGCTAATCACCCCTACCCCACTCACAACATAATTATGTATCGGATTCAATCAATAATTTAGCTACGAATAATGCACGTCGCGACCGCACATTTTCACAAAGCGGAATTAATAAATTCAGGAGATATTCAAAAGTATAAAGAGTGGATGATCCCCGTTTGAAATCACCGGGGGTCAACACACTCTTCCCGAAAACTGTTTTGAATGAATATAGTTGTAGAAATTCTTTATATTCGCTTCTAATTTTAATAATGTCATGTATTGGGGTCGATGGTCTTGTGGCTAGAGTTTCTGTTGTTATGGGTAGAGTTCCTAGTCTTGTGGGATGAGTTTCTGGCCTTGCGGGCTGAGTTCTTGAGGTCTTGTGGGTAGAGTTCCTGCTTTTGGACGCCGCTGGGGTGGGTTCGAGTATTATTAAAAGAGACCGTTGACGCCCATAAGTGTTCTACAGTTTGTCTCCTCAAGAATAATTTAAAACCATAATAAAAGCATTAGTGGTCGAAACAGTTCAAATTCTACGCCAAAATCTTATATCGTCCGCATTTCTCCGAATTCACGAATTGTCCTTCTTTCCATAAAATAAAAACAAATATGTGCAGTTCTTCATTGTCAACATTTATAAAAATATTTTTGTAGTATTTTTGAAAGAAAAAACAAAAAAAGGGTTGAGGGCATCCCCTTTGGTTAAGAAACACTATTCCTTGTCCACCTTTCTTTAAAATAAAAACAAATAAGTGCAGTTCTTCATTATCTTCAACATTTATAAAAGTATTTTTGTAGTATTTTTTTAACAATAAACGGCTAAAGACTGAATTCTTCAAACCAATAAATCTAGTAACACTATCCAAGAAAGAAAATACCACATCAAGTAATCTGCATACCGCATTACAATCCAACATTATTTCCTACTTTCTTTTCTGCATCAGCACGTGCTAGCTTTAGGGTTGCTTGATTTATTTGCATACGATTTACAAATACCTGAGCCCATTAAATGCACCGCAAGTGCTGTTGATGTAAATCGCGTGGGGGAATATGCAAAAAAAGGGTTGTGCATCAGTGACCACGCGCCTCTATTTTTTTTTTTATTTACATGCAAATCCGCGGGATTGAAAGAAAAAAACGTTAAACACGCGCTGCATTCTAAGATCTGCACGCCCTTAAGAGACCCTAATTTGCATTTCAAACAACCACAACACCGATAATTATTGGCGGATTTGCATTTTGGGAACCCTTCAACCGGCCCGATCATCGCCCGAATTTGCATCTTGCAACAGGCATTAAGGGTTGTGATTATGTGCATAAACTGTTTGTCACGTGGTACGGGTTGAATTACAAATTAGCATACTTCTTCTGTGTTGGGATTTGCATAAGCTTTCTGTTTGGTGTAATAGAGATGATGATGAGGAGAACTTAAGCATTCTTCTGGGCCTCTATACCTGCTGTAATGCGTGGTTGGTGTGGTTACTAGGGTTACTACCACTTAAGTGTTTTGTTGCAGACAAATTATAAAACATAAATGTTCGATGCTAAAGAATTTCCTTCCAAAAATACTTGCAATTTTAGATTTGTAAAAAGTCATAAATTTAGAATTTTAGATTAGAGGTGTAACAAAACGCATTAAATATAATTATTATTTAGGAATGGGGCCGCGGTGGCCTAGTGAGTAGCGTTCCTGCTTCTGGGCCTCGTGGTCGTGGGTTCGAATCCCATCCGTGCGGCCACGAAGAAGTGGCCGTGCGGGTCCATGGATGTGTAGTGTATGTCCCATTCATTTAAAAAATGAAATCTTCAAAAATTATATATATCGTTAGTGGCCGAACAGCAAATCGCTTACGCCAATTCCCTTATAGTCATGCACTCTCCTTAACCAGCAATTCCATCTTCCTTAAAAAAAAATATTTAGGAATGATTTCAATATTTTTTGGTATAAAAACAATCCATTAATTAATTTTTTCATTGCATAGACATCGATTATTTAAACAAATTTTGGTGACAAGTTATTTATAAATAATTTATTTCACCGCAAAGAAATTGATTAATAGAAAGTCTTGGTTATATAAAAAAAGGCAGCAAAATTCATAATTAACATTTTTGCATACAAGCAATTTATATTTTAAACATACTTTTAGGAGAGAAAAATATACGAAGTGACGGTAAAAAACTGTACGATTTCTTAATAATTACATTTTTTGAAGTATCCACGAAATTTTTGTAACGAGAAAATGCATTAATAAAATATTTTTTAAATGCAATGGAATGTTTGCGGTGGAGAGAAATATTCATGATTTAATTTTCGGTGTAAATAAATTTATAAATAACGAATTTTTTTACCAATGAAATTTGTAGATAAGGATGTTTATTTTTGTAATATGATTTGGCGGAAAGAAATTGATAAAAAATAGCAACTCTTCGTTCAATATTTTTTGTGTAGTTATTTACAAATAACCATTAATTCATTTTATTATTTGCTAAATGGTTAATAGAAATTTGTTAAATCATTATTTCTAGGTGCAGAAATTTGCAAATAGCTAATTTTCAATAAAATATTCAGATAAACAATTTTGGACGCACAGAAATTTATCATTAAAATATTTTTAGATGCAAAAGAATTTATAATAGAAACACTTTTACTTTGTTGCATTTACAACATGTATAACGAAGTAGAAGCCTCCGCCATAAAGCAAAAGAATTTATAAATAATATTTTTTGATGGAAAGAAACTTAAAAATTAAATATTTTTGGATGCAAAGAAATTTTTGCGGTGTGGGGGAAATTTTCAAGATTTCATTTTCGGTGCGAAGAAATTTATAAATAAAGCATTTTCAACCAAGGAAATTTATAAATGATTAAGTGTATTTTTGAAATATGGTTTCACAAAAAGAAATTTATAAAAATAGCTATTTTGAATTCAATATTTTTTGTGTAGTCATTTATAAACAACGAGAGAGAGACAATACATTTATTGAGACACTTTTACAAATGGCCTCAACAGGCAATTGATGAACAACGATTTTTGGGTGCAAGGCAGTTTCTTAATTTTATAACTTGCTAAAAAAAGCAATGGAAATTTGTTAATAGTTGTTGTTGGTAGGTGCCAAGAAATTTGTAAATAGCTAATTTCAGAGCAATGAAATACACAACAGATAAACAATCTTGGAATTTTTAAATGAACAATGTTTTGGTGCTCATAAATTTATATATTTTTTGTTTTAGATGCAATAAAATTTTTGCTGTGGCGGGAAGTTTTCAGGATTTAATTTTCGGTGCGAAGAAATTTATAAATGACGAATTTTTTAACCTAAGAAATTTATCGATAATCAAGTTTGTTTATGAAATATGGTTTGACGAAAATAAATTTATGAAAATAGCAGTTTTTAATTTAATATGTTTTGTATGGTAATTTATAGGAAATTTGTTAAATAATTATTTGTCGGTATGAAAAATTTGTAAATGACTAATTTGTAAACAATTAAATATTCAGATTTTTTAGGAATTTTTTGGAATTTATAATTAAATTAAAATATTTTTAGATGTAAAACCATTTATTAAAAAAACAATTATAGGCAGAGAAACATATAAATGTTTTTTGATACAAAGAAACTTATAAATAAAATATTTTTAGCGGGAGAAAAATGTGTAAATTACAATTTTTTTGATGGTAAGAAATTTGTAAATAATATATTTTTAGCGGCAAAAAAAATTATAAATAACATACTTTTCGTTGGAAAGAAATTAATAAATAAAATATTTTTTGCGGGAGAAAAATGTGTAAATTACAATTTTTTTGATGGAAAGAAATTTATAAATAAAATGTGTTTCTATGGAGATAAACTTATACTAAAAATTACTTTTAGATGCAATGGAATTTTTGCGGTGGAGAGAAATTTTCAAGATTTCATTTTCGAGCAGAAAAATTGATTTTTTTTTTTGATGGAAAGAAATTTATAAATAAAATATTTTTAGCGCCAAAGAAAATTTATAAATAACTTACTTTTTGTTGGAAAGAAATTAACAAATAAAATATTTTTAACGGAAGAAAAATGTATAAATTACAATTTTTTTGATGGAAAGAAATTTATAAATAAAATGTGTGTCTGTGGAGAGAAACTAATACTAAAAAAATACTTTTAGATGCAATGGTACTTTTGCGGCGGAGAGAAATGTTCAAGATTTTATTTTCTAGCAGAAAAACTTACCAATAAAATATTTTTAGATGCAAACAAATTTATAGATAAAATGTTTTTCGATATAGAGGAACTTATAAAAAAATATTTTTAGATGCAATGGAATTTTTGCGGTGGAGAGTAATTTTCAAGATTTTAAGATGCAAACAAATTTATAGATAAAATGTTTTTCGATATAGAGGAACTTATAAATAAAATATTTTTAGATGCAATGGAATTTTTGCGGTGGAGAGTAATTTTCAAGATTTTAAGATGCAAACAAATTTATAGATAAAATGTTTTTCGATATAGAGGAACTTATAAATAAAATATTTTTAGATGCAATGGAATTTTTGCGGTGGAAATAAATTTTCAAGATTTCATTTTCGAGGCAAAGAAATTTATGAATGAAGTTTTTCGATGGAAAGAGACTTATAAATAAAATATTTTGAGTGGAAAGATTCTTATAAATTAAATGTTTTTTTTAGATGCAAGAAATTTATAAATAATTTTTTTTAGAAGCAAAGAAATTTATAAAAGTAATTTTTTTTAATGCAACGACATTTATAAAAAGTTCAAGTTGTTTAGTTAGTTCGTTAACGTAGTTGTAATTGTAAATGTTAAATAAGTATAATTATAATTAAATAAATAATGGGTGAAGATTCTCCGTATATAGCTGAATCAAAAGTGTGAACATGCCTCCGACAGGGATCGAACCTGCAACCTCCAGATCCCTGTCGGAGGCATGTGCCTGGGATAAGGGGCGAACAGTTTTTTTAAATTATTTCTGGGGTGGATTCTGGTATATACGTAAGTTAAATGGATGATTCATTTATAATTTTTAATTCTCTAAAAAAATTCTTTTACGATTTTTCTCTAAAATGAATAGGAGATAATAATTACACATATTTAATTTTACATGTTAAATTCCTATGTTCGCCCCTTATCCCAGACACTCGGTATATTGAGTTATAGAAAAATAAATGTTCTTATAAAAAAATAATGACATGTTACAAATTATAGAGAGCATTAGTGTCTTACGGTGTAAACGATTCTGCGCACCAGGAATATCTGATTATAAAAATCCAATACATTAAAAAAAATCATCTCTATAATTGGCCAATTTCAGCATTAGAAAATAAAATACTTCAAAAATTCGAGAAAAAAGAAATACGAAAAATATGATTTTTTTAAACTGAGGAGGAGTGTCGACTTAAAGTTAAATTCAAGTCTTACTAAGGGTCGAAATGTATCACAAATAAAAAGTAAACATTTTTTTTATACATTTGGTCTGGTAATTGCACGGTTGTAGAAATATGATATTGAGAGACTTTTCTTAAAATTCTTGGCAGAAAAATCAAGAAGCAACCATTCTTGGGTTCTAGAGAAGTAAAAATGTTTCTTCAAACAGTTCATTTTCCTCAACAAGTTTTTGTGCTCTTTATGGTATTTAGGGAAATAAGTCGAATATATGTATATAATTATAGACAGATATAGATATGTCTTTAAAGATACTTCATCAATCAATCTGAAAATTTATGCGGGCAATGCTGAGACATTTAAGAAATTAAAAAAAATATTTTTGAATGAAAATGTTTCCTTGACAAGTTTCCATCGATAATTTCTTCAGATTCAGCCGACTTAGCCTACTAAGATACTGGCAATTAAAACTGAAATATTGATATCTTGCTGTACGTAATGGTCCATTATATTATTTCAAACCAAATTGTTCTTTTTTTTCATGTTGGATTATATTATACGAAGAATGTTCGGACGATGGGTTGTTCTATACACAAATTTTGCATCTGCCAAGAAACCAAAAATCGGGCAAATTGGTTCCTTTCATTTGCAAAATTATCATTGACTTTAAAGCTTATTTACGTTCTTTAAGTTTAACTTATATATACGAATAAATAAATATGCATTGCAATGGTTTTACACTGTTACCGCCTTCTTCCATCATTCTTCTGAAATTTTAGGTTTTTCATCTCATCTCGCGATTGAAGTATGAAGTATCTTTCTTTCATGTATTGCTTCTTGATTTAATAAATAAAACACCGTTACTTTGTTTGAATAACTGTGCAAATTTATTATTATTGTGACTATAGTTTCGGCAACTTTAACGTGCCATTATCTTACTTACTTTTGGATTTATATAATGTTCTTATTTTTAGTTCAACTTAACAGCCTTCTTAAATAACCATATATTATTTTATTGAAATAAAACAGCATCTTCATCTCAGTGTAAAAATACAAGTTTTCAAATCAGTATAGGTAATGCAGAAAATATTGACTCTGTTTTACTACTTGTTCTGAAATGATAACGGTGTTAGGTATGCCAAATCTATAAATAATATTCCAACGTTCTCAACTTCTTGCAATGTGTATATCATAGTTTACATTCGCGTGTAATTCCAAAGTTAATTATTGATTCGACGTGTATGGCTATAATTAGCAGGTTAATTAACCCTGTCGGGATCCGATTGAAATATACTTCGATTAAATATGGTAAGTGCCGGTTGCGTATGGAAATCGGGCAGGAATCCATATTTAGATAATTAAATCCGGCATTGCCGACGAGACACAGATATTAGGCAGCGTGGACACAGAGGGTGTATGTTAAGTCTGTTCCCTTATAAGCAAAAATATTCTTTTCTGTGTCGTATTGATTTTTATCCCCAACCGTGTAGTGAGCCAGTGAGTGTTTGTCCGAGATTAAGCATGTGCATTTACAATATATAGCAGGACCGCTCTTTTATATATACTAGACACTGTATAATGAATTTGTGTTAGCGTTTGCCCTCATCGCGACGGAAAGACGGCGCTAACCCTCCTTTCCAAAAAGTTCCTCCGTGCACACCAGAATTAGATTGAAAAAAATCGAAATTGCTTGATGGTTAGTCGATGGCTTTTCAGTTTTACAAATATTACTTGATGGTGAAGTATTATAAAAACATTCTTAATCAAAGGTTATACGTTTTTGAAAAGTGTCTATCGTTTGATATTATTTTGTATATTAGTGCTACAATATATAATAATTTTGATGCCCAAATCCGGGCTGAACTTCAGTGTTCTTTCGCTCGAGCCCATGACGATGAAGATCTTCTGCTACTATTTATTGCTTAACGTTAATAAGTTTTCTATCTAATTTCATGTACAGTCGTTGCAAAAATCCAATTTCACAATTCCAGTACGTTTTGTGTAGAGCGCGGATTTTTGTTTAGGACAACCCCATGATTTGATCATTAGAAAAAAAGGGAGAGTAGCAGTAGTAGTTGTCGAATGTTGAATCGTGCGGATTGGGGTGTGTAGGGTGATACATTTTGCAAATCGCACTGACAACGTATCGAATTCTCCCGATCGGCATTAGGGGGTTGTTTTTAATCGGTTTCTGTTCGACGTTTGGGGGACAGCGAGACGGGATCGAACCCTTGTTGCTAATGTCGTTAAGGGTTAAGGCGGACGCCCACCGCAACAATGGGCCCAAATAATATTATTTACTCCCGGTGACGTTACAAATAAATCCGGCGGAGAGAGAGAGAAATGTCGAAAAATAACCGTCCCCACCGCGCGTTAATTAATTTTCGATTCTATTCAGAGGTGAACGGTATTCCGTACGCAAATCGATCCGTGTCTAGGTTCTACGATTGGTCATTAGATCAGAACTGGGTTTCACCTACGTCTTGGGAAATTTCTTCGTTTCTTACATCCGACACATAATAATAAGACATTACAAATTGAAATTAGTACGATGACTTCGGGTTAAATAAAGATTAAATGCTTTCTTTGAATGTGCACCAGCTGACGCGCACATATCCAATGTGCAGTTAGATTGCATCATATAATCACAAAGGGCATAGCCCTATAAGATGGTGAAAAGTCCCCCGTCCGGGATTTTGACAGGACAGAGCATTCGATTCCGTATCAAAAAAGACTAAGCCTCCTAGAGCTCTCTGGCGGCCTCTAGCTCAAAAACGGTTTTTCAGTATTTTTGGAATAACTCGAGTTAGAGATAATATTTTTACATGCGGGTTGCGGCGTTCGAAATCACATTTATCAGCCTCATTGTGGTATTTTTTTCAGAATTTTCGGCTCGTTAACCGAAAACTGGCGGCCATTTTAATATTTGTAACGCAATTTTCAGCTCGTTTTTTTTTTCGCGACGAAAATCCAAAAATGTATCTTTTGGCATTTTTCATTGCTTTCAAAATGATGTATTGCCAAAAAATTATTAAGTGGTGCAAAAGGTCGAAATACGCGATTTTGGTCGTTTTTGACCTGTTTTTAACGATCTTGCGACGTATTGAATCATCATAAAGTCACTAAAGGGGACTTCTCGGAGACTTCTATCTCTCGAAAATCGTTTTAGCACCCTCAAAAACCCGCAAGTGAGACTTTCCGGCCTTCGAAATTTTTTCATCCAAAAACCACATTCCCCTCTTATTTCTAACCCTGATGAAGCCACTGTGTGGTGAAACAATTATCGTAGAACAATAAAATTAATTTGAAACCATACACTGTGTTAGTGTTTTATTAAATGATATTTCTAACCCTTTTGAGATTTTGGCGATTTTTCGTGTAAATTTATGAAAAATTATAATCTTTTTTTTACACGAAAAAAAAAAATAAAAACAATTGCCATCCACTTGAAACTTTCCAATACAACTGTCAACACATGTGATTCTACATTTTCGTAAAAAATATAAATGCATTGTTTCTAAATTTTAGAATATTTCAATGTGAACGCAGATAAAATTTAGAAAAAAATTTCAACAAATTCGTCGACGCGAAAAAAATATAAAAACAATTGCCATCCACTTGAAACTTTCCAATACAACTGTCAACACATGTGATTCTACATTTCTGTAAAAATTAGAAATGCATTGTTTCTAAATTTTATAATATT
This sequence comes from Ocypus olens, assembly GCA_910593695.2. Lineage (NCBI taxonomy): Eukaryota > Metazoa > Arthropoda > Insecta > Coleoptera > Staphylinidae > Ocypus > Ocypus olens. The sequence goes on from OU343049.1 coordinate 51,613,317, forward strand.
TCAATGTGAATGAGGATGAAATTTAAAAAAATGCAACAAATTCGTCGACGCGAAAAAAATATAAAAACAATTGCCATCGACTTGAAACTTTCCAAAACAACCGGCAACACATGTGATTCTACATTTCCGTAAAAATTAGAAATGCATTGTTTCTAAATTTTATAATATTTCAATGTGAATGAGGATGAAATTTAAAAAAATGCAACAAATTCGTCGAGGAAAAAAATATATAAAAACAATTGCCATCGACTTGAAACTTTCCAAAGCAACTGACAACACATCTGATTCTTCATTTCCGTAAAAATTACAAATGCATTGTTTCTAAATTTTAGAATATTTCAATGTGAACGGAGATGAAATTTAACAAAAAATTGCTGTAAATTCGTCGACGCGAAAAAAATATAAAAACAATTGCCATCGATTTGAAACTTTCCAAAACAACTGACAACACATGTGATTCTACATTTCCCTAAAAATTAGAAATGCATTGTTTCTAAATTTCAGAATATTTCAATGTGAAAGCAGATATAATTTAGAAAAAAATTGCAACAAATTCGTCGACGCGAAAAAAATATAAAAACAATTGCCATACACTTGAAACTTCGCAAAATCACTCAATATTAATTCAAGAGTGATTTGGTAAAAAATTCAAATACATTCTGTCGATTGCTTTGGCAATTTTTCATGTAAATTTATGAAAAATTATAATAATTTTTTTGTTGACGCGAAAAAAATATAAAGACAATTGTCATCGACTTGAAACTTTCCAAAACAACTGGCAACACATGTGATTCTACATTTCCGTAAAAATTAGAAATGCATTGTTTCTAAATTTTAGAATATTTCAATGTGAATGGAGATGAAATAAAAGAAAAATTGCAACAAATTCGTCGACGCGAAAAAAATATAAAAACAATTGCCATCGACTTTAAACTTTCCAAAACAACTAACAACACATGTGATTCTACATTTCCGTAAAAATTAGAAATGCATTGTTTCTAAATTTTATAATATTTCAATGTGAATGAGGATGAAATTTAAAAAAATGCAACAAATTCGTCGAGGAAAAAAATATATAAAAACAATTGCCATCGACTTGAAACTTTCCAAAGCAACTGACAACACATCTGATTCTTCATTTCCGTAAAAATTAGAAATGCATTGTTTCTAAATTTTAGAATATTTCAATGTGAACGGAGATGAAATTTAACAAAAAATTGCTGTAAATTCGTCGACGCGAAAAAAATATAAAAACAATTGCCATCGATTTGAAACTTTCCAAAACAACTGACAACACATGTGATTCTACATTTCCCTAAAAATTAGAAATGCATTGTTTCTAAATTTCAGAATATTTCAATGTGAAAGCAGATATAATTTAGAAAAAAATTGCAACAAATTCGTCGACGCGAAAAAAATATAAAAACAATTGCCATACACTTGAAACTTCGCAAAATCACTCAATATTAATTCAAGAGTGATTTGGTAAAAAATTCAAATACATTCTGTCGATTGCTTTGGCAATTTTTCATGTAAATTTATGAAAAATTATAATAATTTTTTTGTTGACGCGAAAAAAATATAAAGACAATTGTCATCGACTTGAAACTTTCCAAAACAACTGGCAACACATGTGATTCTACATTTCCGTAAAAATTAGAAATGCATTGTTTCTAAATTTTAGAATATTTCAATGTGAATGGAGATGAAATAAAAGAAAAATTGCAACAAATTCGTCGACGCGAAAAAAATATAAAAACAATTGCCATCGACTTTAAACTTTCCAAAACAACTAACAACACATGTGATTCTACATTTCCGTAAAAATTAGAAATGCATTGTTTCTAAATTTTATAATATTTCAATGTGAATGAGGATGAAATTTAAAAATTCGTCGAGGCAAAAAAAATATAAAAACAATTGCCATCGACTTGAAACTTTCCAAAGCAACTGACAACACATCCGATTCTTCATTTCCGTAAAAATTAGAAATGCATTGTTTCTAAATTTTAGAATATTTCAATGTGAACGGAGATGAAATTTAACAAAAAATTGCAGTAAATTCGTCGACGCGAAAAAAATATAAAAACAATTGCCATCGATTTGAAACTTTCCAAAACAACTGACAACACATGTGATTCTACATTTCCCTAAAAATTAGAAATGCATTGTTTCTAAATTTCAGAATATTTCAATGTGAAAGCAGATATAATTTAGAAAAAAATTGCAACAAATTCGTCGACGCGAAAAAAATATAAAAACAATTGCCATACACTTGAAACTTCGCAAAATCACTCAATATTAATTCAAGAGTGATTTGGTAAAAAATTCAAATACATTCTGTCGATTGCTTTGGCAATTTTTCATGTAAATTTATGAAAAATTATAATAATTTTTTTGTTGACGCGAAAAAAATATAAAGACAATTGTCATCGACTTGAAACTTTCCAAAACAACTGGCAACACATGTGATTCTACATTTCCGTAAAAATTAGAAATGCATTGTTTCTAAATTTTAGAATATTTCAATGTGAATGGAGATGAAATAAAAGAAAAATTGCAACAAATTCGTCGACGCGAAAAAAATATAAAAACAATTGCCATCGACTTTAAACTTTCCAAAACAACTAACAACACATGTGATTCTACATTTCCGTAAAAATTAGAAATGCATTGTTTCTAAATTTTATAATATTTCAATGTGAATGAGGATGAAATTTAAAAATTCGTCGAGGCAAAAAAAATATAAAAACAATTGCCATCGACTTGAAACTTTCCAAAGCAACTGACAACACATCCGATTCTTCATTTCCGTAAAAATTAGAAATGCATTGTTTCTAAATTTTAGAATATTTCAATGTGAACGGAGATGAAATTTAACAAAAAATTGCAGTAAATTCGTCGACGCGAAAAAAATATAAAAACAATTGCCATCGATTTGAAACTTTCCAAAACAACTGACAACACATGTGATTCTACATTTCCCTAAAAATTAGAAATGCATTGTTTCTAAATTTCAGAATATTTCAATGTGAAAGCAGATATAATTTAGAAAAAAATTGCAACAAATTCGTCGACGCGAAAAAAATATAAAAACAATTGCCATACACTTGAAACTTCGCAAAATCACTCAATATTAATTCAAGAGTGATTTGGTAAAAAATTCAAATACATTCTGTCGATTGCTTTGGCAATTTTTTATGTAAATTTATGAAAAATTATAATATTTTTTTGTTGACGCGAAAAAAATATAAAGACAATTGTCATCGACTTGAAACTTTCCAAAACAACTGGCAACACATGTGATTCTACATTTCCGTAAAAATTAGAAATGCATTGTTTCTAAATTTTAGAATATTTCAATGTGAATGGAGATGAAATAAAAGAAAAATTGCAACAAATTCGTCGACGCGAAAAAAATATAAAAACAATTGCCATCGACTTTAAACTTTCCAAAACAACTAACAACACATGTGATTCTACATTTCCGTAAAAATTAGAAATGCATTGTTTCTAAATTTTATAATATTTCAATGTGAATGAGGATGAAATTTAAAAATTCGTCGAGGCAAAAAAAATATAAAAACAATTGCCATCGACTTGAAACTTTCCAAAGCAACTGACAACACATCCGATTCTTCATTTCCGTAAAAATTAGAAATGCATTGTTTCTAAATTTTAGAATATTTCAATGTGAACGGAGATGAAATTTAACAAAAAATTGCAGTAAATTCGTCGACGCGAAAAAAATATAAAAACAATTGCCATCGATTTGAAACTTTCCAAAACAACTGACAACACATGTGATTCTACATTTCCCTAAAAATTAGAAATGCATTGTTTCTAAATTTCAGAATATTTCAATGTGAAAGCAGATATAATTTAGAAAAAAATTGCAACAAATTCGTCGACGCGAAAAAAATATAAAAACAATTGCCATACACTTGAAACTTCGCAAAATCACTCAATATTAATTCAAGAGTGATTTGGTAAAAAATTCAAATACATTCTGTCGATTGCTTTGGCAATTTTTTATGTAAATTTATGAAAAATTATAATATTTTTTTGTTGACGCGAAAAAAATATCAAAACAATTACTGTCAACTTGAAACTTTCCAAAACAACTGGCAACACATTTGATTCTGCATTTCCGTAAAAATGCACTGTTTCTAAATTTTAGAATATTTCAATGTGAATCGAAATGGAATTAAAAAAAAAATTGCAACAAATTCGTCGACGCGAAAAAAATATAAAAACAATTGCCATCCACTTGAAACTTCCCAATACAACTGTCAACACATGTAATTCTACATTTCCGTAAAAATTATAAATGCATTGTTTCTAAATTTTAAAATATTTCAATGTGATGGCAGAGAAAATTTAGAAAAAAATTGCAACAAATTCGTCGACGCGAAAAAAATATTAAAACAATTGCCATCGACTTGAAACTTTCCAAAACAACTGGCAACATATGTGATTCTACATTTCCGTAAAAATTAGAAATGCATTGTTTCTAAATTTTAGAATATTTCAATGTGAATGGAGATGAAATTAAAAAAAAATTGCAACAAATTCGTCGACGCGAAAAAAATATAAAAACAATTGCCATCCACTTGAAAATTCGCAAAATCACTCAATATTAATTCAAGAGTGATTTGGTAAAAAATTCAAATACATTCCGTCGATTAGTTTGGCAATTTTTCATGTAAATTTATGAAAAATTATAATAATTTTTTTGTTGACGCGAAAAAAATATAAAAACAATTGCCATCCACTTGAAACTTTACAAAATCACTCAATACTAATTCAAGAGTGATTTTGTACAAAATTCAAATACATTCCTTCGATTGCTTTTGCGATTTTTCGTGTAAATTTATGAAAAATTATAATAATTTTTTGTCAACGCGAAAAAAATATAAAAACAGCTGTAAGATACTTGAAACTTTCTAAATTTACTTAAAATATATTAATCTTAATAACCTTCCAAAAACTCAAAGATAACCAATATTTTAATTTTCGAAGATTTACATGAAGCTTCGAAAGTTCAAAATTGGAAATCTCGAAAAATTTCAGCCCTAATGACCACATCAATATTTTTTTGTTATTCCAAATTACTATTTTCACTTTACGTGATATCTACAACCCGAAAAGAAATCGTTTATTGAAACAATCATTTTTCTCGTTAATGTCAAGACAAATTATTTGTACCGCATTGACGAGACATAATAAGACAAATCACATCAGATCGAAGTAAAAGTAAAACGCGCAACCAATTTGCTATTAAAACTTCAACCGTTCCCATTTGTATATTTTGATCAGTTCGTGCAGAGAAAATACATACAATAAACAATGAATATTTCAGGTGCAGGAAATCGATGCATTCCCAGAATCTCAAGTATAATAATACCTTATTTATCGATGTCTCTTTACCATATTTACCTCCGTCTTTGAAAGATTAATCCGCCCTCGCACATTTTTTTTCACCGGTTTAATCGTCATGTTTATGGGCATGGCCGCGGCAGCAGCTGCGAACCAATGTCTTTTTGGGTTTTGGTTTTGTGTTCATAATGAGCGGTGGTGGCGATAAGAAAATTTCACGTGGTAATCCAATTTAACCGCAGACCATCTTTAAAGGCGACCATGCGAGGACCTTAATGACCAATCACCGGAAATCATCATCTGCCTCGTGAAATTGCTCGAGGAATCACCGTCTTGAGGGTATAAATTAGTTTCATTCTCACCCACTAATAACGACCAATCGGGGAAAAAATAAAACTTGTTTCTGTACAGATGCAGTGTGTTAATCCGTTATTAAATCCGAGGAGAAAGAAACTTGAAATCCGAATCGGCGCGGCCCCGAAATACATAAATAATTCGAAATCGTCGATGGAGAAATTAAATCGAAATCCGCCCGTGAGGCGACGGAGACGCATTCGCACCCCGTTAAAAAAAGAATCGACCTCAATTTTTGGGACCCATTTGGAACAGTTGTAAAGGTGGTATTAAATTACGTCCCCGAAGAAGGCAGAGTAGAGCACGGAGGCAAAAAAAAAAATAGAATCACATAACTAAGCTCACGTATCAATATGAGAATGCATCGGATGGTTTACCTGGTTTTATCGTAACGACTTCGCGGGGCCGCTTCCGTCTCATGTTGGTACGACTGGATCCGGCATGAGAAAATATCATTGGAATAAGTTTTAAATTAAGGGTTGTCATTGTGTAAGCCACCGAGTAAAAATACCTAAGGGAACTGTGTATGTGTGTGACCTATTTTAGAGACCTTTTTCAATAGTTGACAGTGTTACTGCCTCCGCCGCTGCACCCTTTCCTAATTGTACAATTCGTTAAGTAAATCTCTAAATTGGACTAATATGTTTGTGTGTCTGTCCAACTCGAAATAATTCCCTTACCCCCTTCCGTTCAAAGAATAATCGAAACTGATTTTTTTTTTGCTCCCGTTCACCGCTGGTAGAAAAAAAATCCCATGCCTATTAATTTTCATGTTCCAAATAAATTGGTTACACCATTGTCATCAAGTATCATTGATCCATAGACACACTAACAATAAAAGAAAATGTAACGTAATATGAAATTTCCGTAAAAGTATTTCTGAATATTCAACCTGTTGGTGTTGATGTGGCCATCATGTTACTTTCTCCGACTTGATGGTATCGTAGCCATTGATATTTACGTTTTCATGGTTTATTTTCAATTGAAATCATATTTTAAATGTACATCGAGCGTTGTGTAAACTCGGATGAAACTGACGTTTAAAACGTCAAAATTATGAAACATGGAAAAATTATACTTCAAATTCAAAAACTCGGTTTACTCAAAAACTTAAGGGATTTCGAAAAAAACTTATTCTTTATAAGTTGTTTATTTTAGCATTCTCTGCAATTATTATTAACATAAATTTGCTGTAACTATTATCGTTTTATTATTATAAACCAAAAATTAAAAAAAAATAATAAATGTTTTTCTCGAATGAAAATGATTTTATGAAAAATGTTATCAAGCAAAAGATGTTAATTTCTTTGTTGTCTTCAATATTTGTTTAAATGTTTTTGTGATATTTTTAATATTTAAGAAAATATTGGCAAAAAACAAAAAACAGTTAAGGTAAACACCCACTTCCGGTGTACGAAATTTTACCAAAAGCTTTTCAATTCTTCAGATTATCAAATAAGACGTATGTTCTAAGTTTCATATCAATTTCTCTATTAGTTTTTGAGATACAGCGCGCACAGACAGACACACACAGAAATTGTTGAAATGGCATCTAGGGATCCCAAAACGGATATTTCCGTAAAAAAAAAATTGAAAAAAAACATGACCACAATACTTTCTCGTACTTCGTTACGGAGAAAGTAAAAAAGTTTATACTTCTGCCTCCTTCACTTAAAACTCTTTCAAGGTGTTTATATTACGCATCTCGAACAAAAAGATTCTAAACGCACTTGAACAATTGAAATTTCCCTAAAAATATTTTGGCACCCCACGCATGAAAGGGCAAAAATTATTTACCTGCTGCCTTTCGGCGCTTTCATTCGAGCCGAACTTCCAACACCCACTAAACAAATGCACCTGGCTAATTTATCTCTTCCTTTACGAACCCTTTATTTTCCGTGAAGTTCCAAAGTTGCGGCGTAAAATTTCAACTAGGTACGGGATTTTTTTTCTTTACAATTACAAGGGTGCACCGTTGCCCCCGCGCCTCCCACCCCGCCCGCGAGCCCCTTTTAATTTAATGCCGGCGACCGTAAAATGTGCGATGGAAGGGGGGATTTACACCGAGGAGGAAAAAAAAATCATGTGAAAACGGTTTTAATTACGGGATACAAAAGGAGGGCGCGAACATCCGTTACATAAAGTCTTTGTTGTAATAATAAGATTTTTACTTTCTCCGTTACGAAGTACGAGAAAGTATTGTGATCGTGATTTTTTTTTTCAAAAATTTTTTTTGCGGAAATATCCGTTTTGGGGTCCCTAGATACCATTTCAACAATTTCTGGAATTTTTTTTTTGTGTCTGTGTGTGTGTGTGTGTGTGTGTGTGTGTGTGTGTGTGTGTCTGTGTGTGTCTGTCTGTGTGCGCTGTATCTCAAAAACTAACAGAGCAATTGATATGAAACTTTAAACATACGTCTTATTTGATAATCCGAAGAACTGAAAAGCTTTTGGTAAAATTTCGTATAACGGAAGTGGGTGTTTACCTTAACTGTTTTTTGTTTTTTGCCAATATTTTCTTAAATATGAAAAATATCACAAAAATATTTAAACAAGCATTAAAGACAACAAAGAAATGAACATCTTTTGCTTGAAAATATTTTTCATAAAATCATTGCTATTCGAGAAACAAATTTATTAATTTTTTTTTAATTTTTGGTTTAAAATATTTAAACGAGCATTAAATGCAACAAAGAAATTAACATCTTTTGCTTGAAAATATTTTTCATAAAATCATTGCTATTCGAGAAACAAATTTATTAATTTTTTTTTTAATTTTTGGTTTATAATTATGAAACGATAATAGTTACAGCAAATTTATGTGAAAAATAATTGTAGAGAATGCCAAAATGAACAACTTCTAAAGAATAAGCTTTTTTCGAAATCTCGTTAGTTTTTGAGTAAACCGAGTTTTTGGATTTGAAGTATAATTTTTCCTCTTTCATAATTTTGACGTTATAAACGTCAGTTTCATCAAGAGTTTGCGCAACGCTCGATGTACATTTAAAATATGATTTCAATTAAAAATAAACCATGAAAGCGTAAATATAAATGATACCATCAAGTCGGAGAAAGTAACATGATGGCCACATCACCATTTTTTCTTCTAGAGTTAAATTATACTAGATTTCTAGAAATTATTAATACTAAATTAGATGGTATTTAATAGTTTTACATACCAATAGTTTCAAGAAAAAAAATATTGATTTGTTGGTATGCAAAAGATTTTTGTGGCATTTTTTAAATATTTTTCGAACTACCTACTAGTGATTTTGAAAAACTTATCCAAAAACTGGATAACATCATTTTTTTAAATCTTTTTCAAATACTTGTAATTTTAAGAAACATTTATTCTTCAATTTAGCATTATCTTTAGGTAAATTTTATTCACAATTATAACCAATTCTGGCTTTTTCCCATTTGATAATTTAGACGAGATTTTTGTAACATTTATTAAATTTTTTCCAAATACTTGTAATTTTAAGAAACATTTATTCTTCAATTTATTTTAATTTTTAGGTAAATTTTATTCATAATAATAACCAATTCTAGCTTTTTCCCATTTGATGATATGGACGAGATTTTTGTGAGATTTTTTAAATCTGTTATCCAAATATGATTTTGAAAAACATTTTTTCTTCAATTACTATTTAGATAAATTTGATTCATAATTATACCCAAACAATTGTAGCTTTTTCCGAATTGAAGGTCTGCACGAGATTTTGGTGACATTTTTTAAATCTTTTTTCCAAATGCTTGTGATGTTGAAAAACATTTATTGAAGTAATATCCTGAAGAAACCACTGGTTCGATTCCGGGTTTCTATACATCACTGGAAAGATCCCTTCAAGGCGCCTCGGAAAATGTACTTTCGCCAGAACAAATGTGAATTTGAAGCTCGTGACGCGTCAGCAAAGAAAACTCGAAAATAGAAAAAATCGAAAAAATCAACTCTAGTCACCATGAACATTTTAGAAAATTTAAGAAAATAATTGATTTTTCAGACTTTGATCCGCCGTAGCGGCTAAACGACTCCAAATTGAACGCGGTTTTAAAATCTGTGCTCCTTGTATGGAAATTAGTCGGATTCAATTAAATTTGGCGATTTAAAATTTTTGACGAAAACCTGAAAAACTAGCCTTACTTTTGCTCAAAAATTGGCTTTGAAGTAGTATCCTGAAGAAACCACAGGTTCGATTTGGGGTTTCTACACATCACACGAAAGATCTCTTCAAGACGCCTCGGAAAATGTACTTTCGCAAGAACAAATATCAATTTGAAGCCCGTGACGCGTCAGCAAAGAAAACTCGAAAATGGAAAAAATCGAAAAAAATCAACTCTTTTAATAATCATCGTAGACGCTTATGGAATACCTTTTTCTTCATCAGAAGAACGCAAAAAAATTGGCAAGTCGCCATGAACATGTTGGAATATTTTCAAAAAAAGTCGATTTTTTCAGACTTTGATCGGCCGTAGCGGCTAAACGAAAACTCCAAATTGAACGCAGTTTTCAAATTTATGCTTCTTGTGTGGAAACCAGTCGCTTTCAATTAAAATTGTTGATTTTTAATTTTTGTCGAAAATTTGAAAAAGTACACACTTACAGTCCTTGGAACTTTTGCTCTTCAATTTAGCATTTTATTCAATTATTGTTTAGATAAATTTTATTCATAATTATACCCTAAAAATGGTAGCTTTGTCCGATTTGATGCTATGTATAAGATTTTCGTGGCATTTTTTACATATTTTTCCAACTACCTACTAGTGATTTTGAAAAACTTATCCAAAAACTGGATAACATCAGTATATTTTGAGTGAATTTTTTTTATATTATTTAAACCATCGGACAGTGAGCAAGTTCAGCATAACTACGAGGTGTGTGATTATTTTGAAATCTGGTGAAAGGCGGTTTCGAGATTTTGATTGAATTATTATGGAGAATGTAGTTTGAGTGATTTTGAAAAGTTTCCAATTGATGGCGAATATTTTTATATTATTTAAAATCTTCAGATGAGCGACAACTTCGACATGGTAGCAAGCTGTCTTCTCCAGTGATTACTTCGAACTACGGTGAAGAATTTTTGACATTTTAATGGATTTATAAAACAGAATCTATGTTGAGTAAATTTGAGAAGTTTTAGGTCGATGGCGATTGTTTTTATATCTTCAAAACTTACAGAAACGGGTCAAATTCGACTTAGCTATAAACTGTGATCTTTTGTGATTATCGGGAACTTTAATAATAACAATAATAATAATAAACTTTATTCGAAGACAGGGAATAGTACACAACATTACAATTCATTATTAATGCAGGGTTGTTTTTAGATTTTAGTTGAAATATAAAGCAGAATCTCTTGCTCTATCAGATTGGTAACAAAAATTATTTTTATAGTATACAAACACACAGACATTTTTCAAAAATGATCAGAATCGTCTGGGAGGACCTCAAAATGTATATTTCCGTTGAAACTTCGAATTCAAAAAATAATCACGAAAACAATGCCTTCTCGTTCTTTGTACGGAGAGAATAAAAATAAGAAATATTCTTGATCTACAATGAGTCCAATTAAGACTACAAAATCTAAACTAAATTTAAACTACTTTCACAGAATATTACTCCAATTATAATTATTCATCTTCATTTTGCAGGGATTGGATTTTTTTGTTGATGGTAACTAAGACTGACTCGTCTTTAAATTGCAAGAGATTGTTGGAGGAATTAAATACCAAAATGTGATCTCCAACCTCCTATTACAATTATTCACCTTCATTTTGTAGGGATTGGATTTTTTTGTTGGTGGTAACTAAGACTGACTCATCTTTAAATTGCAAGAGATTGTTAGAGGAATTAAATACTAAAATGTGATCTCCAACCTCCAATTACAATTATTCATCTTCATTTTGTAGGTATTGGATTTTTTTGTTGATGGCAACTAAGACCGACTCGTCTTTAAATTGCAAGAGATTGTTAGAGGAATTAAATACTAAAATGTGATCTCCAACCTCCAATTACAATTATTCATCTTCATTTTGTAGGGATTGGATTTTTTTGTTGGTGGTAACTAAGACCGACTCATCTTTAAATTGCAAGAGATTGTTAGAGGAATTAAATACTAAAATGTGATCTCCAACCTCCAATTACAATTATTCATCTTCATTTTGTAGGTATTGGATTTTTTTGTTGATGGCAACTAAGACTGACTCGTCTTTAAATTGTTATTGTTAGAGGAATTAAGTCTGCGTTATCTGCAAATTACAATATTTACTGGAAGGCTTTTAAATAGTGATTAATTTTCGTATTTAAATATTCAACCCAGTTTTTTTTTGCAGGTGTAATTAAAGAAATTGCAAAGTAAACTTTTGTTCGGGCACGTCCCAATTTAAACTAAAAATACTACTCTCTATCATGCTTTTAAACACTTAATCTCCTTAAAGGAAATTATGTTCTGGAATATTCTAAAGTCACAGTTTATAATGGCCGCGCAAAAATAACCTCCTCATAATTGTCATAAGCTGTTTCCTCCGAGCGGCAATTTCCAAATTGTCTTTAACACGACACGAACGCACACCATCCTTCCTCAAATTATAAACAACCGAAAATAAACCTTCAATATTGAAAACGTTCTCTCGCAACCATTTTTTTTTATATATTGAAAAGCTTAATGTCATTAAAGTTAATTATCTGTTCCCCTCGCTCCATCCTATATTTTTAATCATTTTAAACGATTAATTAAGAATAATTAATTATACATTGCCGAATGTGTGATATAAAAGGATTATTAATTTGTGAATAAAAAAAATGGCACAACAGTGATGTTGGTGATTGTTTGGGCACTCAAAAAATAATTGATTGATGTATTTTTAGTTTGTATCATATTTGCAAAAAGTGGCAAGAGAATAGATGAAACTGAAATTGAAATTTAATTGTTGCAAATTAGTCGGATTAAATTGAAGTTGGCGAATTTTAATTTTTGACGAAAACGTGAAAATCGATACAAGGCTCAAAAATTGGCTTTGAAATGATTTCCTGAAAAAACCACTGGTTCGATTCAGGGTTTCTATACATCACTGGAAAGATCCCTTCAAAATGATTCTTAAAATATACTTTCGCAAGAACAAATGTCAATTTGAAGGCCGTGACGCGCCAGCAAAGAAAACTCGACAATGGAAAAAATCGAAAAAATCAACTCTTTTAATAATAATCGTAGACCCTTATGTCATAGCGTTTTCTTCAGAAGAACGAGCTAAATCGATTGGCGTTAAACAATTTCGTCTAGAAAAAAATGCAAAAATAATGGCAAGTCAAAATTGACAATTTAGAAAATTTTGAAAAAGTCGATATTTTCAGACTTTTAACGGCCATAGCGGCTAAACGAAAAATCCAAATCGAACGCGGATTTTAAATCTGTGCTCCGTGGGTGCAAGTTAGTCGGATTCAATTAAAATGGGCAATTTTTAATTTTTGACGAAAACGTGAAAATCTTTAGAAGAAAAAAAATTGGCTTTGAAATGATTTCCTGAAGAAACCATTGGGTCGGTTTGGGGTTTCTATGCATCTCTGGAAAGATCCCTTCAAGACGCTTCAGAAAATGTACTTTCGCAAAAACAAATGTCAGTTTGAAGCCCGGGACGCGTCAGCAAAGAAAACTCGAAAATGGAAAAAATCGAAAAAATCAACTCTTTTAATAATCATCGTTGACCCTTATGTAATACCAAAAAAGTTGTTGTCATCATGAACTTTTACTTTCCTTTTTCTAAAATTTTGTATGTATTTATAACCCAATTTTAAAGTTTAATGGTAAAGCTTTAGTGCTAAATGAAACTTTCACATTGCAATGTTCTCTTTACTTTTGTATTTTAAAACAATTTTTTTTTTTCAGGAGGTAAGTTTCCCCCATTATTCAACCACTACTATTCCCGGTGAGTAATAGATTTATAATTGCACTTATACAAAAAAAAAAAAATTATTTTAACAAAAATATAGATAAAAAAACGCTATAATTACCGCAGTACCGGATAGACATCGTCAGTAATATTTTTACCAAAATCACGAATCCGGTCTTAATTGTGGAGATTATTTAATAATTACGAGCGCTCAGCGTGACATTTTTGTAAAGTACATCGGCGTAGTATATTCGCGGCAATTATGCACGCTTTAATCCGTACATTATTAAATACTTACGTTGTTCCTCTCTGTCCAAACACGCGTTTACGGATAAATTCATCTCTGTCGATGCCATGTGTGTATGTATATATATAAAATATATCATTTCCTGGCCAGTATTGTGCACGAGGCGCATGCTAAAGGCCGGAAGCGGTGCCGTGTAATGAGTGCATTATTGAAAACAAAAGAGTTATATAAAGCCGGGGTCCAGTTGGCTTTGGAATAGGTGGATGTCTATTATCTTTGCATCTGTGCAGAAAACAATCGATGGGGAATAGGAAAAATAATGGGATTACTGTTGGTTTAGAATGGGTTTGGATGTAGTCCATCCGGCTGCTGACCGCACCCTTTGTGATAATAATCCAACTTTGATGCAAAAATTTTGGTTCATCCTGTATTGGTCCACAAGTTAGCTAGGTGTCTAAGTATGTCTGTTCCTGGTCTTAGAAGGTAGCGAGAGAAATTGATTGCTGTTTTGATTTGAGCCAACTCTTGCAGAAAATTAGTTGGGAGGCAGTTGAATTTTTAGAAAAAACAATCGTTCTTAAACTGCTTTAGCTGCCAAAGTGAGGACGGAAAGAGAATCAGTACTTTTCACAACGAAACTATAGTTTTTCTAATACTGGCAAAATTTTGCAGAATACCTTTTTCTTCATCAGAAGAATGAGCTAAATTAATTGGCGTTAAAGAAATTCATCTAGGAAAAAATGCAAAAACAAATGTTTAGAAAATTTTCAAAAAAATCTATTTTTCAGACTTTGAACGACCGTAGTGGCTAAACGAAAACGCCAAATTGAACGCTGTTTTCAAATCCGTACTCCTCGTGTGCAAATTAGTCGGATTTAGTTAAAATTGTAAAAATGTACTTTCGCAAGAACAAATGTCAATTTGAAGCCCGTAACGCGTCAGTAAAGAAAACTCGAAAATGGAAAAAATCGAAAAAATCAACTATTTTAATAATAATCGTAGACCATTAGTCATTTCATCAGAAAAACGAGAATCTATGGATAAATACCTGAGTTATGATCAATTGAGTGTAGGTACCAAAACTCAAATTTTAATCTGTTTTGTATTTTGCCCATGTGAAAAAAAATCGAAAATAAATACTCAAAATTCATGTCTTGAAAACCAATCCATAAAAAAAAACCATGTGATCTATCCAGCCAAAACATATAGGAAAAGTATAGTGCCCTTAAATGTTTTTTATTTTATTTTGTAAACCAGTGTAATCGGATGATTCCGATTTTTGATGTTCCATATTTAATAATATCTCAAAAACCTATCCATCCAACCTATCAAAAAAAAAAATCTCAAACTGTCAAGATAGATCAATTGTTTTGCAAAAGGTTTTAAAAGTTCAAAATTAATTTGTGCCTGAAGAGGTTAACCAATATTTAAAAAAAACAATTCAAATTTTGAGCACCCTTTGATATATTCAAAGCCTGGTGTCTTTTAATGTATCATTATATTACGGGGGTCTTCCTCTTCGTTGGCCAATTTTTTTAGTTTATTTTCAGCTTTTTTTGAGAAGAACCATAAAATGTATCAAATACTAAAGTAGCTCTAATAGTAAATTATATTTCATACATCAAAACCTAATATCATGTACCATAAAAGATGTTTGAACATTTTTTTTTTAAATTTTAATGTGTCATTCTTGAAGCTTTAACATTTTTTTGCATCATTTCGTTGGCCGCAATGACTTGCGGATGAATGTGGTAAAAAAAAACACGTGTGTTGCGAATTTTCACAATTTTTTAACGTCAAAACACTGCGTTATATGTTTCGCCACACAGTGGCTTCATCAGGCAGATTATTAATGACTGCAGATTACTTAAATCACGCCTCTATTAAAAAGTGAAGGTCAAACGGTCGACCCGTAGACGAGATTGAAAATTTCCAGGTCGTGTGAAAGAAAGAAGCGGATATTTTTTAAAAACTTTTACTACATCGTTCGATCGTTTATCAAAATTTGGATGACGAACGTGAACCAAAAAAAATAAAAATTGGGCACACGCCCGTCATTTTGAGAAGAATCAAAATTTTGAGCGCTGTTTGGTGGTGATTATCTCGAAATCTAATGAAGGTGTGTTTTCAGATGTTTACTGATTCGTAAAGTAGAATCGATTTTGAGTATTTTTGGAAACTTTCAAATCTGTGGCAATTGTTTTTATATTTTTTTCTATCATCCGAAGGTATTCGTGACCTTTAAATTATATTAAGAACCGTTTGGGGGTGATTATCTCGAAATATAATTAAGGGGTGTTTTCAGATTTTAACTGATTCGCAAAGTAGAATTGATTTTAAGTATTTTTTGGAAACTTTCAAATCTGTGGCAATTATGTTTGTTTATTTTTTATCGTCTGTGTAAATCCGTACCTTAGACGCTGTTTGGGGGTGATTATCTCGAAATCTAATAAAGAGGTGCGTTCAGATTTTTACTGATTCGTAAAGTAGAAACACTTTTGAGTATTTTTGGAAACTTTCAAATATGTAGCAATTGTTTTTATATTTTTTAACATTAAACAATAACTCGTGATTTCTGAACTTCCATACAAGCTGTTTGGGTGTGATTATTTCGAAATATAATAAAGGGGTGCGTTCAGATTTTTACTGATTCGTAAAGTAGGATCGATTTTGAGTATTTTTGGAAACTTTTAAATCTGTGGCAATTGTTTTTATATTTTTTATCATCTGTGTAAATTCGTGACTTCCGAACTACCTTAGACGCTGTTTGGGGGTGATCATCTCGAAATATGCTAAAGGGGTGTGTTCAGATTTTTACTGATTCGTAAAGTAGAATCGATTTTGAGTATTTTTTGAAACTTTCATATATGTAGCAATTGTTTTTATATTTTTTTAACATTAAACAGTAAATTCGTGATTTCTGAACTTCCATACAAGCTGTTTGGGGTTGATTATCTCGAAATCTAATAAAGGGATGCGTTCAGATTTTTACTGATTCGTAAAGTAGAAACAATTTTGAGTATTTTTTGAAACTTTCAAATATGTAGCAATTGTTTTTATATTTTTTTAACATTAAACAGTAAATTCGTGATTTCTGAACTTCCATACAAGCTGTTTGGGGTTGATTATCTCGAAATCTAATAAAGGGATGCGTTCAGATTTTTACTGATTCGTAAAGTAGAAACAATTTTGAGTATTTTTTGAAACTTTCAAATATGTAGCAATTGTTTTTAAATTTTTTTAACATTAAACAGTAAATTCGTGATTTCTGAACTTCCATACAAGCTGTTTGGGGGTGATTATCACGAAATCTAATAAAGGGGTGCGTTCAGATTTTTACTGATTCGTAAAGTAGAATCAGTTTTGAGTATTTTTGGAAACTTTCAAATATGTAGCAATTGTTTTTATATTTTTTTAACATTAAACAGTAAATTCGTGATTTCTGAACTTCCATACAAGCTGTTTGGGGGTGATTAACACGAAATCTAATAAAGGGGTGCGTTCAGATTTTTACTGATTCGTAAAGTAGAATCGATTTTGAGTATATTTGGAAACTTTAAAATTTGTAGCAATTGTTTCTATATTTTTTTATCATCTGTGTAAATTTGTGACTATTAAATTACCATAGATGCTGTTTGGGGTGGTTATCTCGAAATCTAATGGAGGGGTGTTTTCACATTTCTACTGGTTCATAAAGTAGAATCAATTTTGAGTATTTTTGGAAACTTTCAAATATGTAACAATTGTTTTTATATTTTTTTAACATTAAATATTAAACAGTAAATTCGTGATTTCTGAACTACCATACAAGCTGTTTGAGGGTGATTTTCTCGAAATCTAATGAAGGGGTGCGTTCAGATTTTTACTGATTCGTAAAGTAGAATTAATTTTGAGTATTTTTGGAAACTTTCAAATATGTAGCAATTGTTTTTATATATTTTTCATCATCCGAGAGAATTCGTGACCTTTGAATTACATTAGAAACCGTTTGGGGGAGATTATCTTAAAATCTAATGAAGGGGCGTTTCCAGATCTTTACTGATTCATAAAGTAGAATCGATTTTGAGTATTTCTTGAAATTTTCAGATCTGTGGCCACTGTTTTTGTTTATTTTGTATCGTCTGTGTAAATCCGTGACCTCTGAACTGCCATAGTCGCTGTTTGGGGGTGATTATCTAGAAATCTAATGAAGGGATATTTTCAGATTTTTACTGATTTGTAAAGTAAAATCAATTTTGAGTATTTTTGGAAATTTTCAAATTTGTGGCAATTTTTTATCATCTGTGTAAATTCGCGACTTCTGAACTACCACAGACGCTGTTTGGGGGTGATTATCTCAAAATCTAGTTAAAGGGTGTTTGCAGATTTTTACTAATTCGTAAAGTAGAATCAATTTTGAGAATTTTTGGATACTTTCAAATATGTAGCAGTTGTTTTTATATTTTTTTAACATTAAATATTAAACAGTAAATTCCTGATTTCTGAACTGCGATACAAGCGGTTTGGGGGTGATTATCTCGAAATCTAATGAAGGAGTATTCTCAGATTTTTACTGATTGATAAAGTAGAATCAGTTTTGAATATTTTTGGAAACTTTCAGATCTGTGGCAATTGTTTTTATATTTTTTTATCATCTGTGTAAATTCGTGACATCTGAACTACCATAGACGCTGTTTGGGGGTGATTATCTCAAAATCTAGTAAAAGGGTGTTTGCAGATTTTCACTAATTCGTAAAGTAGAATCGATTTTGAGTATTTTTGGAAACTTTCAAATATGTAGCAATTGTTTTCATATTTTTTAACATCTGAGTAAATTCGTGATTTCTGAACTACCATAAAAATTGTTTGGGGATGATTATCTCTAAATTTATTGAATGGGCATTTTCAGATGTTTACCGATTCGAAAAGAAGAGTCTATTTTGAGTGGAAACTTCAAAATCTGTGGCAATTGTTTTTATTTTTTATCTCCTATGCAAATTCGTGACTTCTGAACTACCATAGATGCGGTTTTCAGATTTTTACTGATTCGTAAAGTCGAATCTATTTTGAGTTTTGAGCAGGTCACCGAATAATGCAAAAACATGTTTAGTTAAAATTCAAGAATTGCCCAATTAAATTTAAAAAAAAAGGTGTCTAAACGTCTTTAATAGGTCTTCCTGAAGAATTAAAAAAATCAGGCCAACAAAGCTAAAATGTTTTAAAGTTATTTAAGTCCCATAAAAAAAATATTTACAACAACAATTCAGTTTCCTCCAAACTAACAATAGGATAGAAAAATAAATACAAAATTAAACTTGATCAATAGTATAACTTTTCGGCATGCCTTTTATTCGGATATCATTCATTGTATTTTTTCTTAAAGTTCGCCAAACTCTTAGAAAAAAACGTTGATGTGGCCTCTGTTTAATTTTCTCTGATTTGATGCAATAAATTGGATTTTTGTGATCGAATTTATTTAAAACTGTGAAACCAACCAAGTGCTTCATTTTAACAACCCTAAATATTTTCTAAAAGTAGTTATAAGTTCTTCACTTTCTTTTTTCTACAATTACTGTTGACGTAAATTTTATAGTTTCTTATTTGGGAATGGCAATAACGTCAGTTCAGCGCGTTTTTTTGTGATTATCTTCTTTCTCGTACTAGGTACCAAAATGTTGCACTTTGAAGAGCTTGAAAAGATCTTAAAATTTGGCAAAAAATCTGTGGCATCTTTTACGGAAGCCGCCAAATTTGAATTGAAAAATGCAATGCAATATAACGAAAGATATTAGTGTCTGTAATAATTTTAAGACTAATATAATTGACGCAGAATCATCTCGTATGTGCGAAGTAAAAACATGGTCATCTTAGGGCGTATGTCCCTTCTGCCCCTGCCTGATTCTACACGAGAAAATTAATGAAAATAACTTCATTTACGACAATCATTACTATGATTAATTGGCACATATGTATGACCTTGATATCCAAGTATAATTTTTTTATATACGTAAATTTAGTTCAATTCTTAGTGGTTGACGAGAATAGAATGAGGGAATTAGATAGAAACTGCAGCAATGAGGTAAATTTTAGCCATCTTTCCGCAATACTACAGCGGAAATAGTACAGTTCTTCGAATACATTGTTTACGGAATTTCCACTCGCAATGGAATTTAGGATAATTACATTTTTAAACATAAAATAGATGAAAAATGTAATTTGCATATTTACATTTCGTTATTATTTCGAGTGTAACTTTCCAGCATTCGTGTATAAACAAAACCACCCGATTCTTGTATTTCATCTGTGCGAGTTTCCCGGGGTGATTAGCCTTTCCCATTTTCCAGGCTTGGCTTTTTTGCGGCGAGGCCGGGGGGCTCGTCTGGGTTAATTTTTTAATTGTGCCATGTCTGAGCAGCGTTACTTTATGTTTTAAAAACACGAGAGAGCGTCGTTTATCGATCGCCGTTTCGCTGTGTGCGGAGAGAAAAAAGCAAGCAGCGTCGCGGCGCTAAGTGCGAGTGTGGCATGCACACACGCCATCTTAGCAAACCGCAATTAAAACTACCCCTCGTCGTTGCTGCTCGCCGACTGCCCCCGTCTCGCACCCCCTCGCGCCACCCTCAGACACCCTCACCAACAGTTCGCCTACCCTACTCACTGTAACTTACACATACTGCATAACAGTCTGCATTATTCATTCCGCTTGTACCGCGTTGCCCTTTTTGGCCACTTTTCAACAAATGACGAATGTAAATACTAATTACCACCGTGCAGTTGAAACATTAAACTTTTTTTAATTGCAATTTTTGATCATAAATAAAAATTACTTATTTAATATCAATTATTCAGCATGACAATCATAGAAACTTATTTAATATCAACCATTCATAAAATGATTATTTATTTATTTATTAATTTACGGTATACACCTTTTACATAAGACAATCATAAAAATCAATTACATTGAATACAAAAAGAAAACACATAAATACCATAAGATAGTCACATGTACATATTACAAAAAAATCATAACAAATTAATCAAAGGGATTTTAGGCTATTTTTAAAGGTCCACATAAAGTTAGTAATTTTGTGTTGAATAATGTGTGTGGGTAACTGACCTTGTTTTTATAAAGCATCCACCTTCTTCACACGAAGCCCCAATATGAATGACGACGGTCACGCCTCGGACAATGTTTACTTGAATCATTGAATAAATGGATGAATATAATAATAATTATCCAATTATGTACAAGTATTTATTTTTCTATGATATTTTATTTGATTTTCCCCTGTAAAATTAATACTTCCCGAGCTATACTCTTAATGAAACAAATATTGAATGGGTTTGTTTAAATTAATACACTGTTCCATATTTTTATTTGCAGTTTCTTGACATTTTCGATTCAATAACAAAGGAGTAAAGGTTTTAACTAATATATCAAAGATTCGAAGCAGATGTCAGGAAACTGCAGATAATTGTATATTACAGTACAAGTGATGAAAGTACGAATTTCGCTCACGCGAAGACCTGTTTCCACACGAGCAGGCGAGTGTGCAATTGGTGCACAATTGAGCGAAATTAAAATTTCATCACAAGTGCGGTATACCGTTCTGGGTACGGGACAAAGTGCCGAATCGGTATTTTGACCAAAGTGCCGAATTTCGTACTACCGACCATGCCCAAAGTGCCGAACGATTCGGCACTTTGGGCATGCCCCACCGTTTTGTTTAATGCTGCCCATAAAATGTATAAAATAAAACGTGAATAATTTTTTTCCTGATATTATTCATTACAGAAGGCGTGTCGTTGCGATGCCTTAAATTATAAAGAACTGTTAATTACGTAACAATTTGTCAAATTTTGACGTTAGATGTGATAGTTTTGTTTAATGCTGTCCATAAAATATGCAAATAACACGATAAGAACACTGTTTGTAATATTTCCACTGACATTAGGGTGAGTAAAAGTGACATTAGAGTGAACGTAAAGTACTTTCACTCACTCGTTTCCTCAGCAACTGATTCAGTGGATAAAAGCAAAGCTTTCTTTTAGCGTATCTACGTAAGAAAGTAAAAGTTTCAATGGCAGGATTGTGGAAAAATATGGAACACAACAAGTATATTAATTCAAACAATCCCATTTTTTCCCTTTAAGCGTATTATTATTATTGTTATTGTTATTAATTGAACATGAATTGCAATGAACCGTCCGTAAAATGAGTAATTGATTTCTTGATACAATTGTTGGTGTTGAGACTTTCTGTTTGGGTTTTTGTTTAATGTGGGCATTCTTTAATAACAGCGAAGCCACTCGAATAACTTCCACGGTGGTCATTTAGTGTAGCAACATTAATAAAACACCCTTTGTATATATATTTGTCCGAAATTGTATGTCATTAATATTGGGGTAGAACTTTTTAATGGCCCACCAATAAATATATTACAAGAATTACCGACGAATAACTGTCATCGAAACTAAAGAAAATTGAAGAAGTAAAATATTTCTCATTATTATTATTTTTAGGAAAGAAAAAAATTGCCTGAATATTTGATTATGCAACCCGTTCGTAAATCTACAAAATTAAGCCTTAAAATGACAAAAATATATATTTGTTGTTTTGGTGGTAGATTTATGAGGAGTTAAATATTTGATTATGCAAGCCTACAAAAATTAGCCTTAACCCTTTATTATATGTTTTTTTTTTATAATTTTTTACTCAAGAATTATCTATCTGTATATTGAAAATAATAATATATACATCAAAAATGTTTTTTACAAAAAAAAAAAACATGAACAAAATCAAGTCAATATGTTTACCTAGATTACATAGAGCATTGGCAACTTCAGTCTTGAAATTAACCAACGGCATCTTGTCTGGCTTTTGTAGTTGCTTTTGGATTCGTCTGTACAGTAACCAAGAGTTTACTAATGCAACATCTAGAATGTGGTAGAAAATACGGTGATAAAACTTTTTACTCCTTATAGTACGATACAAACCGAAGAGGAAGGTCAAATTTTTACAACATTTGAACAGTCCATAACAATTTCCGACCCGTTTCCTTTCAATTTTGGGACTTTTTCAGAAGGAATAACGCATCGTGGCAAATCTAGACCTTACAGTTCCAACATATTCAATTCCTTGTTGTTTTAGAGGTACCAAAAACTGAACTCCAATAAAATCGTTATCAAAATATAATTCTAAGCTAAATATAAATTTCAGTGCAGGAAGTGTCAAATACAAGGTAAACACAAATGAAAATTTGAATGCACCCACTGATTTGCTGAAAATCTCTAAAACATGGGCCATAATTATCTTGTAGCAAGTCTGCTCGTCTATCATGTATTAAAAGTTGATAGAAAATTCCAGAAATTTAAGAGCAGAAAACTTTTGATAAAATTTCATAGACAACACATTTTTTTTCTTCAGATAATTGCTGCAAGGAAGCATTACAGATCTTATTTGTAGGTGTGTTGTAATTTTTACCATACCGAAGGCCCTGTGGTCCCACCAATATATTATTCCTCTGATGTCTCCAAGTTTTTAAGTACTTTTCAAATCGGAAAATGCAATTCGTGTTTTTACACTTGAAGTGTTGTTTCCATAATTGTTTTTAAGAGACATTATAAATGCATTGCTTTTCTAGATCTTGAACGTTTGAACTAATTTGACGATTGATTATATTTTGACAATTTACCAGTTTTCCAATCAAAATTTATTAATACTAGAGGTGGGAGAAATTACTCCTTTTGGTAAGTTGCCTCAGCGAAAAGACTCGACCGGATAGAGTCGGCTCATGACTTTCTTGTACAAAGTGAAAAGAATGATGAGCAAAAAAAGGCCTTTACCTTCAAAAAGCCGGGAAACATGCTTTTTTTTTTGGCCTGGTATGCATGTCCATGTGGCCAGCTCTAGCTAGGAAACATGCTTATTCACAAAAGAAAGATAATAACTTTTTCAAAATGGAAAATTTATTTAATTTCAAACTAAGGCTTTAATTAATAATTATGTTTACTAATTAGTTCAAATTTATCTCCAAAACATAGATTTTCTGACAATATTTATAATTTTTGTAAAAAATGTTACACTAAACTTTCCCAGACCGGTAAATGTTGCTAGTTTGCGCAGCATTTTGCTTGATTTTCAGGTTTTGAAGTAAAATCCTTAATTGGTAATTTTTAATTGGCAATTTTCGTTATGTAAATTTAAGATTGGATTTGCTTTTTATGGATCTTGAGCTTTTGGAGCAATATCCTTGATTTCATATTTTGTACAATTCTTAAAATGATGAATGTAACTTTAGTCATTTTAGTTCAAGTTTCGATTGTTGCTGTTTTAGTTTTATCTGACTCTTTATGAATCGTTTTTTGAAACAAATTCGTCGATTGAATTTTTTTCACAGTTTTTAAACATTCAATGCAATTTTTCTTTTTTCGCTTTAAATTTGGATTATCACCGTTTTTTTTACTTAGAATATAGTATTTAGTTTTTATGAGAAACAATTTTATAAATTACTCAATAGATTGTTTTTCTTAAGTGTTTCAAATCTTTGACGACAAGTTTGAGTTTAAGTAGTTCAAATTTGTTTTTAATTGTTTACTTAGACCAGGGGTGTCCATTTTTTTGCCGCGAGTTTAAATCCAATTGCGGCGGGCCACGTGAATATGTGAATTAAAAAATCTCATTATGACTAAAACAGCATTAAATTTTATTTTTTACAGTAAATTAGAAATACATCTTAACTAAACGAACATGGCTAAAATAAACATAATTAGAGAATTATTTTATGCAACTTTAAATGGGAATGGTGGAACTGTGTTTGTTCTTGAAGAATTTATTTAAAGTTGGGATTAAAATCTGAAACAGCAACTATAAGCAATGATTGCAAATGAAACTTTGTTCACACATAAGAAATAAATTTACAAGCAAATTGCTTTAAATTTGGAACGCCCTAGCCGTGTGTGACGGTATGGCTCAGGCCTATGTCACAAAAAAAAAATAATTTGGAAACCCTTTTGCATCCAAAAATTTGTAAAAATCGATCAAGTTTTCTTCCTTATATTTATGCTTGATTTGATCGTTAGCTTGAAGAACAATAATTTCTATTTGAATCTGACTTGAAACTTCGGCTACATTGCAGTCAAATGTATAAACAACATTTTAAAATCAAACGAATTCGCGCGAAAAAATTAGTATTTTTCAAAAACCTTCACGGGCCGGTAAAATCACATGCTGGGCCGGGTCTGGCTCGCGGGCTGTACTTTGGAGACCTGTGACCTAGACTATGGTAACTAGTTGTATGAAAAATTGGAAATGGATGTTTTTTCATGGATATTTACCTCTTGAAGCAAAATTCTCGATTGATTATTTCCTTTACAATTTTTAAATCGGGAAATGTAATTTGTTTTTACACTTACAGTTTGGATTATTGCCGTGTTGTTTCCATTTAGGATGTAATCATTGTTTTTAAGATAAATAATAAATCTTCTGTATCTTTTTTTTTTGTTAATTAATGTCTTAAGAAATGTTACATTTCCCTGTAATTGGATATATGTCTGTTGGGAAATAAATATCTATTATTATTATTATTATTATTTAACATTTAAACTAATTCGTGGATGGATTATATTTTGACAAGTTTTTAAAGCGTTAAATGCAGTTACCGTTTTTCCAATTTTTGGGATATGGCCGTTTTGTTTCGTTTCAGAATATGGTAACTAGTTTCATGACAAATCAGAAATGCTTTGTTTTTTCGGATCTTAAGTTTTTGAAGCAAATTCCTTATTTTTCCAATAGTTTAATGAAAAATTAGAAGTACGGAATTATCAAAATGATGAACGATATTTACAAATGCTTTAAGTCTTTGAGGGGCAGTGGTACACGCATTATGGCACCTTTTGAACATGCCTAGTGGGGCGGTGGTACGCGCATTGTAGCACCTTTTAAAATTATATAGTGTGAATATTTTCGTTTTATATTTGGATCTATATAAATGAAGAGATTTATTGGCAAGTATGCTAACTAAGTACTTCAATGAAACACAGCTTTGTAAGCACCCGCCATTTTATTTTAACTCCAAAAAATTTAAACTTTTATTTTATTCGCTCGTGGGATCATTGAACAGACATATATCGAATATTTTTGGTTTACAGTGCAAAGCCTTGAAGATCATAGCCAAAACCAATTTTAAGGCATTTTATTTTTTCAGTTTTAAGTAAAATGACCTTGCCTTGTCTGTTTATTTTCCAATAATTTTTATGTATAAACCGTAATCAACATCTTGGCACTTAAACACCAAAATTCTTTCACTCAACTTGTTTGCATTGTGAATACACAATTCACAGTCATAATACTCATCAACGTAACCTCTTCTATTTCTTCTACTTTATTTTCTATGAACTCCACCAATACATTGATTATGATCATGAACTAATTGATCATATCCTGCTAAATATTTGTATCATGTAACCCCGAGTTACCTCCTAAATTCAAAATTCCTTCCTTAACAATCTTTGAAAATATCATATCAAACCGTCAATCATGTTTAAATTCCAATTCACAATCGCAGTCATAATCATAATCAGATCTTAACCATTATCATAACATACACACACTCGCTACAAAAAAAGAAATACACGAATACCGAAACTTGGGCCGAAAGACCACTGGTCGATAGCCTATTTGGCTTCCAATAAATATTATACCTGTAGAAAATGAATTATCTATGCTGAATAAACATGTGTATATATATATTTGTATTACTCGCTTCTCGCCATTTCTCAAGATCTCTGGTGTTATTTGCTTTGTACCTTCTACCACATAATAGGTATTTCTTCGCCGTTTCTTTGAAAGCTAGCTACTATTCTCTGCCAACTTTCTCTTATATGTAGTTTCCTCAACTACTCTACTTATTCTGATTGACCATAAATTTGTTACATGGCAACTTTTCGTAGCTTAATATGGCATATGTAAAAGGTAAATATTTGCTCTACCAGTTTACTTGCTCTGATTAATCTACATTTATTTCATGGGAACTCCATAGCTAGTCGAATTGAAGGTAGAATATCGATCAGTGGAGGTAGAAGATCATTTTCATACTTACACAACATATTCACACAGACGCCGACAGGAAGACTTTTGATGAAATGGTTGAAACCTTTAGTAATGACTTTTTGTCCTGCCAAATACAGACTGACCAAATGAGCTTGTACATCCCAATTTGTACCATTTAAAGTTATATTTCAGTACTACCAACTTTTAAAAATCAATTGCACCAGAGCTAGTATACAACTCATCTAGTACCTCATTTTTATTACGATACGATTTTGGGTGCCGCTAATGGACGCTTGATCTAAAACATAATTTCTAACTGCTGGTCTTCGTGGAATATCATTCAATCGCCCTCTTGTGTTGGAAAATTTTTGTAGACGAGGCGTCTCGTTCAAAACTGAAAATATTAAAACTTAAAAGTGTTGAGTCGCGGTTACAGATGGTACACAAGTGGGTGTGTATGTGTGTTATTAATAATTTGCGAAGGCGGTAATTAAATAAATGGACGGCAATTTAGAAAAATGGCGCAGAGTGAGCGAGCGCGGATAATTAATTGTCTGCCGCAATATAATAATTAAGGAATATACGGTCTCTATTAATGTGGTAAGGCGCCCCAAATAAGAAAATGCCGTTACCCGAGCTCATAACAATCCAATTTATTAAAAAATCGAAAACCCATACACTTTCTGAACATATAAAAATTAATCACATTATCAATCTGGAACCTTCCGTGGCACAATTCAGTCCCGCACGACCGTTCCATCTAAGAGATTAGCAAGACAGATTCATTAATTAAGCCACGATCATTCATTACGTTGATTGCCGGACCTCGGAGCAGCGCAGGATTGCCAACTGCGCGCCGCCAACACATACACACACACACACAACAGTTTGCCGCACCCCCGAGAAGAGGATACGGATTATTAGTAATTTACGAATGACGTCATGCCTCATTACGTATGCCAACGTGGAGTAATCATTAAAGGTATTGATTGAAGTTTTTTACCCCTCGTCTGAAAGAATCAAACACGCTTGCGCCCCTTTTTTTTAATAGCGCGCCACTTTTATGCCGGAATTAATGGATTTTCAATTTTTTTTTTTTATATTCTGGGATCTCGTTAGTTTCACTGCCACCGGGGGAAGTCTTATTGGGAAATTTCATGTAGGCTGATATTTAAGTTTTTGGTACCCACATCTTCCGTCGTTACTGAATTAATTCTTACTTTTTGTGATTCGTGTGCACAATCGAAATATTAATGTAATCACGAACGGGTCGAATCGGGCCCGCTTTTATGTCGCGTTTACTGAAAAGGGCTTAAACGCCGCTATAATGGATGGAACATGGTCGAATAAATAATGTGAACTGGTGTGCAGT
Source organism: Ocypus olens (assembly GCA_910593695.2). Lineage (NCBI taxonomy): Eukaryota > Metazoa > Arthropoda > Insecta > Coleoptera > Staphylinidae > Ocypus > Ocypus olens. Next base: position 51,641,588 of record OU343049.1, read on the forward strand.
ATGTCAGCAGTTCTAAAACTCTTAAACTAATATATTTATTACGTTCTTGTTAGTGTGAAATATTGGCGATTTTTAACAATTCGATTGCACACGATTTCCGTTACCATGAGAACGGTTTTATGGGATCCTAAATGGATAGGCGATTTGATGTACATTTTTCTCAAGTAAATCATAATAGTTGGTAGCGCTTCTACACTTCGACACGCGGTGTTGAGAGGGATAAAGCTTTTTCAAGACGATAAACGTCACATCTGTTAATGCGGATAAATATTTTTGATGCAACAGCTCCCTAAGTTTTCCGAAGTTAATTTTTTCCAGCAGGATGGGGCCACAAGTGATCATTTCTGTGTGGCCAAAACATTTTTGATGCAAATGCTCCCTAAGTTTACCGAAGTTAATTTTTTCCAGCAGGATGGGGCCACAAGTCATCATTCTTGTGTGGCCATGGATGCAGTACTCTTCCTGGACAGGCTCATACTCAAACATGGCTACATCTCATGGCCTGCCAGTTCCCTAGATTTGTCCTCAAGCGACTGTTTTCTTTGGACATTTCTGAAGTGATAGACCGTAAACCATATCCAAATTAAAAACGAATATCAGACAAGAAATTGCACGGATTCAACGTGACCTGCTTCGTCGAGTCATGGACAATTTTCGGTCAAGTTTACACAGAAATGCCTCTTACTTATTTTCAAAAAGTATAATGGCATACTCAACTCAAATTTGTAAGAAAATGTTTCTTGAAAAAATTTGGATACTTTTAATTTTCTTGCTTCACTATCGGACTCTGTATAAAGAAAATTAACTCATGGTGATGGTTGCGACCGTTACTACGTGGTAATTCATTATAGAAACACTGAATAAAACACTAAGTTTTTTACCACAATTTATTAAATTGTGGTAAAAAATTAACACATTTTTTTAAATATGAAAAATATAAAATAATATGAAAAAGTTACATCATGATAGTTACATAAAATATTTCAGGTAAAGAATATCATACTTCCATGAAATCGATAAGAGGTTAGGCTAGTGATTACAAAGCTAATATAATTAAGAAGTAATTCTATTAGTGTAAAACGTCTTTAGTCCCTAGGAACGGCCTGGGAATCAATGCATAATAATAGAAGGAAGATAATTGTTAATCAATGTTTAAGTAAGCTCTCGGTAATTTAGCGTGATTGCGCTTATGTAAACGTAGTCAATTCATGCCCGTTTTCTCTCTCCATTTTATTATGTAAAATATTGCGTGTCAAGTTGTGTGGATACATATTGGATCTATATAACTGTACACAGGTTGACAACATAAAATACTAAGCCACATTTATCAGCGACCGTGGTTTACATTGTGTAAACTAAACGATTAAACGCTCATTCCGGCTGCTGGATGGCACCACACTCCGCTTCGAAATTAATTGGAATCCGCGCAAACCGGCTAATTTTATTACGAAACCTTTTAAGGGCCAGGTATTTAAAACACGTTTAATTGGATTTGGCTAATTTATGGATTAGTCGGTGGGGCGGGGGGGAAAAAACGGGGAACTGATTCCGGTTTCCGTTTGTGCGGCGCTTTTCCAGCGGCGTAATTACCCACTTTTCAGCCGCAACGTTCGATTATCCTGTAAATGATATCTCGACATTTTTATCTAGTGTAACTGTAATTGTGATCAATTGAGATATCATGAACGGTGGAATAATTACCTATGGCTTTGTTCTCCATTTTTACGTGTACGTGGAAGCGCACATGAAAGCGGCGCGCGATTATTCAATTTCTATTTTGCGCTACTCTTGTTTCCACTCTAACGCTTACCAAATGAAAAAAACAAAAAAAAAATATTAGAATGTTCTAAAAATGTGACAACATTTCGACCAAAAACTAGAGAAAAAAAAGTTGTCCATTTTGGCAGTCTGTACAATTATTATTAATGTAAATTTGATGTAACTATTATCGTTTCATAATTATAAATGAAAAAAAAATTCAAAAAATAATGATTTTATGAATAATATTTACAAACAAAAAATGTTGCATTTATTTGTTGTCTTCAGTAAATATGTAATTTTTTTCATATTTAAACAATTATCGGACAAAAACAAAACGGTTGAGGTAAAGGCAAACTTCTAGTGTACAAAATATTACCAAAAGTTTTTCATAAATAAATTAATTAACGAACAGGTTGAATATTCATATATTCAGGCTACATTTCGTTTTATTGAATTTATTTAATTTATAAAAGTTTTTCAGTTCTTTGGATTGCTAAATAAGTTTAAAAGTGTCTTGTTAATTCTTGTAGTAGTTTTTGAGATACAGCGCGCTCACACAAACACACACACAGCAGCCAGACACACAAACCAAGGGCGTTTCTAACCAACCAGTCTAGGGGGGGGGGGGGTAATTAAAAAAAAGATAAATAAACTGGTGCTTCTGCTCTCATACACCTGTTCCGTGAAATCTTCCTATCCTTTTCCAACGTTTTAAAGCGTTGGGAAAATTTACCGGTTATATTATTTGTTTGGAATATGGAATATCGGTAATTTTTAACAATACAAATTATTAAGCGAAAAATTCTTAGGAGGGGTAATTACCCGATTACCCCCCCTTTGAAACCGCCACTGACACAAACACACACACACGGACACATAGGCACACACAGACACACGGACACATAGGCAAACACAAACACGGAGACAGACAGACAGACAGGCGGACACACATCCTCACATGCGCACACAGGCACACTCAAAATTTCTGTTTGCAGAAATCGTTGAAATCGCCTCAAGGGACCTCAAAATGGAAATTCTGAAATTTTGAAAAAAAATTCACGTTTGCAATACTTTCTGGTACTTCGTCAAAAATTACTCGAAACACTTTTCTATTGGTTATAATAAATCAAATTATTTAAAATGTTAGAAAAGGTGCTAATTCACGCCCCCAATTAGAAATTTCTTACCAATCCATTACCTCAGAAAATGTAAATTTAAATATCATTTTGACTTCGCCGGTCCTAAGACTGACGCAGCAAGTTAATTAAAATTCAAATAAAAAGCAATAAAAAAGCAATCCCCGGTGTTTGAGGAGTGTGCGGCCGGTCCCTCCCCCGACGAAAGCGGTTAATTTCTCAACAATTAAATCGGCGTTGACATCCGGGGCCAACCCCTTTCAATTTATCAAGACGAAAGCCCGCTTAAAAATCTTCAAGAAAACAGCCCCGCGGGCGTGAAAAAGCCGGAGGCGATTATCTCGGCCATTTAAATCTTTCATTAGCAGCCCCCAGTTATGCGATAAACGTCAATTAGGACTTAAGTAATTACATATTTAGAAGCCGAGCGCCGAGGGTTGAGTTTGCATAATGGACCAGCAAAAGGGGTAATTAAAGGGGATGTTCGCTATTAATTAACAGTGGACCTGTTGCTCGCGCTCGCTTCTGGTGTGATGTTTAAAATCTGTTGATGATAGCCTACAGCTCATTTACATCCACCCCTTTCGCACTTTACAAACAGAAAGCCCCCGCTTTGGTTTAATTGCCGGGTCATTTTTCATTTTCGTCTTTCGGCCGCTTCCAGTTTTCCTCCTTGGCGGGGATTGTTTCGACTGTATCTGGGAGCTATGAATTAGTTCACGCCACTCCCACGGATCAATTATTCAGGCATTCCTTGGGACCGTAATTAAATGAAATAATCGTTTAATTGCTTTGTTTACATCTCTTCTATGAGGGCGTTCTTATGTTCCATGCATGACTGTGATGCGAATTGTTAATTAACAATTCCGTTTTAAAATCATAATATACCAATTGGTATAATTTGGACCACCTCAAGGTTTTATTAATTGATGCATCTGATATTGCATTACTAAATTATACACATCACATAGCATTACATCACGAAATTTTGGAGTTGCACTTTGATTTGAAATATTGTTGCTATAATAATGCTTACTGTACCACCAACTGTCGGTCCTGAGTATATCAGGAAACTTTTGAGCTCCGTAGCCAAGATTCTATTCGTGGCACCGATGTGTCTCTGTTTATGGTATTGCTAAATAACAAAGGGCGAGGCCTACTCAGTTTACTCTACCACCAACTGTCGGGGGAAGCTTATGAGCTTCGCCGCCAAGATTATATTCGTGGTACCGATGTGTCTGCTTATGGTATAGCTAAATAACAAAGGGTGAGGCCTACTCAATCTAGAAAGTATCTAGTTGAGGGTGCAAACCTACCGCGCTGCCCGCGAAGGAAAACGTGGCTAATGTTGTACCTTGGGCTCCGCATCAACCTGTCATGGAGGTTACGCTGGTCGAGTAACGGTGGCCTGAGTGAAGGATTTTACGAGCTGAAACGCAAGTTGAATGGATCAATATGCAGATACCGAAGCTGAACTCGTTTTCTTGATGTCCTCAAATGCCAACACGAGGGCTAGATCTAAATGGTGGAAGTTCAGGTCCAAGCTGTAAAAAGAGTGTTCTTGAAGCTAAAAGTTGGGCAAGCTTTAACTACGCTTACCCTCAACCGATGTATCATCAACTGTCGGTCCTGAGTAAATCAAGGATGTTACAAGCCTATTTCACAGCAAAGTCCTACTACCTCGTGTCTATCCAAGGCATAACTATGTAGCAGGGGGCAAGGTCTACCCAGAACAGGCCGGGTTGAATAAAAGGATAGACTCCAGAAATGTGCTTGAAAACGAAAGGCTACTACAAAGCAGCTTGCAGACAATCCAAGGTTCTACTACCCTATCTATCCAGAGTAGAGCTGTGTAGCAGAGGGCAAGGTCTACCCAGAAATGAGGCCGGTTCGGACTCTAATGAGTAATGACGGGTATGAAAGGGTAGCCTCCAGAAGAGTGCTTAAGAACGAATGGCGACTACAAATGATGGATTAATTACCAACGTAGCCCTCTCCTAAATACATACACAAACCTAAGAGTTTATGTAAATATTTGCCCAAAAAAGCAATTCTTATTAAAGTCCATCCAACGCGTTTTTTGATCATTTTATTCCAAATTTGGCAAATTGCCAAAAACTATTAAGAATGCAAACCTTCCTGAAACCAATTTAAGGCCCATATCATAAACATTTGATATGTGAAGTTGAACCATACACAATAACTGAATTTTTTGATGTTAGATTAACTTAGCTTTTTAATTTTGTCTATTGTGCTTTGACTTGTTTCTGTAACCAAACATCCACTATTTTGTGTATTCTCGTATCTACAGAAATAAATGTATTATTATTATTATTATTATTATTAATACATTTTGTCTGGTCAATGCTTATCATAAACAGATTAAATAAAGACGAAATGTATAGTACATGAATTCGTAATTCTGCAAAATTAAGTCTTACTAGTGTTATGCATGCAAAAAATGTTGGGTCTCAGAAAAATTTGGAAAAATTCATGAAGGTTCTTAATGCCGGAGAAGAGCGTGTAAAGTAATTATTTTTCCGACAAAAAATTTTTGATCATTTGACGATTTTCGCCATTTTTTCCATTGTATTACTCAGGAAAAAAATGCATGCAAAAAATGTTGGGTCGCAAAAATTTGAAAAATTCATGACGGTTCTAAATGACGGCGAAACGCGTGTAAAGTAATTATTTTTCCGAAAAAAAAATCTTTTAGCCATTTGATGATTTTCGCCTTTTTTACGTAAGAAATGCATGGAAAAAATTATGGGTCTCAAAAAAATTTGAAAAAATCCATGACGGTTCTTAATGACGGGAAAAAGCGTGTAAAGTAATTATTTTTCCGAAAAAAATGTTTTGATCATTTGATATTTCATTATTTTCGCAATTTTTCCATACTATTACTCAGGGAAAATGTATGCAAAAAATGTTGCGTCTCAGAAAAATTTGAAAAAATTCATGACGGTTCTTAACGACGGGAAAAACGCGTGTAAAGTAATTATTTTTCCGAAAAAAAAAATTTGATCATTTGATATTTTATTATTTTCGCAATTTTTCCATACTATTACTCAGGAAAAATGTATGCAAAAAATTATGGGTCTCAGAAAAATTTGAAAAAAATCATGACGGTTCTAAATGACGGGGAAACGCGTGTAAAGTAATTCTTTTTCCGAACAAAAAAAATTTTGGTCATTTGATGATTTTCGCATTTTTTTCCATAGTATTACTCAGGAAAAAATGCATGCAAAAAATGTTGGGTGTCAAAAATTTGAAAACATTAATGACTGTTCTTAATGCCGGGGAAGAGCGTGTAAAGTAATTATTATTCCGAAAAAAAAATTTTGATCATTTAATATTTCATTATTTTCGTAATTTTTCCACACTATTATTATTCAGGAAAAATGCATGCAAAAAATGGTGCGTCTCAGAAAAATTTGAAAAAATTCATGACGGTTCTTAATGCCGGGGAAGAGCGTGTAAAGTAATTATTTTTCCGAAAAAGAAATTTTTGATCATTTGATATTTCATTATTTTCGCAATTTTTTCATACTATTTCTCAGAAAAAAATGCATGCAAAAAACGTTGGGTCTCAGAAAAATTTGAAAAAGTCATGACGGTTCTTAATGACGGGAAAAAGAGTGTAAAGTAATTGTTTTTCTGAAAAAAAATTTTTTGGTTATTTGATGATTTTCGCAATTTTTTCCATACAAAATGCAAAAAATGTTGGGTCTTAAAAATATGAAAAAAAAATATGACGGTTCTTAACGAAGGGAAAAAGCGTGTAGTGATTATTTTTCCGAAAAAAAAAATTGATCATTTGATATTTCATAATTTTCGCCATTTATCCATACTATTTCTCAGAAAAAATGCATGCAAAAAATGGTGCGTCTCAGAAAAATTTGAAAAAAATCATGACGGTTCTTGATGCCGGGAAGAGTGTGTAAAGTAATTATTTTTCCAAAAAAAAAAAATTTTGAATATTTGAAATTTCACTATTTTCGCAATTTTTCCATACCATTACTCAGGAAAAATGCATGCAAAAAATTATGGGTCTCAGAAAAATTTGAAAAAATTCATGACGGTTCTAAATGACGGGGAAACTCGTGTAAAGTAATTATTTTTCCGAAAAAAAATCTTTTAGTCATTTTATGATTTTCGCCATTTTTTTACGTAAAGAATGCATGCAAAAAAGTATGGGTCTCAAAAAAATTTGGAAAAATTCATGACTGTTCTTAATGCCGGGGAAAAGCGTGTCAAGTAATTATTTTTCCGAAAAAAAATTTTTTTGATGATTTTCGCAATTTTTTCCATACAAAATGCAAAAAATGTTGGGTCTCAAAAATTTGAAAAAAAACATGACGGTTCGTAATGAAAGGAAAAAGCGTGTAAAGTAATTATTTTTCCGAAAAAAAAAAAATTGATAATTTTCGCCATTTATCCATACTATTTCTCAGAAAAAATGCATGCAAAAAACGTTGGGTCTCAGAAAAATTTGAAAAAATTCATGACGGTTCTTAATGACGGCGAAGAGCGTGTAAAGTGATTATTTTTCCGAAATAAATTTTTTTGGTCATTTGATATTTCATCATTTCATGATTTTGCCATTTTTCCATAGTATTAGTCAGGTAAATATGTAAAAAAATATAATATTGGGTCTCAGAACTTTTACGGTTTTTATCAGGAGACAAGGAATGAAAATAGGTATTTTACTCCTAAAATTTTACCATTTGTAAAAATATAAGGAATAAGTTGATACAAAAAAAAAATACAAAAATTTATTTTGTATCACCAAATCATATAAAGTTATATGTCATCAATAGTTTTACTTTCTCCGTTACGAACTATAAGGCAGTATTGTGATCGTAAAAAAAATTCAAATTTTTTTAACGGAAATATCCGTTTTGAGGTCCCTATAGGCGTTTTCGATGATTTTTGCAATTATTTTGTGCGCTGTATCTCAAAAACTAATACAGCAATTAACATGAAACTTTGAAAATAAGTCTTATTTGACAATAGGAAAATCAAAAGCTTGTAAATACCGGAAGTAGAATTTTACTCCGAACGATATTTTGTTTTTACCTGATGTATTTTTAGATGTATAAAAAATATTGCAAAAAAAATTAAACAAATATTAAAGACAATAAAGCATGAACATAGTTTGCTTGATTTTTTTGTTTCATTTTTGGTTTATAATTGTAGTTATTATTTATTATTATAGTTACATGAAATTTATATTAATAACAATTGTAGAGGATATCAAAATTAGGGCTCATTAATACACGGATACACGTGTACACGGATAAACGTGTTCTTAGTTAGCAAGCGGTTTTTAAAACGTTTAAACGGATATTCGCGTTTAAACGTATACACGTACGTTTAAACAGATTTTTGCCTTTAAACGTGTTTTCTTCATTTAAACGTGTTGACGAAAATCGTTTAATATAGAAACGTATAACCCACCGTGCAAATATACAAATCTTTTTATTGGCAAAAGTCAAAATAACTGTATTCTTGAGTCATTAAATAAAATTTAAAATTCTGGAATACATAACTGTGGAATGTTTCGAAGTTCGTTCGCCGTGTTTTACAATACTTCCGGTATGAATAAATAATTATTATTTGGGACACCTTAATAAATAAATAGTTTCTCGAAAACCGTCCGAAAAGTCGGCATCCGACGTTTGAAGGTTTAAACGTTTAAACGAAAAAACGGAATAAACGTCGAGCCCTAATCAAAATCAACTTATAAAGAAAAAGTTTTTTGGAAATCTCTATGTTTTTTGAGTAAACTGACTATAAACAACTGGAATACGTTTTCTTTTAATTTAATGGATTTTAATGGGTCTGATTGGTGAATGAATTTTTGGAAAATAAATTATTATTTATATCCACGGATTATTAGTTTTTTTTTGTTCTTTTACCTATTGAAACTTAATGTATATTTATAAATTTTGGAACTAACAAAAGACATGCAGCTTTTTGTTTCTGGCCTGCTTTGACTATTTTTTAGATATCAGGCTATTATAAAATATCGCGGCTATAATTACAATACAGATAGAAGAATTCACTGCTTCATCTCGGGGTGACAGCGATGAAGGTTGAAGACTAGAAATGTGTAACTTATGAGTTAGTCGACGGAGTAAATTTGCAGCTCAATTTGAGTCATTAATTTTTTTGTCTATGACCCGTCTCTTTGAAATTATGAGTCGATTCTCTGAAATTAGGACTCGACTCTTTAAAATCATTAGTTTGGAGGTGAGGACCTTTTTTTGCTCATCAACATTTTTTGGAGAAATATTTTCACGCTTTTTTCCCAGACTCCCGGAGTGGACTGGTAACAATAAGTTTAAATTTTCCTAATTATTCCAATCTGTAATCCTGCAACCATTTGAATACAGCCAGGCAGTTGTAATTTTATATTGGTTCATTTTTATTATTATTTTCCTGGCTCAATTTTTTATGACCACCGGTATAGTGTCTACCAGAGCGAGGACCTCAAAATTGAATTGCGCCTGGGTCCTCTGAAGTGCTGAATCCGCCATTGCCCATGCCCGAAGCCGGATTTTGAACAGGGATCACTAGATACTGTCTGAGCCATAGTAATTTCTTTAATTGTTCGAATTATCAAAATTGGTTCATTTGTTTAAGTGCTATGAATTTGTTGTTATTTCATGGAGTTACCTTACAAAACAAGCAGTTGTTAATTTCACCAAAACAATATCTACTTTCTTCTAAACCATAAGTTACTTGTAATCTAAATGCACCAAATACGGACAATTAAATTGAGCCAAGATTTCCTTAAGCAAAATGATGAATCATCATTAACAATAAGACAACACTCTTACCCATCCATACACGAGTTCGTTACATAAATCGCGTTATGATCTCAAAAGAGAAACGACGACAAAGTGAAAACTCTTCGCGGCCATCGCACGTGTAAATGTGTAACGAGATGAACCGTTATCCCGTCCCATTGTCAAAAAAATAAAATAAACTGTACGATTCCTGTGAAATCCCCACAATTTATTAGTGAGTTCTCGTGACATCCGGCGAGGATTTATTACGACTGTCCATCGATTGTTTTCAATATTTAACTGTAAATTACTTAATGCCAATTGTCTGCACATGCTAAGCTCGCAGCCATTAAATTAATAGCGGCGAATTACAATCATGCATCATTACATAAATAAAAAAAGGACGGCCGCGCTTGCTATTATTTAAATTAATAGCTTAATGTTACTTAATAGTCTTATTGATATGGTAAATAAAATTACGGTTTTCATGAAAAGGGTTTCGTGTGTTTTCCACACTGAGGGGTTTCATTAAATTTGAATTGGGAGTTAAAATTCAAGGTTACAGAGACTAATTTAAAAAATCCTATTGGAATGTCTTTGATCTTAAATTTGTGTATTATTCATATATGTGGACCATTTTTAGACATTTCCAGTCGATGTAAGTACTATTTATGACAAATTTAATTTTGCCTATTAAGTCCCACAATTTTTTTATAGATACATAATGTTCAGAATAAGCTCTTAAACATGAAAAAAAAAGAAAACATTTTTCGGAGAAAAATTCTGTATTTCCGTTCCTCGAAGTTCCAGAAATGTTTTTTGTGGACAAATAGTGGTGAATAAGCTATTAGACTTGAAAAAAATAATAGAAAAAATTTTAAAGACTTTTTTTGTGTTTTTTTAAGCGTTTCCAGTCGATTAAGGCACTATTTACGACAAAAGTCATTTTGTGTATCTATGTGCCTGGAAGTCCCACATTTTTTTAAATTGTTAAATAGTATTCAAAATGAGCTCTTGGACATAAAAAAAATAGAAACAATTTTTGAAGAAAAAATACTGTATTTCCTTTTCCCACAAAACAAAATATTGTGAACTAATAGTGTTTAGAATGAGCTCTTGGACTTTTTTTAAGAACATATTTTTAGTTGTTTTTAGGCGTTTTCAGTCGATTTGCGACAAAAGTCATTTTGTGTACGTTCCTGGAAGTCCCAAATTTTTTTTTATTGACAAATGGTGTTCAAAATGAGCTCTTAGACTTGAGAAAAACTAGAAAACATTTTTTGAAGATAAATACTGTATTTCCTTTTCTGGAAGTCCCATAAAAAAAATTGTGGACAAATAGTGTTCAGAATGAGCTCTTAGACTTAAGAAAAAATAGAAAACATTTTTTGAAGAAAAGTTTTTATAGTCATTTTTTAGGCGTTTCCAGTCAATTTAAGCACTATCTACTACAAAAATCATTTTGTGTATCGCCGTTCCTGGAAGTCCCACAATTTTTTTTTGTTGACAAATAGTGTTAAAAATGAGCTCTTGGACATAAAAAAATAGAAAACATTTCTTGAAAAGAAATACTGTATTTCCTTTCCTGGAAGTCCCATAAAAAAATTTGTGGACAAATAGTGTTTAGAATGAGCTCTTAGACTTGAGAAAAAAATAGAAAATATTTTTTGAGGAAAAATTTTTGTAGTCGTTTTTTAGGCGTTTCCAATCGATTTAAGCACTATTCACGACAAAAGTCATTTTGTGTACCTTCCTGGAAGTCCCACAATTTTTTTTTATTGACAAATAGTGTTTAAAATGAGCTCTTAGACATAAAAAAAATAGAAAACATTTTTTAAAGAGAATTCTTATTGACAAATTGTGTTCAAAATGAACTCTTGGACATAAAAAAAAAATAGAAAACATTTTTTGAAAAGAAATACTGTATTTCCTTTCCTGGAAGTCCTATAAAATTTTTTGTGGACAAATAGTGTTTAGAATGAGCTCTTAGACTTGAGAAAAAAATAGAATCGTTTTTTAGGCGTTTCCAGTCGATTTAAGCACTATTCACGACAAAGGTCATTTTGTGTACGTTCCTGGAAGTCCCACAATTTTTTTATTGACAAATAATGTTCGAAATGAGCTCTTGGACATAAAAAAATAGAAAACATTTTTTGAAAAGAAATACTGTATTTCCTTTCCTGGAAGTCCCATAAAAAAATTGTGGACAAATAGTGTTTAGAATGAGCTCTTAGACTTGAGAAAAAAATAGAAAACATTTTTTGAAAAAAAGTTTTTATAGTCGTTTTTTAGGCGTTTCCAGTCGATTTAACCCTTTGACCTACAACCACGAGTACTCCTCGTGTTTAAATGTTCGGGCCAAACACAACGACCACGAGCATATCTCGTGGCGCGCTGCTTGGGCCAATCACATCGAGCACGAGCTCAACTCGTGGCGCAGCGCTTGCGTTAGTAGTGCTGCACAATGAATGCATTTTCTTGCTAAACAGAATTTTTTGAAGTCAAAATTTTACGTTTTCAGTTGTGCCATGAAAAAGCATGAATTTGTGCCCAAACAATTGGGCATGCCTCAGTGGCACTTGTTTCTGCTGATATTCCGTCGCGTCTGCATGGGTTGAATCGGTCCACGTACGTCGCAACTGGAGCGCTATTAAAAGTGCACGCATTCGGACGTAAGGAAAGTAGGCCAAAGGGTTAAGCACTATTCACGACAAAGGTCATTTTGTGTACGTTCCTGGAAGTCCCATAATTTTTTTTATTGATAAATTGTGTTCAAAATGAGCTCTTGAACATAAAAAAAATAGAAAACATTTTTTGAAGAAAAGTTTTTATAGTCGCTTTTTAGACGTTTCCAGTCGATTTAAGTACTACAAAAGTTATTTTGCGTATCTCCGTTCCTGGAAGTCCCACAATTTTTTTTTTATAGACAAATAGTGTTCAGAATTAACCCCTAGACATGAAAAAAGAAATAGAAAACATTTTTGAAGAAAAAAATTTTAATCGTTTTTTGGGCGTTTCTAGTCGATTTAAGCACTATTTATTACAAAAATCATTTTGCGTATCTCCGTTCCTAGAAGTCCCACAAAAAAATTGCATACAAATAGTGTTCAGAATGAGCATTTTGACTTGAAAAATGATTTTTTTTTTCATTTTTTTACCATTTTTCGGTGTTTCCAGCTCTTTAAGTAGCAAGCTAGAGGAAAAATGTAACTTTAACTTAACTACATTCATTATACATTATTGTATCAAAATCGATATATCAGATTTCGCAACAAACATTGTAAGAGAAACCTGGAATTAGATATAAATATTCAAAAGAATTGAATGAAAAGTTGAAAAGCACAAAGCACCTTTATTTTTTAAATGCCACCATTGATATTTTGGTAAATAGCAGATTTGCAAAACCCCAATTGCCCCTTGGATTCGCCAGTGGATTCGCACACTTTTCACTATCTCACAGTCAATGGTGTACAATAATTGGAAAACATTGTCGTAAATAAAAATCGAATGAAACGCAATTCATTTACTAATTTCGGGTTAAATATTTCCAAGCTAAAATGGGAAAGCTCGTACTACTCATAATTGATTATGGAAACCGCCGTTCTTGCTCTAAATATTGTAATAATTAGATCGGTGAGAGTTGTGTAACAAAATTTCACAATTGGATAGAAACGCCGAAAATAATTCATAGGCGAAAATGGACAAACACGAAAGTGAGAATTTCGGAATTAACAAAAAAAAAATGTCACGCAAGTACATGTTAAATAAAGCATTGTTTTTAATAGGAAACCAATAAAACGCATAATATTAAAAAAAAATTGAGAAACACATTTTGAATTTTTAAGGAAAATCCTGAAGATGGTAGTAACCATCTACTATTAATAACTATTATGCGCTTTGTATGAGTTACGTGGAGATTAATAGAATTCAAATAGTAACACTTTAAAACTTTTATTCCCAAAATTGTTTAATCAGCTAAATTCGATTTATCTGAATAAACAAATTTGCGAAGAAAGGATTTAACGTGTTGTTATTTCAAGTGCAATTTATTAGCTAAAAAATGGTGATGTGGCCATCATGTTACTTTCTCCGACTTGATGGTATCGTTTTCATGGTTTATTTTTAATTGAAATCATATTTTAAATGTATATCGAGCGTTGTGTAAACTCGGATGAAACTGACGTTTAAAACGTCAAAATTATGAAAGATGGAAAAATTATACTCAGTTCACTCAAAAACTAACGCGATTAAAAAAAAAACTTATTCTTTGGAAGTTGTTCATTTTGGCATTCTCTACAATTATTATTCACATAAATTCACTGTAACTATTATCGTTTCATAATTATAAACCAAAAATTAAAAAAGTAATAATAATTTTTTTTCTCGAATAGCAATGATTTTACGAAAAATATTTTCAAGCAAAAGATGTTCGTTTCTTTGTTGTCTTCAATGTTTGTTTAAATGTGTTTGTGATATTTTTTATATTTAAGATAATATTGGCAAAAAACAAAAAACAGTTAAGGTTTAAATTTTACCAAAAGCTTTTCAGTTCTTCAGATTATCAAACAAGACTTATGTTCAAAGTTTCATATCAATTGCTTTCTTAGTTTTTGAGATACAGCGCACACAGACAGACACACACACACAGTCACAATTTTTTTTTTCCAGAAATTGTTGAAATGGCATCTAGGAACCCCAAAACGGATATTTCCGTAAAAAAGAATTTTGAAAAAAAATCACGATCACAATAATTCACTCTATAGTCTCTAAATAAGACTTTTGTGCAGTCTTTCGTTGCTTCAAATTTACGAAAATATTTCATTTAAAATTGTAACATTGATAAAAACACCTAACATGTACAATGTTGCCAGATCTACCGCTAAACCGTTTTCACTTGCTGTCTTCAGTTCTCCAGTTTTCACCTCTGAATCTACAGCTTTTTATACGATAGACATTTTTGTATAATTTTGAAACAGATTTTTTATTAAAAGGTAAAATATTATTTGTGAGCAAGAATTTTGATCAGTGTTTTTTGAATTAGGGGAATCACGAACACAAATTTTGCATTGACCTATTACCCTACCTTCTGTGTTGCACTTATAACAATAAAAACCATAAGCTGCCAAATTTTCGCTTTAGAGACAAGATTAATGCCATTTGAATGTAACGTTTGGTTTAAACATTTTAAATATTGATTTAGCACAATCATCGTTGGACCAGTCAAGATACATATTTTTATTAAATATAGATTGGAAAGTAAGGAAAAAAATATCTTATAGTCGATATAGTGTCACTGCATATACTTATAATCAACGTCAATGAAACGAGAGATAAGGTAAGAAATTACGTTCCTTGTTATGATATTTAAGAACAAGTCCCGAGCGAAATAATTGAAGTGTGGGAGACGGTGAAAAGAAATCAATTCACGATTTATTTATGGAGGTGCGGAAGGTGTCCCGAATAATGGGTCCGGGTCATCTATCGTAATTTGCAGTTCAACGATCTACTTCATCGATTACCAACCAAAGCAGACGACGTGTCGATAAACCAAACGACACACGAGTGCCTCGCATTAAACGAACTACAAGAGGAGACCACAACAAAACGAAAAAAAAAAGAGTTGCCTTTATTTGGCATCGAGCAAACGAATAATTCGAGACATGCATCCATTTTGTCGTGGATGAGAGCCGTCTTTATTATGATGTAATTGATAAATAATACATCAACTCGTTGTCTGCGCGATCCGACCAACCGTGACACTACACCACAGAAGTACTTTTTTCAGCGGTGAAATTTTTTTCGCCCCGGCTGCCGCCATTGTGGAAAAATCAAAGATTCCTCCGCGTCGCCGCTAATTACACAAAAATAACGCCTTCCCTCGCGGAAATCAAATTGCCAATTATACGCCGGATAATTACCGAGGGGGAGAACTTCTTCGCCTTTAAAATATTTCAAGAGTCGCGCAAAAATTACCATTAATTTCACTTAGGGCTAATTAAGGGGTCGGGCCCGGGGTTGTTAGAGGAAGCCGCGGCCTCCTCATTAAGGGATTAATGGAGACATTGTTTGAGCCGGGCTTTACATGCAAATTAAGCTCTTAGCATGCAAACAGGGAAATTACCAGCATCCCTCTCCTCGACTACCACTTAAAAATTTAACCGCTCTCGCATTTTTTTCCCTCATTTATTCCACTCCGACGCTTTCATAAAAACACCTTTCGCTGAATTACTGCAATTATCTTTCCTCCCTAATAATTTTGCATAAACACCGATTTAATTGCGCCACATTTTTCAAAGGAATTTATTTCCAACATATAATTGGGGATCTTGCTATCCTCCAAGTTTTCTAATAATTATTTTTTTTAATCATCATCCATTTATAAGTTTTCAAAACAAACGATGGGAAATTGTAATAATACATTCTTGTTCTCAACAATAGGTCTGCATAGGTGTTTACAGAGGAGAGGGGAAAGATGTACAGAAATTGGTGAAGTTATGGCCCATAACTTCCAGACGCTTTGGGCGATTTCAATTATTCAAATACAAAAATGT
The DNA here is from genome assembly GCA_910593695.2 of Ocypus olens. Lineage (NCBI taxonomy): Eukaryota > Metazoa > Arthropoda > Insecta > Coleoptera > Staphylinidae > Ocypus > Ocypus olens. Next base: position 51,657,830 of record OU343049.1, read on the forward strand.
GACAAAATATATTTTCTTTAAACGCACATTTAACTCTGTAACAAGCAACTACTCCCCTTGAATAAATTTCCCTCCCTTAAAATACATTTCTGCAGACGCTCGTGGAGACCTGTAGCACAATTGTTACAAATCGTGGCAATCCATAATTAAACTCAATGTAAAAATTATTTACACTAATAAAATGTAAGGTTCAAACTAGAGGTGGTTAACTTATAACCCGACTATTTCAATAATGAGTCGACTCTGAAATTATTACTCGACTCATCATTTTTCTTTCATCAACTTTTTTTGCCGAATTTTTTTCTCACTTTTTCAACACAGCCACTCGATGTGACAATGATTTTGCCAAAAATTATTAGCCTCAAGATCACGGTTGCTTGTTGCGAAGAAATTTTTTAGAAGCAACAAGCAGGAGTCATCCAGACGCTAATAATTGCCTGGGAAATCCAGTCACGAGTTAAATTCGAGAAGACAATTAACCGAACATAAAGTTTACACTTCATAATTTGAAACATTACACGTGTATTAATCTACTTTGCAATAATTGTAGTAAAAATATGCTTGCCTTAATTTTGAGAAATGCCTATAAATACCATTACTAACAAAATCAGCAACACAACGCCCGAAAATACGCAAAATTCAGTGTGGAAACAGTCTTGTAACAGAAAATACAGCGTTTCTACGCAAAACCAACATGAGCAATTACTATGGCAATCGTGCACCCAGCATGATTTTCACCGCAATCAGAATTGTATTGGCTCGTATCGTCAACATTGTGCGATTTTATTGGTTCAAACGTAAGTAAGGTCAATTGGCCAATAATTTCCATATCGATTTTACACAACCAGGGCTAGGTGACCATCATATACCTCACATAAAATTAGATATTACATATACATAATTCTTAGTTGTTTGTCTTCTCAACTTGCCTCTCCAAAATTCCTACCATTTGAGATCCTTAAACTTCATGAAAGGAACTAATAAAATCAGTAACACAACTCCCGAAAATAAGCAACATTCTTGCAATAGAAAATGCAGCGTTTCTAGACAAAACTAACGATGGCAATCGTGCATCCAGCATGATTTTCACCGCAATGAGAATTTCATTGGCTCGTGTCATCGACATTATGCGATTTTATTGATTCAAAAGTAAGTGAGATCAATTGACAATTAATTTCCATATTGATATTTAAATCCTCTCCTTTTTTTACACAACTAGGGCTAGGTGACCATTACCCAGTGGCGGCTCGTGGAACATGTTGATGGTAGAGCCACTTATACAATATAAACATGTATCTTTGTTAAATGATCCAAGTATGAGGCGCGATTCTCATGATTCACGTTTCGTTAAAGTACAAACGTGTGCCGCAATCTGTTTTCGCGTTATCAATTCTCAACAGTAAAAAAATCTTGCTTAGATTGAAACTACAGGTAGTGATATGGCTCCTTGGCTCTATATAACGAGCCGTCCCTGCCATTATCTACTTCACTTTTAACATTAGATATTACAAATTTTAATGCCCTTATGGTAGATCGAGTCAACAACTCCGTATAAAAACTGAGTCACTGAGTTATGTGTAAAAAACCTCAAAATGCACTTTTTCAAACACCCATAACTTGGTGCCAAATCGTCGTAGGAACTTCGTTCTTTGAGTCCTGCATAGAGAATTGATCTAATTTTAATGCCTTTATGGTGGATTAAGTCGAAAAAAAAAATTCCAACTCCGTAGACATAGTCAAAGTTGGACATGGTTTCCTGAAAAAAACATTTTTTTCACAGGGGTGCTAGAGGGGGGCGGAAGGGGTTACGCTTAAGTTCGCATGCATGACTTTAAAGAAGACACTTCAAAGTTTTTCGCCCTTAAAGATTCATCAAAATCGATTGAAAATACGCCGAGTTATGGCGATTTGAAAATGGTCGAAATTTCACGAATTTCAATCTTTTCATATTTTTTTTCCACCAGTGTACATAATTCTTAGTTATTTGTCTTCTAAACTTTGCCATCCAAAATTCACCATTTGAGATCCTTAAACTTCATGAAAGGGAACGAGTTTACGGCCGGAGCGTGCTTACACCGCACCCCCTGATCCCTCATCATTTGCCTGATTACAAGAAACCAATATCTGCAAAATCTGCAAGAGTAATTCACACACACCGTGTAAGATGCACGTTATTACACCAATTCGAGATATCTCTAGGTGGATCCGCATTTAATGAGAAAAGCTTAATGAAATCCCGAAAAAAGTCGCATCAAGTGCAACACGTGCGAAATGTGCTCAATATTAAATCCGCGCATCTCCGCATAGGAATATTAGGATTTTTCCAAAAATATTTCCGGCCCCGGACGGGAACGCCCGCGGAAAACCGTTGTATGCAAATTCAGGCGTCGCCTGTGCTGCATGAGTGTAAAAAAAAATCCATCGGCGAATGGCCCCGATTCGCCCCGAAGTGCACATTTACTGACAAGAAATGGAATACTTATTGATTTTGAATTCTACTTAGCAAGTCTTAGGTGACACTTTCCGATGCAATCAACGGTTGCCGGGGGTTTCCACCCTCCTCTCCACGGCACGTACTCCCTTTTTTATTTTCTATAAGGGTAAACTTTTGTTTAAATACATGGGTAAACTTTATTTCAATAAGGGTATTCACCGACACGTGATGCAAGAAATGTTTGTTCCATACCATAACGCAGGTGATGAATATTATATAATTGATGATGTGATGTTTAAACGGTAATCTTGGAGCTATTTATTGTAGTCTTAGATTACCAATCAGAATGTGTCATTTGAATTATCTAACTACTCCATAAAATATTACCATCAACATTTTTGAGTTTGTGTTTCATGAGTTCAACCAAATTGAAGGAGGTGCCATTTCCTTTGTTTGATTATTCAGAGCAAAATTGAAGAAAAGAATGTAATAAATGGATCGATCGTAAAAAATATTGATGTGGCCATCGTGTAAATTTCTCCGATTTGATGATATAAAATTGAGTTTTCTGATATGAAATTGCTATCGAAAATCCGGTGGGAATTTCAACTCAAAATAGCTGCCAAGTGGCAAATCTGGGGGATTTTCACAACCCAAAAATTCTACCAATCTGTAATTTCATGGCGGCAAATTCAAATGTGTTTCCAAGTATCAAAAACTGGAGGCGGGAAAATCAAATATTAACGGTTAGATTTAGGTTCTACATTGGTATAATATTATCAATTATTGACACCGTACGCCTTTTAAAAAATATTACAATTAAATTATGGACCACATTCAGTCAAATTACATTTTTAGTTTTATAATATTTAAATAGTAATTATTACTACATGAATTAATTAAAACACTATTGTACATTTCAATTGTGTAGATGCATTTGTGAAAACATGAATAACTCAGAGACAGAGGCAAAACTGAAAAACCCGCGCAAGAACAAATGTTCATTTGAAGTCCGTGACGCGTTCGCAAAAAAAAAACTCAAAAATTACAAAAAAATCGGAAAAATCAACTTGTTTAATAATCATCGGAAACCATTGAAGTGTACAATAATGAAATAACGACGATTGCCGGTAAAATTTCAGCTGGCTAAATTTGCATAAAAAATGGTGTCAGGTTGAAATTTTTGGAAAAAACATAGATTTTTCAGACTTTGAACGCCCATAGCGGCTAAACTAAAAAAACAAATCGCGGTTTACAAATATGTGCTCCGTGTGTGTAAATTAGTCGGATTCAATTAAAATTGGCGATTTGAAATTTTTGACGAAAACTTAAAAAACTACTTGTAACTTTTACTCAAAAATTGCATTTGAAACGATTTCCTTGCTTGGAATCGGAGTTTCTACACGTCACTGTAAAGATCACATCCCTTCAGAGAATGTACTTGCGCAAGAACAAATGTTAATTTGAAGCCCGTGGCGCGTTCGCAAAAAAAAAACTCAAAAATGGTAAAACAATCGGTAAAATCAACTTATTTAATAATCATCGGAAACCATTGAAGTGTACACCCCTTTTCATCAGGAGAATGAAAAAACGACGTTAAAATTTCAGCTGGTTAAATTCGCAAAAAATTGGTATTGTCAGGTTGAAAATTTTGGAAAAAATCGATTTTTTAGACTTTTAACGCCCATAGCGGCTAAACTAAAAAAACCAAATCGAACGCGGTTTGAAAATTTGGGCTCTTTGTGTGCAAATCAGTCGGATTCAATTAAAATTGGCGATTTGAAAATTTTGACGAAAACTTAAAAAACTACACACTACACTTTTACTCAAAAATTGCATTTGAAACGATTTCCTGAAAAAAAAGTGTTTGGATTCAGAGTTTCTACACGTCACTGTAAAAATCTCATTAAGATCCATCAGAAAATGTACTTGTGCAAGAACAAATGTCAAAATTTTAATCTCAGGGAGCGTTCATAAAGGAAACTTGAAAATGGAAAAATTTTGATTTTTCAAAAAATAACTTCTAACTTGAACAGCATTATTGTTTAACAATTGAGCTTTAATATCATGGAATAATAAAAGCATGATAATTATTTAGTTTTCTAGATAATCACCAACAAACGAAAGAATAGTGATTTTCAACAATCAAAAATCGAAAAAGTGTTGATTTTTCAAAAACCTGAATTAAATGCAGACTTTTGACTTTTACATTTTTTATTTAGGAATAAATGGGCTTTATTGTTCTAGAAAAATCAAAGCATGTTAATCATTCCATTTTTTTGGTAATCACCACCAAACACAAAAATATTGCCATTTTCAATACTCAAATTTCAAAACAGTAATTTTTTCACCGACTTCCAACTTTAACAGAATTATGGGGGATAATTAGACTTTAGTATTCTTAAAAAAATCAATGCACTTTATTTTTTTTATTATTTGGTTTTCTAAATAATCACCATCAAACCCAAGAAATATCATTTTCAACTCCCAAAAATAGAAAAAGCATTGTTTTTCTAAAACTGGAAATTAATGCAGACTTCCAGCTTTTGCAGCATTATTGGGGAATATTTGTGCTTTATTAGTCTAAAAAATCCAAGTGTATGAATGATTTAGTTTTTTTAGAAAATCATCGTTAAATCCAAGAATTGCCATTTTCAACGCTCAAAAATTGAAAAAGTATTGATTTTTCAAAAACTGACGTAAACGCAGACTTCTAATTTCAATAACATTATTGGGGAATAATTGGGCTTCAATATTCTTAAAAATCAACCAATGTTAATTATTTAGATTTCTAGATAATCAAAATCAAATCCAAGAATGGCCATTTTCAACACTCAAAAATACAAAAAGCGTTGATTTTCTAAAACTTGAAATTAATGCAGACTTCTAACTTTCACAGCATTATTAGGGAATAATTGTGCTTTGATATCTTAAAAAAATCCAAGCATGTTAATTATTTAGTTTTCTAGATAATCACTGTTAAATCCAAGAATGGCCATTTTCAACGCTCAAAACTTGAAAAAGTATTGATTTTTCAAAAACTGACGTAAATGCAGGCTTCTAATTTAAACAGCATTATTGGGAAATAATTGTGCTTTAATATCCTAAAAGAAATCAAGCATGTTAATGATTCAGTTTTCTAGATAATCACCGTTAAATCCAAGAATGGCCATTTTCAACGCTCAAAAATTGAAAAAGTATTGATTTTTCAAAAACTGACGTAAATGCAGGCTTCTAATTTCAACAGCATTATTGGGGGAATAATTGGGCTTCAATATTCTAAAAAATCAACCAATGTTAATTATTTAGATTTCTAGATAATCAAAATCAAACCCAAGAATGGCCATTTTCAACGCACAAAAATCGAAAAAATATTGATTTTTCAGAAACTTACTTAAATGCTGACTTCCAATTTTAACAGCATCATCGGGGAATAATTGGGCTTTAATATTCTAGAAAAATCGAAACATGTTAATTATTTTATTTTGTAGATAACCATCAAACCTAAAAATTTGCCATTTTCAATGCTCAAAGTTCGAAAACTGAACAGAATTATCGGGGAATAATTAGGCTTTAATATTCTAACAAATCGAAGCACTTTAATTATTATTATTAATTTTAATGATTTGGTTTTCTAGATAATCATTATCAAACCAAAGAATTGGCATTTCAACGCGCAAAAATAAAAAATGCGTTGGTTTTCTAAAACCTGAAATTAATCCAACTTTTACAGAATTATTGGGGAGTAATTGTGCTTTAATATTCCAAAAAAATCAAGCCATGATAATTATTTAGCTTTCTAGATAATCATCCTTAAATCCAAGGATGGCCATTTTCAACAAGTATTGATTTTTCAAAAACTGACTTAAATGCAGACTTCCAACTTTAACAGCTCTATTGGGGAATAATTAGGCTTTAATATTCAAGAAAAATCAAATCATGTTAATTATTTAGCTTTCTAGATAATCAAAATCATACCAAAAAATTGAGATTTTTTAACGCTCAAAAAATAAAAAAGTAGTCATTTTTTAAAAAACCGACTTAAATACAGACTTCCGACTTTAACAGCATTATTGTGGAATAATTGGGCTATAATATTCTAGAAAAATCAAAGCACATTAATTATTTACTTTTGTAGATAATCACCATCAAACCCAATTATTTTCTATTTTCGACGCTCAAATGTAGAAAAAGTATTAATTTTTCAAAAACTGACTTAATTGCAGACTTCCACCTTTAACAGCACTATTGGGGAGTAATTATGCTTTAAGATTTTAAAAATCAAATCATGTTAATTATGTAGTTTTCTAGATAATCAAAATATCAAATCCATGCTCAAAAATCGAAGAACTATTGATTTTTCAAAAACTGTCTAATATTCAAACTTCCATCTTTAACAGCATCATTGAGAAATGAATTTGCTTTAATATTCTGAAAAAAATCAAAGAATGTTAATTATTCAGGTTTCTAAATAATCATCGTTAAATCCAAGAATGGCCCTTCTCAACGCTAAAAAATCGAAAAAGTATTAATTTCTCAAAAACTGGTAAATGCAGGCATCCAGCTTTAACATTAGGGAATAGTCCGGCTTTATTATTATAAAAAAAGTTAAGCATTTAATTATTTAGTTTGCTAGATAATCACCATTGAACCCAATAATTGCCTTTTTCAACTCTCAAACTTCCAAAAAGTATTCATTTTTCAAAAACTGACTTAAATGCAGACATCCAAATTTAACAGCATTATTGGGGAATAATTGGGCTTTAATATTCCTAAAAAAACCTTGTTAATTATTTACATAATCAAAATCAAACCCATTAATCGCCATTTTTAAGGTTCAAAAATCGAAGTATTGATTTTTCAAAAACTGACTTACATGCATCATTGGGACATAATTGATCTTTAATATTATAATACATCAAAGCATGTTAATTATTTAGTTTTCTAGATGATCATAATGTCAAAAATGACCATTTTCAATGCTTAAAAATCGAAAAAGTATTTGTTTTTCAAAAACTGACTTAAATGCAGACTTCCAACTTTAAAAGCATTACTGGGCAATGAATGGACTTTTATATTCTAAAAAAATATAACCCTGTTAATTATTTAGTTTTCTGGATAAATCGTTATTGTAGAGAATGCCAAATTGAACAACTTATAATCAGTTTTTTTCGAAATGTCTTTAGCTTTTGAGTAAACTGTCTGAATTTGAAGTATAATTTGTCATTTACATCTTTCACAATTTTGAGGTTTCAAACTTCAGTATGAAAATCACGAAAATGGAAAAAGTAATTTTATTTCTTTACTATATTTGTTTTTAGTTGCATTACTTCAGAGATGAATTATTTTATTCGATGATTTCCCGAATTACGGAGTATTAATATAATTAAATAAATATTCTGGAGGTTGCAGGTTCGATTCCTGGCGGAGGCATGTTCACACTTTTGATTCAGCTATATGCGGACAACCTTCGTCCATTATTTATTTAATTATTAATTCTTTTATTAAATGAACACCTGTTTACAATTTCAAGGCATCACAGATTTTTGTGAAAGTGGAAATATTTGTTTTCTCAAAAATTTAGTCGATTAAGAATTTTTTCCCTGCAAAAAAGGTACCTAAACTTTTTGCCTAAAATAATCAAGGAATCAAATCATCGAAGGTTAAGATTTTTACATTGAAATATCTATGCTGCATCGGCAGATTCTACACCCTGTATATTGAACATTCAAAGCTGTTGTTGAAAAATTAAAAAAAAACGGTCTACAATTAACTCCCCACAAGCATTTACTTCCCCGCCTGAACCCATTGTTCAATTTCCAATTTCAAACACCTGAAGTGTTGCGGACGAACCACGCTCTGCCGATGCGCAAGATCTTGATACCCTCTCTCGGGGTGTAGATTACAAGTAATAACAACACTAATTAGATTAGCGTAATAAGTGGTGTTTTGTCGTAATTTCACGGCGTGTTTACACGGATGTACTTTTCCTTAATTAATTTACGCCCGTTCCGGCAATTAAACGCAATTTACATTTCTGCTGTGGCGTGAAGGAGTAGAAGAAGAAGAAGTCCGGAAGTGCGAGGGTCGCAGGTTTTTCGAGGGTTCTGCCTTTTAATTGAGGCGAAGTCTTACAGCGACCGTTTCCTCGAGAGTCGTCGGCGATTTCGTCCGCTCGTGTGATTTTCCTGCAAGGGAAAATCACACACTCACACACGTCCTTAAAGCTGCCTCAACTATTTCACGCTAGATGTCCAGCAGGAAAAAAATCGTGCGTCGTCGCCGATAGTTCTGGGCGTCTCCGCCGCGCGGCGGCACTTTCTTATTTCCTTGGGATGTAAGAAAACGCCGGCAGAAAACTACAAACTACTTGTGCGCTGTTTGGGGATTTCGGGGGGAATCGAAGTTATTCGAACTCTACCCGGAGTTTATATTTATATTTACAAAATCTTTACAGACACAGTAGTTATAACGTATTATAATACATAAACAAGTAAATACATAGAGTTATTTTTCCCTCATCTCAATGGCTATCGACCAAAGGTCTTTCTGCCAGGTATTTAATGGTCAATGAGAAGGAATAAAAGAATGATAGGGAAATAGTAGGTGTTAATTATTTAGGTGAAATGATGAGATGAATTCATACAAGGTAGATGCAGGATGCTTAAATTTTCGGGCAACCTTTAGATTACGACGAATACAGAATTGAGAAAGGAAGTGGAAGTTAAAGCGGTTTCTTGCAAATTTCTCTGCGAGATAAAACAGACGACCGGAGTTTATTTATTAACAAATATCTTTATTAATAGCAATTTACATTTTAAGATACATTCAAAAACAAGTTTGGCATATCACTATTATTAATTGGCTATCCACTAGAGGTCTTTCAGCCTGGAGTTTATATTTTTCATCAATTATTCTCTGTCGTAGCCAATTTTTAAATTAAATCCATGATCTTTTAATGAAAGAATTATGAAGATTTTATTGCGGGTATTATGAAAAATCAAAGCGATGAAGGCTGAAAGACCTCTGGTCAATTGCCTTTTAAGGCAATTTTCGAAAGTCTCAATAAATGTGCCTCTAGCTCAAAGCGATCTAGAAAGCCTATGCTACTCTGTCCTTCCCTGGTTATCAAAATTTACCTTAGGCGGGCTAAGAAAGATTTTGCGATGGCGCCCATAATTTGAAGTCACTGCAGTGTCAACAACAAGCCTAATCCATATATTATTCATATAATTTTGAAGAACCCAATCGCCGTCTCCATCCCGTATATAAATGTGAATAAAATTGCGGGCCGGAATAGCGCTATCGGAATTCTAAAATCCGACGCAGTACATCTCCTCCCGGCGGTTAGAAAATGTCGAGAATTCTGTATTCCGTAAATAATAGCATTGTGGACTCGTGTATGCGAACACTGCGGTCATAACTAAGGCTCGATACCCGCGAAATATTTATTAGTTGCGTTTAGATGAGTTACATTGGGAAGATTAGGCCGCATTACCGCCATAAATTGAGAAATATGGAAGCCTACACGTACGCCCTTTTTGCATAATAATTCCTCGACACCAATCGAAACGTCACTGCTGTGACTCGGGCGCTCCGGCTGGAATCCGAGAGGCAAATACACGAACCGGAAATTACGGCGTTAACGCTGTAATAACGTAATCATTTAGATGCGATCGTGAATTAAGGCGAATTGTGTTTGAATCGGAGTGAAATCGGTTTTTTTTTGCTCTAATTTTAAAAAGAGATGGATGTAATTATTAGAATGCAATTAGAATTTGTTTATGGAATTTTTAATATATTTATTGCTGATTCGTTGCACGATCAGTTCACCGGTGGTCCAAATAATAATGACTTTAAAATGAAGTAATACTTCACTAATACTACGAAGAAGTTTCCAATGAGAGCCTCACTCATTGCGGTGTCCAAGTTCGAAACTATTAAAAAAAAGAACCTCTATTGGCATATACTACATTCTCTATTTCATCACTTCCTCTCCCTTCTCTTTTTTTTTAAATACTCAATTAAAAAATTCACAACTGATATGGTTATAACATATTGGATTTTTCAATTCCATTTAATTGCGGATTACTACGTGTAAATGGTTGCGAGCATCCTCTATTAAAATATAGTTTTTCTGTGAATTGGAAAATGAAAAATCATTGAATGACCACCAAGATCGCCGAATTTGAATTTGAAAAATTAGGTAATATTTTATAAAATTTCATTTTCACCATATCAAAAGGCGGAACATTTTAATGAGGGATGCTATTACTCCGAATGAGAGATTGTCTGCTACTTTTGTGCAAGTTTCGAAGATTTTTTATTTATATAAATCACTTCTAACTTGCCACAATTCAGGGTATTCGCGATTAAACCGAAAAAATCTTTCGCTGTTTCTGGGATGTGCTTTATTCCTCAACGATTTTTGAAAACTTTTTGTTTTAAGGAATTGCCTTACCTATTACCTATACTAAATATCAACACCAAACAATAAAATATTTACTAAAATACAATTAAAATTTACCAGAATACTCGTAGATCATAACATTGAATATATTTTCCATAATTTGGAGCTTTCATTCGTTTTTCCCATAAATTGAAAATATGCAATCAAAATATTTTCCGTAATAATATTATTTTTCAATGGATACGAGCTCACTTTCTCATACTCTTTCTTGTGGAAGCTTCTTAACTTACTTGGAAGAACATTTTCGATTGCTTCCTTTACCACAATCTGCAATTCTGGAGGTGTTGAACTCAATTCGTCAGAGGAAAAAAATGAAACACTTGAAATTCGTGAAATTTTGACCATTTTCAAACCGCCATAACTCGGCGTATTTTCAATCGATTTTGATGAATCTTTAAGGGCAAAAAACTTTGAAGTATCTTCTTTAAAGTCATGTATACGAACTTAAGCGTAACCCCTTCCGCCCCTCTCCAGCACCCCTGTGAAAAAAAATGTTTTTTCAGGAAACCATGTCCAACTTTGACGATGTTCTATGGAATTCGCTTTTTTTCAAACACCCATAACTTTGTGCCAAATCGCCGTAGGAACTTCGTTATTTGAGTCCTGCGCAGGTAATTGAACACATTTCAATTCCCTTTTGTTGGATCGAGTCGACACATTTTTTCCAACTCGGTACACGTTGCCCATAAACGTGTTTTTTTTTTGTTCGGGGGTTGAAGGGATCATTCCAATCTGAGTTTACTCCCTTAAAGTAGAGCCAAAATGGCAGTTTTTGACGAAAGAATCATAAAATTTGGTTGGAAAGTTACTGAGTTATGTGCGAAAAACCTCAAAATGCACTTTTTTGAAACACCCATAACTTGGTGCCAAATGGTCGTAGTAACTTCGTTCTTCCAGTCCAGCATAGGAAATTGATCAAATTTTAACCCCTGAATGAAAAAAAAAACTTTTTTTTCACAGGGGCGCTAAAGGGGGGCAGAAGGGGTTACGCTTAATTTCGCATGCATGACTTTAAAGAAGACACTTCAAAGTTTTACGCCCTCAAAAATTCATCAAAGTTGATGAAAATATGCCGAGTTATGACGGTTTGATAATGGTCGAAATTTTAGGAATTTCAAGTGTTCCATTTTTTTTTCTTCAGTATATTTTGCGACTGATAAATGTCAATTAAGTTATTACCAACTTAACTGCCAAAATTGTTTAAATAAAAACAAAACCAATATTTGCTCTTTTTCGATCAGAAAATAAACGAAAAAAAAAGAGAAAAAATTGTGTCTAGGAAATTCTTGTTTTGGGTTCACCATGTTATATTATTTGACAGGAACGGAGTTTAGCTTAAGTTAAAATTAATACAAAGGACTGTGGCTGGGTCCTACCTCCCATCCTCCAATTAGTTGATCACAAAACAAAGATTTACAAATTGTCTAATTTTTAGGAGCAGTATTATTACCTCATTTTTTAATTTTCTAGTTCTTCATCAGAAATATCATTGTTTTGGGTTCAACTAGTTGGGTTGTAGGGGCGTTGATAGGACCCACCCACCCCTCTCGAATTTCATTGAAACTTCAATCCTCAACATTGTTTTTGGCGGTCCTTATCAATGCGTATTTTCTAATAAATGAACAATAATTTATTTACCTGAAATAAAGTATAAGTTGAGTTGAAGTTAACACGAAAGGCGGCGTATAGCATTTAGGCAATAGATTCCGCCACTTTGGCGTTTCTACCTTTAAATGTTATTTAATTTAAAGGGCCTTCACATTCTTCATTTCCCGGGGCCCCGACACCTTCACATCCGGCTCTGGTTTCGATTGCCTTATTGACTGGGTCATATCCCATCCTCCAATCAGTTTAATATAAGGCAGGGGTTTTCAGAAATTGTTCGATTTGCAAAAGTTATGTCATTATTACATCTGAGAAAACAGAAAATCCTGTTTTTCACTGATCAAAATTCTACCAAGACCTAGTCAAACTCATAAATCCGTCTCTGGCAGTACATATAACGCTGATCGGCACAAAATCTAAAAAGTTTGAGAACAAAATTATTTGAATGATTTTCTTACAAATTCTAATGACCGGTAATAAAATTTTTCTGATTGTCCAGAAACCAGAAATTTCGACCGTTCTTTTGAACGAAATTACCAATTTTTATCATATAAATGGCCAAATATTGCCAAACGAATTGCTTAGACGATAGCATTGATACTATTTTTTGAGGATTTTAGTAACGTATGGTTTTAGTATAACTTCGCGAACTTCAACAAACTGCTAAGAAACCTGGATAATTCGTTTGCAAGCAATAACCCATTTTGATCATTTAAGCTTTAGACTTAGGTTTAGAAAAAGGCATTAAAACAATTGGTGGTAAAACTTGTAGGTCATGAAAGTTAACCTCGAAATTCGTGAAATAATTTTGTTTTCAAAAATTCATTTCACTTAAATAAATTGGCCAGTTTTGATCATTAAAAAAAACATTTTTTTTTAGGATCAATTGGTGGTAAATCTTGCAGATTATGAAAGTTAACACCGAAATTCGTGAAATAACTTTTTTCAAAAATTTATTTCACTTGAATAAATTAGCCAATTTTTATCATTCAAAAATACATTTTTTTAAATAGAATCAATAGTTGGTAACAAGTGCAGATCGTGAAAGTTAAGCTTGAAATTCGTGAATACATTTTTATCAAAAATTCATTTCACTTGAATAAATCGGCCAATTTTAATCATTCAAAAACATTTTTTTTGTAGAATGAATTGGCTGCAAAACTTGCAGATCATTAAAGTTAACCTTGAAATTCGTGAACAACTTGTTTCAAAAATTCATTTCACTTGAATAATTGACCAATTTTGATCATTAAAATGTTGTAAACACTAAAAACACCAATTTCATTTTAATTTGGAGAACACACCTCTTAAAACTTTGGTCGAAATGATTGATGCAATCTTCACGAGTGGTTTCTTCAGGAAATCATTTAAAATGCAATTTTTGAGCAACATTAAAAAGGGAGGGCACGTAATTTTATGTTTTTGTTTTATTTTAAGAAGACGTGATACTGTAACGCGCTGGATATTTTTTCACACGTAAAAATGTGCAAAAATTATAATTATCTTATTTAAGCATTTGGGTCTCAGGGGTCGTTGGAAGCACATGGTCGAAAAAGCCACACAAACAGTGAGAGAGACACAATACATTCATTGAGATAGTTTTACAAATGACCTCAGCAGGCAATTGAGGAGAGGTTTTTCAGCCAGTTTCGAATATTTTTCATGGTTAATAGAATAACGGAAATAACAAGAAACGGTTAGTGTGAATACCTACTTCCGCTACACTACCAAAATCTTTTCAGTTCGTCGGATTTTCAAATAATAAAGTTTCATTCGAAAATACGCCAATATACACACATTTTTCATACATTTCAGAATTGTCTCATGGGAAAAATGGTTATACTTAACTTTTGAATCTAAAAAACTACTTTCTCGTACTTCGTACGAAGAAAGAGAAAATAATATTTACAACTCTTGTTATGTAAAACAGTAATATTGCAACTACGAGGTACTTAATTTAAAACTACAATTTCGGTAGATTTGTCTTTATTTCGGTTGATCGGTAGAATATACCAAAAATCGGTAGAAATTCCGAAATTTTGGAAGGGTTGGCAGCACTGTTCATGATACCACTGCAAGAATATTCGACATACCGCTTGTCTTTATCGAATGCGAAGAGGCTTGACAAAAAAGCTCGCGCTGCTTGCAATTCAAAAGGTTAAGCTCGCGCTAATCCGGGAATTTCATACCGACTTGCTGATGACTTTGACCTCGCCTGTCAAAAAGTGAAGGTCAAATGCTACCAGTTATTCAGCATTTCCAGATCACCTGAAACAAACAAGTGGATATTTTTTGATTTTTTTTTAAATGCCGTACGTTTGCACAAAAATTTTTCTTTTTCCGTTCTCCAATTTAAAAAAAAAAAATTGAGACATTGAACGATCGCACGAAATAATCTTGAAAAAATCCACGTTTAAAATTCAAGATTTAGTCATCAAAAATCGGGCAGAAAGACTTATGGTCAATAGCCCTTGACGGTTCATCATAAATGTTTTATGTTAAATGAAATGTCGAAAAATGATGTAAGTCTGTCAATAAATATGTTTAACATGTATAAAAAAAAATCATTGTGGTCACAATAAATTTCTGAAAATTGGCCCAAAAATCGAACAAAAAAGCGGAAGACCCCCTTAAATAATCTTTCATTTGGTATAGGGTTTTCTATACTTAAACCTAATTATACTATTATTTTCTGTCGTTGAAACACCCTGTATTTATTATTTAAAGAAAAATTTTCCAAAAACCAGGTGTATGAAGAACATTATAGCTAAAGAACTTGTGCCAAAGGTTTGGATAAACTACAGAATCTCTTTTCAAAGCAACGATTAATAAAATAATGATGAAGCCACTGTACTTAAACAAAAATCTTAGGGCCCAGAAAATCTTTTGACCGACCCTGGATATGATGTTGTGTATATAAAAAGTTCATCGCGGAATAAACGAATTCAGTTTATATATATTAATTATTTATTTGATATTAAAGCCAATTTTATCGATTTGCTAAACGCATTTGTTTGGATTAAAATCGTTTGTTTAATTTTTTTTTAGTCGTGCACATTTTCTTGTAATTGAATCCAAAGCTTCAAGGCGAATGGGTATGGATGTATTTGTATAAGGAGAACAAATCCACGTTGGCATTGACCTACAATTTGTAAACAAACACAGTATGTTAGTTACGCAACTTCACCTCCATCCATCTTACAACAAGAGATTCCAAATTTCATGAAACGAATAATTTATTGTAATATATTCCTAATCCTCGTATTGGAATGAAAATGAACTACAGCATATTAACGGTATAATAATCATCTTTAAAGAATTAATAAAATCGAGAATTTTAATATAAAAATTAAAATCGTTTTAGAAAAAGTTCTGTAAATATTTAAAATTGTTTAGTTTGGTTTCACAATTTTCATATTTTTTATTCCGACTAGTTGTGAAAATTGTAAAAGCAATGCCTCATTTTAACAATCCTAAATATGAATATTTGATGGTTTCCCGAATTACGGAGTGTTTATATAATTAAATAAATAGTAAACGAAGTTGCTCCGTATATATATCTGGAGGTTGCAGGTTCGATCCCTGTCGGAGGCACTTTTGATTCAACTATATACGGAGCAACTTCGTTTATTATTTATTTAACTAAATATGAATGTTTTACCACGTGTTACACGAGAACCAAATTCAACAAAAGTTCTGTAAAGTAGAAAAAGCGCATTTTAAAATTCTATGGAGAAACGGAAATAAAATCTATGTATTCAGAAAGGGCCACCATTTCAAACCATTTGAAGTCACCAAATTTCATTTTCGTACTACTAACCGTTTTCGAGATATCGTCTGACTACCTCGTGGGATAATCGAATTATACAAAATTATTCATCACAATAGTGATGGGACTAATTTTTAAACCTCATTAATTTCACAATTCCACGCTTAATCAGTCGTAAAAATTTAAACCACGTAGAGCCATCTCAAAATCTGGTGTCACATTGCGCAGTGAACATCTTAAATTTGCTGGAAACTCTTAATTATTCAGTGAACATAATGTAAATATATTTAATTACAAATTCCCAAACACCTCTATGCTAAGAATTATAACTTTAAAAGTTCCTAAACCACTAATAGTGTTTTTTGTTGTTGTTTCAGGTAATGAATCCAATCATCCGAATCCTCGGCAAGGACAGGTAGATCGGAGCAGGCGTCAGGTGGATGCAAACACGGGAATTTGAATGGTAAATGCAAATCTTGAGGCCATAATTGTCATGCTAAAACGCGCCAATAATCCACACAAATATTTACAAGCCATTAAGCCGTCCGAGGAGGATGATAAAGCGCCAACACGCGCACCCTTCCACCATCGCAAGACATCAAAAAGGGGGTACATGCAAATTCTCCTTAATGTCTATATCAACTCAACATTTTTGATTTGCATACAATTAAAACATATAATACTCAAATAGATGTACCGCATAGGTAAAAATGCAAATCTAAGACATAATGCCATCAAGTAGGGTGGTAAAGTAAGTGCAGGAGAAAGACATGTAAATTTCGGATGCGGTGGTGATTCAAAAGCCATAGTCAATCGAATAATGCAAGAAGTGTGTCTGAAAATCAGGTGTGGAATGTATGTAAATGATAGTGGTTACAAGAAGTGGAAGGTGTGAAGGTATATCAAGTCTGTTAAATATGTAAATATAAGGTGATGAGGGTATTTTGTATATACAAATCGTTGTAATGGGAAATTATGACATGACAGAAAAAATGTGAGGTATGAGCACAGTCTACTTCATTTTTAGCCTAAAAAGCAATTACTGAAGTTTTCTTTATATTTTCTTGTTGTAAGTGCTCGCTTAGAGTTTTTCGTGTTGTAATGTTGATTGAGATGTTTTATATGTATGCGGCGAAGCTGTGTAAACCATTAAATCATGCAAATCCATCGCGTGTCGCTAATACGCATTAGGAGATGACATGTGAAAAATTAATAACTATTTACGTAATATTAATAATGATTTAATTTAACTAATTACACGCGAGTATGCGCACCAATGCCGGCCGTCACGTGCGCACTACTTAATTAAGGCAAGTTTTAAGTTTTATAGGTTAGGTGGGAGAATTAATCTAGTAGTAGTGAAATGGCTGTGATAATCCGCTACATGATTTTTCTAATATTCTATTTAAGATCCGGACTATTATTACAGTAATATTGCAAGCAATCGATTATTATTTCCCCAGCAGACCACAAACGTGCTTGAAGCTAGAGACGTAGAGCCATCCCAAAATGTCGTGACACCTGGAGGTAAGGTTTTCGCAGAGTGAGAACGCGATGACAAATCTACGGCCACGCGTCACCGAATTGAAGATGAATTTCGCGACCGAATCTGTGTCTATATTTACGATCCCGTTCACTCTGAATAATTATGAGTTCCGGAAATTTAAGATGTTCTCTGCGTAATGTGTCACGACATTTTTGGAAGGTTCTACAAATAATGGTAAAACGCTTAATCAATCAATATAAAATGTTGGACTAAACTAAGTGAGATATAATCTTCAAGCCCACAGTAGGCAATTCTTATATAACATAAGATTTTAGTTATCAATGTATGCTATTCGTTACCATTCTTACAATAGAAAAAAAATATGAATAGCTGTAAAATCGACTTGATAATAACAATAAGTGTGTCATAAAGTTTATAATCATATATAATATTCCTAGTGCATCAAATATTACCGATCATTTCTTAAGAGTGCATTTTTGCCGTCACAATCGACACGAGTCGAATACGAGGACCGATTGCAATCGCGAGCAAAATATTATAGATAATACTATGTGTTTGTAAATGATTGTAGAAAAGGCGGCAAAATTTAAATGAAATTTAGGATTTTAATTGCCGTTAAGTTTTTCCATGTCGGTGCTTAGTGTATTTCACCGCAATTTGTCAAAGTTTAATGTCATTTTCGCCAGTAGCGTGCAATCATTGTAAAGTTAATCTAGGTAAGTTATTTCAAGTTAGTTATTTATGAAGGGGAACGGGTCAACAGGGTTTTTTCGTCCAGTGTGGGTCAGTTAAGTTGTTATGTACTGATAATTTTTTGTATCTATTTAATTTTCAGAAACAAACAAGAGTTAGTTTTTTAAAACTATGGTGTTTACACCGAAACATGACGCCTTTATTCTCATGGCGTATTTCCGTAGCGGGCAATTAACTGAGAACGGAACATGGGTGTACTCATCTCAGTCATGCAAAGAACAATTTCGTGAAGAATTTCCCGACGTAATTGTTTCAGATAAAACATTTTCAAGTCATTTTCAAATTACTTAACTTTTAAAACTGACAAAAAAAACAAAGCTGTTGAATCTCAACTTTAACATTATGTTACACCAATGAATCCTTAGTGATATTTTTGTTGTGTTACCAACGTGTATGTTTGGTTGCCTAAAATACAATCTACACTCATTTACAAACACACGTTACTATTAATATACACTAAATATTCGGAATATCACACGATTTTAAAAAACAATTAAATAATATTTGCGATTTTTTTTTCGTAAAGTTAGTGTTTTTTATTGGCGCCGATAGCACGATCATCTGCCACTACCAGCGGCGGCTCGTGGATGTTCGGCGAGAAGGCTACGGAAGAAAATTTGACCAAAACAGTAGTGGAATATTTGCAGCATCTCTGCCTTAGCCTTCTCTGTGAAAATTCACGAGCCGCCCCTGACCACTACCATTTGTTGTGTTAGTGATTAAGGAATTATATTTGATAAAGAGTTAAATTACAATAATCTTATTGAAAAAGTAACCAAAGTTGCTTGGATTTATAATTCGTAATAGTTGTGATACTGCTTTGAGACTTCGTTTGCTATAAGTAAACTTTATTATTGTGCCTGTGTTTGATCACTTGGTTATAATTTATCGCTTTACTTGAACGTGTACAAAAACTATTTGTGAATTTAATATGTTTTTACTAATGACAGTTCTATCAAAATTTATATTATTGTCAGTTCATAATAGGCACAGATTTGTATTTCTATACGAATTATACAAAATTATTCATCACAATAGTGATAAGACTAATTCATTTCGCAATTCCACGCTTAATCAGTCGTAAAAATTTAACATTTACGTACACACCACGTAGAACCATCCTAAAATCTGGTGTCACATTGCGCAGTGAACATCTTAAATTTCAAGAGAGGGGATGCCGGAAACGCTCCATTATTCAGTGAACATAATCTAAATATTAAAGACGGGCAAAACTGCTACTTTTGAATCACGTTGCTACATGTGATTGCTACTTTCTAATATCAGTGATTTTAAACTGTGATTGTGATCACGGTTAGTAAACGTCGTAACACCTTCTGAAATTGTTAATGGTTTCTCAAAAATGTTTTTAATATGATTGTGCCAATATTTGTCACGTAAATAGTGTTCCATTTGATATTATTACTTGTGATTGAAGGTAATATTTTGGGTATATTATCTGCTATACCAAATAAACATACGACTATCATTCAATTTGAATTCAGTTCAAAATTCAAAAAGTATTTGGAGATTTTTGCAGAATCTTATAACTGGATGTGCAGTAAATATGAAAAGTTGAAAAGTTTTAGGTATGTGGCAAATGTTTTCCTATTTTGGTTCTAACTCTTAAAAAACGCATCTTCTGAAAGATGATTTGCTATGTTCTCGAAGGATTATTTTGAAATAAAATTATTAACCAATAGAGATATGGATTTTTGAAAATTTTCGTTCTAATTTTTTGAGCACATGAATGAAAACATCGCAGTAAAAATATAAAACGCGCAGATAAAATTCCATAAAAAAATAGTCTTCAGTGGCCGAAGTATCGCTAATTCAAAATTAATTTTGTTTTTGTAAATCCAACAATTTTCAAAAGATATGCATTTTTGCAAATTTTTGTTTTAATTTTTTGAGCACCTGAATAAAAACATAGCAGAAAGAAATATAAAACATGCAGAAAAAAATCCATAAAAAGACATCCACAATGGCCGAAGTATCGCTAATTCAAAATCAATTTGGTTTTTGTAAATTCAACAATTTTCAATACAGGTATGGATTTTTGATAATTTTCGTTTTAATTTTTGAGCACTTGGCCAAAAACATGGCAGAAAAAAATATAAAACGTGCAGGCAAAATTCCATAAAAAATTATCCTCAATGGGCGAAGTACCGCTTATTCGAAATCAATTTGTTTTTTATAAATTCAACAATTTTCAATACAGAAAATCTTCAAAAGGATTTTTTAATTAATTTTTTAACACTTGAAGAAAAACATCGCAGAAAAAAAATATAAAACATGCAGGCAAAATTCCATAAGAAATTATCCCCAATGGCCGAAGTATCGTTAATTTAAAATCAATTTAGTAAATTTAATCATTTTCAATTGAAATATGGATTTTTGAAGATTTTCGTTTTAAATTTTTGAACGCTTGAATGAAAACGTCGCAAAAAAATATGAAACGCGTAGAAAAAATTCCTTAAAAAAATATCCTCAATGATCGAAGTATCGCTTATTCAAAATAAATTTGGTTTTTGTAAATTCAACAATTTTTAATGGAGATATGATTTTTGAAAATTCTACTTTTATTTTTTGAGCACTTAAATGATAAAAAAAAAATAAAACGCTCAGACAAAAGTCCATGAAAAATGTTCGTTAATGGCCGAAGTATCGCTAATTGAAAATCAATTTGGTTTTCATAAGTTCAATAATTTTCAAAAGATATGGATTTTTGAAAATTTTTGTTTTAATTTTTTGAGCACCAACAAAAACATGGCAGAAAAAAATGTAAAACATGCAGGAAAAATTCCATAAAAAATCATCCTCAATGGCCAATGAATCGCTAATTCAAATTCAATTAGGTTTTTGTAAATTCAACAATTTTCAATAGAGATTTTTTGAGCACGAATAAAAACATCGCAGAAAAAAAACATAAGACGCGTAGAAAAAAATAATTAAAAGAATATCCTTAATGGTCAAAGTATCGCTTATTCAAAATCACTTTGGTTTTTCAAATTCAACTTTTTGGAGATTTTTGAAAATGTAAGTTTTATATTTTTGAGCACTTGGCCAAATATATAGCAGAAAAAAATATAAAACGTGCAGACAAAGTTCCATAAAAAAATATCCTCAATGGCCGAAGTACCGCTTATGCGAAATTAATTTGGTTTTTGCAAAATCAACAATTTTTAATACATAAAAGAAAGATTTTCGTTTTAATTTTTAAAACATCGTAGAAAAAAATATAAAACATGCAGGCAAAATTTCATAAGAAATCATCCTCATTGGTCGAAGTATCGCTAATTCAAAATCAATTTGGTTTATTAAATTCAACAATTTTCAATAGAGGTATGGATTTTTGAAGATTTTCGTTTTAATTTTTTGAGCAATTGAATGAAAACATCACAGAAAAAAATAATAAAACGCGTAGAAAAAATTCCTTAAAAAATATCCTCAATGATCGAAGTATCGCTTATTCAAAATCAATTTGGCTTTTGTAAATTCAACAATTTTCAATAGAGATATGGATTTTTGAAGATTTTCGTTTTAATTTTTTGAGCAATTGAATGAAAACATCACAGAAAAAAATAATAAAACGCGTAGAAAAAATTCCTTAAAAAATATCCTCAATGATAGAAGTATCGCTTATTCAAAATCAATTTGGTTTTTGTAAATTCAACAATTTTCAATAGAGATATGGATTTTTAATGATTTTTGTTTTAATTTTTTGAGCACCTGAACAAGGAGCAATTGGAGATTGTCGCAGTTCGGTAAATTGTTTTTATTAATTTTTTTCAGTTCATGAAGTTTGCAATTTCAAAATTACTTTCGTGGTATTATTTTAAAATGTGCTATGCTAAGATATTTGCACTAAATCTTAAATTAAAATAAATTTTAAGTCATCTTGGGTTTATTAAGTCGTTGGGCTCATCACTTTCAATCACAGCGAGTTTGTGGTTCAATTCCATGGCGGGCAAGATATTGTCGACAATTTCGTCTGATTATGGTTTAATCGAAACCGGTCGCGATATAAACAAATAAAAACTTAAGGAAGTACAAATATCTCATATATATATAATTAATCATTGTTAGTACATAAGTTGTAATTTATTTAATTTTATATGGTATACTATGGCGTTTTATAAATATTTGTCTTTCTTATTAAATATTGATTCAAAATTTAAAAGCAATACCCTGCACAAATGAAAAAATAAAGTAATGAATATTATATAACATTCAGAAATGCCACCATGTACTGTCGTCTTCTTACAATTATGTTTTAAGTAACAGTCACAGTTTAAGTAGCAATCACAGTTTGTCACAGTTTAAATAGCAGTGATTTAAAGTAGCAGTTATGTAAAGTAGCAGTGATTTTAAGTAACAGTGATTTTAAGTAACAGTGATTTTAAGTAACAGTGATTTTAAGTAGCAGTGAAATTCGCCTATTAGTAACAGAAACGACCTGTGATTTTTTAATACCAGTGAAAAATCACAGATACCTGAAATATCGCCCATCCCTAGTATGCACTATCGGGAATTTGAGCACAACATGCGACTCCGAAGGCCCGTATAAGCCTCCTCCTTGCTAAAAACCAACAAATGGACGAAAATCTCGATCAGGAGGGCTTCCTGTATTCCTCCAGGAATTGACGATGACGTGAAGTTGAATAAATTCAGTTTCACAATAAAGTAAAAGTGTTCTAACGCGTTTTTCTCAAAACAGTATTTTTCAAGTCGGCTACAATGATAACTTGAAGACGGATTAACCGATCTGCCTTTTTTTTATCAAAGAAAAGTGAAATTTTTTAGCGAAAATCGACACTCTAACTTTGAAGGTTCGCCATTTTGTTAAAAATTCGAATATAAAAAATCGGATCCGTCAACTTGAAGACGGATTAACCGATCTGCCTTTTTTTATCAAAGAAAAGTGAATTTTTCTAGCGAAAATCGACACTCGTAACTTTAAAGGTTCGCCATTTTGTTAAAAATTCGAATTTAAAAAATCGGATCCGTCAACGACAAGGAAATACACTCTCCTTAAATATGCTGTTTAAATTTTGCATTTCTGATTAACGGGCAGAGAGAAATCATTGTAACCGCGGAATCAAGCATATCTTCCGGGGCTGACTTCACAACGCTGAAAGAGAGGGATTTTATAACTTAATCTTTCTAATAAAATGTGAATACGAAGCACAAAAGGTGTGCTTGATAATGCAAAAAGTCCCTTTTTTATAATTTGTCACTACGCTCTGAAAAAAAAAAATTATTAACCACATCGCGCCCATGCTGCTTTGATTTAATCCCAGGTTTGATTAAAAATTACTTCTTTGCTGTTGTTAACTTTTTCTACGAAATATGATTTCACTGTCACAAACTTTCCCATTTATGCAAAAAAATATGAAAAAATATTCCAAAAGAAGAAGTAATTTTTTTGTTTTTGTTTTCATTTTTCGCATGTTGCCACATGTGTCGAACCTGGGCGTGAAGAGGTTAAAAATGCCTTTTTTCGGGGCTCCAAACGTATATGCCCCCTTATGAGGGTATCAAATTCAAATTTTACATTATTTTTAGACTTCAATTTCACCAAATTATTGCTACGAGTAAAAGTGGTTTTTACGCACGTGAATTTTAATTTTAATGTAAAGTTACTTAAGTATTTATGCTATCGTAAAGAAAAATTTGGGTGGTTGAAAGAGCAATTTAAATATTTGGATTTTCTTAGACCGCGAATAACGGTCGGTTTAAATTTTCTTAGACCGTTATTCGTTTCAATAAACTATTATTATTAGAAATGTGCGGTGAAGCAGCTTGTGTGGTTACGCGGGCAGAAGCGTGGAATAATTGAGTGAAATGTCTAAACTTGTGCTTTAAGTGTAACATTGGACTATTTCGGCCTTGAATTGTACAAATTTAATTTAACCTTTGTATGACTTAGTTTTTCAGAAGAAATTAAATAAAGATGAAAAGCAGCCTGAATATATGAACATTCAATCTTTTCTCTGCAATATTAAGTCTTACAAAGGCTATGTTTTTGATCTTTTATATTGTTTATGCTGGAGGCTTCTACTTCGTTATACATTTTAAATATTATAAAACAAGCCAATATATCATCCACGTATCGATACCACATTTGAATATGTTTTTTACCTAATGAAGAGTTCAAATTTTTTAGGGTAAGGTTTTTCATGAAGATATCTGCTAGCAATGGGCTTAATGGGGAACCCATTGCTAGACCCTCCGTTTGTTTGTAGAATTTGTTGTCGAAAGAAAAATAGTTATTGTCTAATATTTCTAAAAATTTACCTAACAAATGAGTTCCAATTGAAATCCCTTACTTCTTCCAAAAGCATTAAATAAATAAAATAAAGACGAAAATCAGCCTAAATATGTAAATATTCAACCTGTTCTTAACTCTGAAAAAATAAGCCTTATAATAATTACGTTTTTCAAAGGCTTAGTCTTTCTAATACTCAATATTGCAGAGTTGCGAACCGGTTGAATATTCATAACAATTACAGCCCTTTGCATAGTGTAGTTAGTAGTTATTAATTCATGGTTTTTGTCTTGCGTTCAGTAGTTATAATATGTATCTAAGTAGTGTAATAACTTGTTAAAACACTAGTTAGAATCATGTTAGTGTCTACTAACTGCTCTATGCATACAGCTGTCTAAATTGTCTTTTTATTTGCCAAGTATTAATCAGCGGCGGCTCGTGGATGTTTGGCGGTGAGGCAAAGGAAGAAAATTTGACGGCAACGAAATATTTGCTTCCTCTATAAGAGTAAGTAGTGCAGCACGAGCGACATCTTTGTCTTTGCCTCACATACGGAAATCCACGAGCCGCCAGTGGCATTAATATCTATTGAATGTTACTATTCTTAATAATATGAAGTAGGAATATATAATTATAAAATAATAATTAATAACAACGATAATATGCTGTTTATTTGCGATGACAATTCTGCCTGTAATTTTTTTTACGAAAATGGAGTTCTCGCTTTTGCGGGTACTACAGAACATTTTCAGTCATATCCACAGTATCTATTATGTAGACGCAGAAAAACATCTATAAAATGCATTTTAAATTATTTAGTACATTATACGTATTTAACATAAAAAACGTGAATAACTAAGAAAATGTAGATGCGACGTTCTTAATTACGAGGGCAGAATTGTACATAACGGTTGTAACGGAACAGATTTAAACAAACTTAAAACCAAATAAATCATTCATATAGTATAGAGGACATTGCTTTTTTTGGTTTATTAAAGTTGTTCATGTTTTTTTCTATGTGCGCGTGTTAATTAAATTTAATTTTTATTATAATGCAGCAAAAATTGATCGATTTGTTAAGGGCGCAATTTAAATATTCGCCCGTGGCGCGGGATAACTTGGCCCCGCCTACTGTATTGTTATTGAAAATTGCGTCCTAGCGCAGCGTGTGTGGATGCAGCGAACTATTGCGCGAAATGTTTGAATAATATTTACCTGTTTACGCGTCCCTGTAAATTGCGATAGAATTTTAGTTTTAATCGCTTGGTGGTAAGCGCTAGAAGCAACGACAGATTTAATTGTTTCGTACGTGCGATGGGCGTTCGTTAATTTCGATGTATTACGTGTAATAATGATGGAAACTCGCGCGCGGTGATGAAACGTTGATACAAAGAAATTATTCAGCGGAGTATTGAGGAGGAGGAGGAGGTGGAGGAGAAGGATGGAAAAAAAATCGTGAAATTGTTGCAAATCTGCTCTAAACTTATTTCGCGAGCGTTCAACTGCGCGTACTGTATCCTCCCCACCACCATCCCTACCACTCAGGTGTGCGCGGTGGTGGGGGCGTCATCCCCCCTTTCAGCCCGCCCCCTATTGGCCAACAACATACGAACAACACAGTTCAAGCCTTAACGTCAAGCGGCTATGTTGTTCGTGCCGTCCGGCCGCACGTTGTGTTGTTTTATGAACACCTGTATTGTTTCAATTCCAAACTAGTTTTTTTTTTCTATTCATCGTCAACACTCACTATTCAATAACCCCGACAACATCATCAACACCACCAGCAGCGAAACACGCGGAGCGATCAGTGCTGTGCCAGTTGTTATATACGTGCTGTGTTTTCATGTGTTCTTTTCGAAATCGTTTAGCAGTGTTGGATACAAGATAGGAATGTGCACAGGTATTGTCCGACATGCAAATTTTATTATAAACGCGGCTCTCGGGTTAGGTTAGGTCACGTGCCGCGCGTTTTCGGTGATGGGATTTGTTCGCGGCGCGATCGCGATCGCGATCCGGAAGTCCGCGCGGCACTCGACTAGAGTACGGGGAGTCAATATTGGTACTTTCGATGATAAGGGAAAATCCGTTAAATACGTTAGTGACGGCGAGTTATCGCCGTAATTTGCGTTTTTGGCGGACGGATAAATCCGCGCGCGGTCCCACAAAGAGCTCCTCTCGGTGCGGAATGCAGAAGAAACTCTCTCGAGAGCGGTGTGAACTGTGAAGTGACTCGGGCACGGTTACAAATGGCACGTCAGGATGAGCAGCACCCTCGACCAGTCCAGCTAGATTCCGATACGATAATTATAAAATTCGGTATCGCTGTTTTCGTGGGGAATTTATCTCCCGAACACGTGTACCGGCCTGAAATTAATTTCAACGCCGGACGGGGCCATTTGTTGGCCTCCGCCGTTACCACCGGCCTTCTCTTGCTAAACACGTCCCCCGCATTTTTCAAACTTGACGGACCTGTGCGCGGGGATCCGATAACATCGCGAATAATACGGAAAGATGTTAAGTCTAGTTCTTCCACGTGAAGGATTTTTGTTTTGGCACTGTTCAATAGTGAAATATCGTTCCGACGAATATTACAAGTTCTAGTTCATATAATGAAGATTCTTTTGAGAAACAGTTAATTCAGACACAATCCTGATCTATCGACAAATTTAAGCTCATCGTGAAATATCATTCCGGCTAATATTACAAATTCTAGTTCAATCTTTTGAGAAACATTTAATTCAGATTCAGTCCTAAATCTACTATAAAATTTAAGCTCATCGTGAAATATCATTCCGGCGAATATTACAAATTCTAGTTCATCTATATGAAGAATCTTTTAAGAAACATTTAATTCAGATTCAATCCTATATCTACCATAAAAATTAAGCTTACATCGTGAAATATAGTTTCGGCGAATATTACAAGTTCTGGTTCATCTATATTGAAGAATCTTTTGAGGAACATTTAATTCAGATTCAGTCCTGAATCTACTAAAAAATTAAGCTCATCGTGAAATATCGTTCCGGCGAATATTAGAAATTCGGGTTCATATAAATGACGAATTTTTTTAGAAACATTTACTTCAGATTCAGTCCAATATCTACCAAAAAAATTAAGCTCACATCGTGAAATATTACAAGTTCTGATTCATCTATATTGAAGAATCTTTTGAGAAACATTTAATTCAGATTCAGTCCTGAATCTACTAAAAAAATAAGCTCATCGTGAAATATGGTTCCGGCGAATATTAGAAATTCGGGTTCATATAAATGACGAATTTTTTTAGAAACTTTACTTCAGATTCAGTCCAATATCTACCAAAAAATTTAAGCTCACATCGTGAAATATTACAAGTTCTGGTTCATCTATATTGAAAAATCTTTTGAGAAACATTTAATTCAGATTCAGTCGTGAATCTACTAAAAAATTGAAGTTCATCGTGAAATAATGTTCCAGCGAATATTACAAATTCGGGTTCATATAAATGACGATTTTTTTTAGAAACATTTACTTCAGATTCAGTCCTTTATCTACCAAAAAATTTAAGCTCAGGTCGTAAAATATTACAAGTTCTAGTTCATCTACATGATGAATTTTTTGAGAAACATCTTATTAAATTCAAGCCTGAATCTACTAAAAAAATAAGCTCTCATCGCGAATATTACAAGTTCTGGTTTATCTACATGATGAAATTTTTGAGACACTTTTTTAAATTCAGTCCCGAATCTACTCCAACAAAAAAATGTCATCAAACGTAAAAATATCATAATTTAATTCAAATGATTTTATAAAAAAAAAATGTGTGTTGATACCGGCTCGTCGCGAAATATTCTTTGGTGATTATCTTATTTCGTAAAAGTATAAGATATGCAATACAATTTATGCATTCGGTTCCTAAAAAAAAACAACCAATTCGCGAAATAGCACACTCTATGATTTTTTTTACGCGTTGAACTGTTTTGTAGAATTGATCAAATCTGTCTCGCGGAAACCGACCAGCGTGATATATCGTCCGGTCTTTGTTATATACAAACATCTCTTTTTACAAAGTTATACCATATTTAAGAGAGATTATGCATTTAGTCTTCCCAAAACAACGATTGCAATTTTTGCGTAATGAACCGTTTTGAAAATTTTAATCAAATTTTTCAATTGAAAACCTTGCTTGAAGTTAGAATAAACCTTTGAAGTGATAAAGATAACAAAAAATCAGATGAATCGGAGGCTCACTTGTAATATCCGGTTACCGGCCGAAGATCTTGCTAGAAGTTAGAATAAACGTTTGAAGTGATAAAGATGACACGAAATCAGATTAATCGGAGGCTCACTTGTAATATCCAGTTACCGGCCGAAGATCTTGCTAGAAGTTAGAATAAACGTTTGAAGTGATAAAGATGACATGAAATCAGATGAATCGGAGACTCACTTGTAATAATCAGTTACCGGCCGAAGATCTTGCTAGAAGTTAGAATAAACGTTTGAAGTGATAACGATGACATGAAATCAGATGAATCGGAGGCTCACTTGTAATATCCAGTTACCGGCTGAAGATCTTGCTAGAAGTTAGAATAAACGTTTGAAGTGATGAAGATGAATCAGAGACTCACTTGTAATATCATCCGTTTGCCGGCCGAAGATCTTGCTAGAAGATAGAATAAACGTTTGAATAGTATTTTCAGTGATGATTACATAAAATCAGATTAATTGGAGACCCACTTGTAATATCATACGGTTTACTCGTAAATAAAGATTTTGCCAAAAGTAAGAATAAGTTTTTGATTCGTTTTTGAAGTGATTAACATTTTATAAATCAAGACAGATCGGAATAGCGAAAATAAAGATGTTGCTAAAAGGAAAAATAAGCTTTTTATATACTTTTTGAAGTTAGCACCATTAGATTAAATAAATTAAAATAACGTGAAAAATGAGTTTATCCATAACTAATTATTAGTGTTATTTGTAGTTCAAACACTCGTAAATAAAGATTTTACTAAAAGTAAGAATAAGCTTTTGATTCGTTTTTGAAGTGATCAACATTTTATAAATTAAGACAAATTGAAACAGCGAAAGTAAAGATGTTTCTATAAGCTTTTTTATATATTTTTTTAAAGATTACCAGTGAATAAATTAAAATAATGTGAATTTAATATAATTTTACTTTTCGCGAAATTTTTCTTTTTAAACCGACAGGACGATAGACTACGATTTTTGTTTGTCGAATTAATAATTGAATCAAACCTTCTTTAACTTTAATTATTAGTATTATCTGTAGTTCAAACATGACGAATTTTTCAATTCAGTTTTATCGTGAATTACCATGTAGTAACGGCCGTAATTATAAAAAATAAAATAAATCGGAGACGCGGACACTCGTGATATCCTCCAGTGTTACTAAAAATAAAGATTTCCCTAAAAGTATTAGTGTAATTTAATTCGCGCCTATAGTGTTTAAATTTTCCGATCGCGGATTTTGTGAAATATCGTCCGGAGTTTAAAAACGTTGCAATTAAATCCAAGTTTATTCCACAATCAAAAAACGCGACACATCGCCCTGTCGTCTCATAAACATAGATTTTACGAAAAAGTCAAAGAGCATTACAATTTAATTCAAGTTAATTCGACGACCAAAAATCTCGACTAATCGTCCTATGCGTCTCATGATTTTGCGAAAAAGTCAAAGAACGTTTCAATTTGATTCAAGTTAATTCGACAATAAAAAATCGCGATTCATCGTCCTGCGCGTCCCAAAAACATCAATTCTCTAAGAAAATAAAAGAATGTTACCATTTTTTTCAGTGTTGAATGTTTGAAGCCATGTAATATAGAAAGCTGTTCGGTCATAATTTAATTTAAAAATGACCCGAACTGTCAAAACTATAGTCACAACATATAAATCTAGTGGTTATACGCGTTTTATTCGAAATTTGATTTGTTTAGTCGATTATCAAAAAAACGCAACCCATCGCCCTGTGGTCTCATAAACATTAATTTTAAGAAAAAGTAAAAAAGAACGTTGCAATTTGATTCAAGTTAACTCGACAATCAAAAATCGCGATCCATCGTCCTGCGCGTCTCAAAAACATGGTTTCTCTAAGAAAATAAAAGAATGTTACCATTTTATTCAGTGCTGAATGTTTGATGCGGTGGAATATAGAAATATGTTCGGCCATAATTTAATTTTAAAACGACTGGAATAGTCAAAACTATAGTCACAAAATATAATTCTAGTGGTTATACGCGTTTTGTTCGAAATTTTATTCGTTTATTCGATTATCAAAAAAAAACGCGACCCATCGTCCTGTTGTCTCATAAACATTGATTTTGCGAAAAAATCAAAGAACATTACAATTTGATTTAAGTTAATTCGACAACCAAAAAACGCGATCCATCATCCTGCGCGTCTTAAAAACATGGTTTCTCTAAGAAAATAAAAGAATGTTACCATTTTGTTTAGTGCTGAATGTTTGATGCGATGTAAAAATGTTCGGTTATAATTTAAGTTTAAAAATGACACGTATAGTCGAAAATATAGTCACAAAATAAAAATATAGTGGTTATACGTGTTTTACTCTAAATTTTATTCGTTTATTTTGCGAAAAAGTCAAAGAACATTACAATTTGATTCAAGTTAATTCGACAACCAAAAATCGCGATGGATCGTCCTGTGCGTCTCAAAAACAGAAATTAAAATAATGTTACCATTTTATTCAGTGCTGAATGTTTGATGAGATGTAATACAGAAAAATTTTCGGCCGTAATTTAATTTAAAAATGACTCGAATAGTCGAAACTATAGTCACAAAATAAAAATAAAGTGGTTACACGTGTTTTATTCCAAATTTTATTTGTTTATTCCATAATCAGAAAATGCGGCTCATCATCATGTTGTCTCGTGAATATAGATTTTGCAAAAATGCCGAAGAACATTACAATTTAATTCAAGTTAAAAAATGCACGTCTCGAAAACATAAATTTTGTAAAAAAAATAAAGTATGTGTTTAATGTTGGAAGCGTTGTAATGTAAGAATATATTCGGTCATAAATTAATTTAAAAATCACTCGAATAGACAAAAATAGTTTTGACTATAGGGTGGCAAATTATAAATATAGTGGTTACACGTGTTTTATTCGGAATTTTATTTGTTTATTCGATAATCAAAAAACGCGACCCATCATCATGTTGCCTCATGAACATATATTTTGCAAAAAAATCAAAGAACATTACAATTTGATTCAAGTTAATTCGACGATAAAAAAAAGCGCGTCGCAAAAACATAGATTTTGTAAACAAATTAAAGTATATCACTAAATTATTCAGTGTTTAATGTTGGAAGCGATGTAATGTAAAAATATTTTCGGTCATAAATTATTTTAAAAATGACTCGAATAGTCAAAAATAGTTTTGACTGTAGAGTGACAAATTATAAATGTAACGGTTACACGTGTTTTATTTCAATTTTTTGTTTGTTTATTCCATAATCAAAAAACGCGGCTCATCATGTTGCCTCATGAATATTTTGCAAAAAAATAAAAAACATTACAATTTGATTCAAGTTAATTCGACAATAAAAAAGCGCGTCGCAAAAACATAGATTTTGTAAAAAAATCAAACTATATCACTAAATTATTCAGTGTTTAATGTTGGAAGCGATGTCATGTAAAAATATGTCCGGTCATAAATTAATTTGAAAATGACTCGAATATTCGAATCTATAGCCACAAATTATAAACATAGTGGTTAAACATTTTTATACCAAATTTTATTCGACAATCACACATGTTCCGTATAAATAATATAATTATATACGATGATATGAATCATCAAAAAAAATTAATTTCAAATGTACATATTTTTGGATGTTGTTTCTAGATTTTGCGAAAAAATAAAAAAAACATTACAATTTGATCCAATTAATTCGACAATCAAAAATGGCCCATCGTCCTGTTGTCTTAAAAACATACGTTTCGCGAAAAGTAAAATTATATTATTACATTAAATAAATTCAATAAAACAAAATATAGCCTGAATATATGAATATTCAACCTGTTCGTGACTTCAAAATTAAGTCTTATTAAGCCTATAAACAAATCACTTATTGAAACAACTACTTCCCTGGCTAGTGCCACGCCGGATATTGAATGATACAAAAGATACAATTTATTTATTATATTATTACAACTGTATTTCAATATTTCAACTTTTCTACACGTAAAAAATATTATTAACTGAATTTTGTAATGTAACGGTATTGTAATGTGATGTAGTTTATTCGTGTTCATACTTGTAATAAGTTTACACTCGTCAGTTACAAATGAATCTACAGATAGTAATATATTATAAAATTTTAATCTTATACGTGATCAAGTTTTCAAAAAAATTGCTAAAATTTGTCCTGCTGACACCAAATCTTTTCCGAACATCCGATTTTATCCAAAACAAAAATAAACTGCGAACTGTTGATTCATCCATTATTTGGTAAATATTTCGATGCAGATTAAACAAAAAAATGCATCACTTGGTGAAATGTAATTTTAGATTGGGAAACAAGTTAAACCAACGAAGTCACCATATCATCGAAAGAAATATTTTGCTAAAAGTTGATTGAAATATATTTGTATACTAATTTAAAAAAAAGTGATAACATTGTCAGTAATCTGTAAAACGAAAATTACGCGAAAATTGAAAAAAGTTAATAAAAGTTGCTTCAAATATATTGTTATACGAATTAAAAAAAAGAGTGATAACATTGGCCACGCGAAAATTAAACAAAGTCAAGAAAAGTTGCTTCAAATATATTGTTTTACGAATTAAAAAAAGAGTGATAACATTGGCCACGCGAAAATTAAAAAAAGCAAGAAACGTTGGTTCAAATATATTTTTATACGAATTAAAAAAAGTCAATAAAAGTTACTTCAAATATATTGTTATACGAATTAAAAAAAGAGGGATAACATTGGCCACGCGAAAATTAAACAAAGTCTAGAAAAGTTGCTTCAAATATACTTGTATACGAAATAAAAAAAGAGTGAACATCGGCGACGCGAAAATTAAAAAAAGCAAGAAACGCTACTTCAAATATATTTTTATACGAATAAAAAAAAATGATAACATTGGCCACGCGAAAATTTAAAAAAGTTGAGAAACTTTGCTTCAAATATATTAGTATACAAATTAAAAAGAGTGACAACGTTAGCCACGAGAAAATTAAAATTCAAGAAAAGTTGCTTCAAATATATTTGTATACTGATTAGAAAAAGTGATAACATTGGCCACGCGAAAATTTAAAAAAATGCAAGAAACGTTGTTTCAAATATATTTTTATACGTGTTAAAAAAAGGGATAACATTGGCCACGCGAAAATTTAAAAAAAAGTCAAGAAACGTTGCTTCAAATATATTTGTATACGATTTAAAAAAAGTGATAACATTTGCTACGCGAAAATTAAGAGACAAGAAAAGTTGCTTCAAACACTGATTAAAAAAGTGATAACATTGCCAGACGGAAATTTAAAAAAATCAAAAACTAGTGCCGAAAAATTGCATGTTGATTGTCAATTTCGTTGCAAAAATGTGATAACATTGACTAAGCGGAACATCGTCAGTGATCTGGAAAACAAAAATTACATGAAAATAAAATTATATGTCGGAAATTACTGTCGGAGTGCAGTGCATCACTAATATCTGTTATATTGTAATGTTTCAATAATTATTCAAATAAAGACAGTGACAGTTATGTATGTTAAAAAAGTAACAATTTCATTGAGCCTGTCTAGTTAAGTAAAAATTAATGATTTGTTTATTCTAGTTTTTGTTAAAGAATACGAGAAGTATCTTAATTTTTGTTAAAGTTAAATAAGTACTTCCTTATTTTTTTGTGATATATATTGCTACCGGTTTCGGTTGTAAACCAACATCAGATAAAACTACAAAAATACAAACATATTATCCGGATAAGTTTAAAAAAAATAATTAAATTACATGAAAGTATGGAAATGAAACAGTTTGAAATGAATAAAATTACAAATATAAATTATTTCGCGTAACTTTGATTTATAAAAAAATGTGTCGGATAATTTTAAAATATATAATAGTAAGGTGTGAGCCACAAAATTTTGTTTGCCTGAGAGAGAGAGAGAAACATAGCAGCATGTCTAAGATTTACACATATAAATGATTTCGCGTAACTTTGATTTATAAAAAAATGTGTCGGATGATATTAAAATATATAATAGTAAGGTGTGAGTCACAGAATTTTGTTCGCCTGAGAGAGAGAGAGAGAAACATAGCAGTCATGTCTGAGATTAATTCATTTTTTAACATCTAATTCAATAGTCTCATGACGTAATAATATGCATACCTCATTTATCTCACAGCCAACTCTGAAACAAAATTTTGTGGCTCACACGATATTAATAAAGGTTAAAGTGTGTTATATGTTAAAATTGTAGGTTATGTATTGAATAGTTACTAACAGTATATATAAGCACTTACTTGTCAGTAGGGCTTGTGTATGTATGTAAAAAGTGTCTGTGTGTGAACATGAAAGAAAATATGTTTGTCAGGTGACGAAATAATTTCAGTTTCTTATTTTTTATAATCATTTAATTAACCTACAATCAAGTAACGTCATTATACATTAATTTATTTCTGTATTGTCAATTCTAAGTGATGAACATGATGGAAAACAACTTCGTCAGGTCTTCTTGGAAACCAAAATTTTCAACGAAAAAAAAAACATTTTTTTTTTTAATTAACATAAAATCAGTTTTACGAGCGCGAAATACCATAAGATCTTTCTGAAAATAAATGTTGTCACTGAAGAAGATAAGTAAAAACAAAAACTTTCGTTAAACGCCGATTCAAATATATTTTCATGCTAGTTAAAAATATATTGTCAGAGATTTTTAAAACAAAAATTACGCGAAAATGTAAAAAAGCCGGAAGCTAGTGCCAAAAAGTAGATTCTATCGTTTTTCTGTTTTTTTTTTCACTTATAAAAAAAATGTTTAGAAATTAACTTAAAATTAGTTTCTCGCGCGTTATACCGTCAGATCTTACTGAAGAAAATAACTAAAAACCAAAGATTTCCGTTAAACGCTGATTCAAATATATTTGCACACTGATTTGAAAAATAAAGTGATAAGATTGGCCACGCGAAACATCTTCGGAGATCGGAAAAACAAAAATTACCCGAAAATTAAAAAAAAAAGTCAGAAGCTTAAAGGCTGAATACACAGTGCACCATTAATATACTCCGAACTGCTATAATATGGCATGTGAGCGAAGTGTCTTTCTCCTTTTCAGTCGCCTAGAATTCATTGGTGCGAGGTTTATCAGCCAACAATAATATGTAAATATGTGGTCGACCTCATTGATGCGACTAATATTTCAGCGGTTCTCTATTCTCCTTCCACCGCTTCAGCATTCGATCTCGCTTTATAACTATCACACATGCCACTTTAAGTCAGTTTCGCTTATACTTGTTATAATTTTGCAAAAACAAAAAACACGAGTATACATATCTTTAGTGACAAAACCTTTTTTTTTAAATTCACAATTTGCTTTTATAACTTTTTTTACTATAATTCAACTACTGCATGACAAAGTATAGCCATATACCAACAAAAAAGTAATACGCCAGAAAAATACTTTATTAAGACCGTCAAGGGGCTATTAACTACAAGCCTCTCTCAGTGTATAAATCTTATCGGTTAGCGCTAATTTATTGATGGATAAAATGAAGAAATTTCCAAAATACAGATTTTTATAATCATAACTTATAATACCAAGATGGGAAAAATAAATTTCATTTTTTCATGCAAGAAGTTTTTAAGAAAAGGCCACAGAAAATGTTAGCTTCTTGTTACTAATCATTTTGAGCTATTTATTACCAAGAAATATTTGTCCATAGTATGAATGAAGTGTTTGGGTAGGATAGTTTTACAATTACATTCAATAGTTTTCCAAATAAAAAAATAACTTTTTTCTAGAACCG
Organism: Ocypus olens; assembly: GCA_910593695.2. NCBI lineage: Eukaryota > Metazoa > Arthropoda > Insecta > Coleoptera > Staphylinidae > Ocypus > Ocypus olens. The sequence goes on from OU343049.1 coordinate 51,694,630, forward strand.
TCAGAAAATCGTTGCGAAAATAACAACTTTCGGTACGATTTATGTAAAGTGGTACTTTCGATTTGATAAATCATACCGAAAGTTTTATTTTCGGGACGGCTGCAGACAAAGTTTTTAACGTTTGAGGGTGTTATATAACCACGTACAAAAATGAGCAAAGTGTAACTCCGTTATTTGTAACTATTTCATCTTTACGGCTAAAACTTCGGCCTATTTTTTTTTATCGAATTATGTGATGCCACAATTTTCAGTTATTTTCGCGAGTTGATCTATTTGCAAACATAAATTAAATAATAATTGTTAATAAAATTGAAATAAAACTGATGAGATGTGTGCAACTTGTGCATCAATTGAAACTAAACAATTTTTATAAATAACGGAGTAACGCTTTGTTAAGTGCGGAAATGCATTTTTTATGGACGTGTTGCTAGCGTTGCGTTGCTAACTGTACGCGGGTAAAGAACTTATATAGTTTGATCAATGGATCTTAGCGCGTGCGTCATTACCGAAGACTGAGGACGACATACGTACATACATAGAGTAAACGTATGAAAATGTTACAGCTATCTATGACGTGCACGCAAAGATCCATTGATCAAAGTATATCTGCCAGCCTTCTCGAAAATAAATATACCTTTTTACTAAAAGAAAAACGAAACACAATTTGATTCAGTAGTTTTCCAGTTTTTTTTTTCACCTATTGATTAAAAAAATATTATTTTGACAACGGCCTCGAAAAGTCGCATCTTAGTTGAACATAATTATGCTTCATTTGAATTCTTTAGAAAAATAAATTCTGCAACAAATAAGGTTGTTTCTAATTTATTTATAATTCTTTAGAAGATTCTAAATTTACTATCCGTTGCTTTTGTTACTGTCAAAGTCTCATCTCCAAAGCATTAAGCATGTGCCGACCGGTTTCTTCTAATTTCTCATCAATTTCAAATCGGTCACAGCTAATTATACCTAACGTCCACATTTCCTTACATCGACTCGTTTAAACAAAACGGATATTTCAGTAGACCATAAAAATATCATCACCTATCCAAACAAACCATTCAATCTTCTTGTTACGGTATAGACCAGATTTGTTCAGCAATATCAATACACGATTCGAACATCCTGATAGAGCACGACATCAACTTTGAACGCAAACGAGTTTTTTGCTTTTATTTTGTCGGTTTCTCGCCGGCGAGTGTGAGATGCATGTGTGATAAAGGCATGTTAAGAAGATACATGAAATATGATGACAGTCCACGCGAATCCGCAGATATTTTAATTCATCACCTCCGCTCACGATCGCTCGCACAATGTCAATGCGCGTTAATTCTTCATTTCTGCTGACAACTCGCGCTTCAAAATCCAATTCAATTGAAATATCAACATTAAAGGATAAACGTTAATTATAATAATAAATGTGCGCAATGGTTTACGTTTTTTCTTTTCTTTTAAAACAGCTATTCAATATTTCTCGAGAATGCTGTTGTACAAATGAATTTCAAAAATTCTTCGGTTTCTTCTATATAAAAAAATGTAAACTCATGTAACTTGTTCTTGATGGACTAAACAAAATTCCTAACGCGTGTATATTTAATTAACATCATGTTCCGATTTGAAAACTCTTCTCCAATTTTGGTTGTGGTCAGGAAAAATTGGGAAATATCGGGGGAAAATGGACAGGGAATCAATCGTGTCAATTTTAGATTTAGCTGGATTAGCTAATAAAATTAATTTTTTAAAATATACTGAAGGACATTGTCGATTGCCCTTTCTAACTTTGTAATCCTCAGTTGGAATAAAGTTCTTTATTATCGCTAATGTACAGAAAATTTTACCAATTCATAATTGAAAAAAAGTGGAAAACGATTGTCAATCGCAAGTAGAAGCATTTGAGTTTAAGAAGATTAACTACTCTCAACTCTTAAGATATCTAAAAAAATGTATCAAATTTTTTTATACAAGTTTATAAACCAATTACGAATGAAATTTTCTTTTCATGTTCTTTGAGGTATGCACGAAAATTATTGTTTGCGCGAAATCATGAATTTCCCATTTTGTACCTTAGAAATGCACACCCATAACTTGGTGCCAAATCGTCGTAGAAACTTCGTTCTTTGATTCCTGCATAGGGAATCGATCAAATTTTAATGCCTTAATGGTGGCTCGAGTCGACAATTTTTTTCCAACTCCGTACACATCCTCAAAGTTGGACATGGTTTCCTGAAAAAACTTTTTTTCCACAGGAGTGCTAGAGGGGGGCGGAAGGGGTTACGATTAAGTTCGCATGCACGACTTTGAAGAAGACACTTCAAAGTTTTTCGCCCTCAAAGTTTCATCAAAATCGATTGAAAATACGCCGAGTTATGGCGATTATTTTCCAGGAAATTCGTGGTTTAACTTAAACATCCTCTAAATTTTCTATACAGAAATTTTAAAACTGGAATTTTACAAGATATACTAATCATGCAAACACTCAAAACTTTTTTTGAAAGACTCTAAATACTCCAAAATGTAATAATCTGCAAAAAGGAAAGCCATTTATTGGCTTATTTTCCAGGAATTTCGGGTTTAACTTGAAGATAATCTAAATTTTCTGTACTGAAATTTTAAAACTCTAATTTCTCAAGATATGCTAATCATGCAAACACTCAAAACTATTTTTGAAAGACTCAAAATACTCCAAAATGTAATAATCTGCAAACAGGAAAGCCATTTATTGGCTTATTTTCCAAAAATTTCAGGTTTAACTTAAAGATAATCTAATTTTTCTGTACAGAAATTTTAAAACTCGAATTTCTCAAGATATGCTAATGATGCAAACACTCAAAACTTGTTTTGAAAGACTCAAAATACTCCAAAATGTAATAATCTGCAAATAGGAAAGCCATTTATTGGCTTATTTTCCAGGAATTTCGAGTTTAACTTAGAGATAATCTAAATTATCTGTACTGAAATTTTAAAACTCTAATTTCTCAAGATATGCTAATCATGCAAACACTCAAAACTATTTTTGAAAGACTCAAAATACTCCAAAATGTAATAATCTGCAAATAGGAATGCCATTTATTGGCTCATTTTCCAGGAAATCCATGGTTAACCTAAACATACTCTAAATTTTCTGTACAGAAATTTTAAAACTCAAATTTCACAAGATGTGAAAAACTTTTTAGAAAGTCCAAACGCTCAAAACTTAACAAATACTTAAAAATTCGCGTTCTAAATTTAATGCATAAAAATTTCAAAATCCAATTTTTAAAAGAAATAAAGTTAGTAAAAACTGGCATCTTTTTCAAAATACCCTCGAAATAGTCCAAAATTTAATAACTGACTGACTAAAGCTTAGTTTCCCTGGATGTTCAGTTTTAACGCAAACATCCTCTGAATTTAGTGCAAAACAATTTCAAAATCCGATTTTTACATGAAAGAAAGCGGACAGAGACTAAAAGCTTCTTCCAAAAATACTCAAAATTGTCCAAAAATTAATGAACTGTAAAATACGACAGCAGTTGATCAGCTAGTTTTCCCAGAGATTTGCGTTCAACTTAAACATTGTCTAAATTTAATCCATTCAAATTGAAAAAATCCAATTTTGACAAGAAATAAAGTACTTTTATCAAAATACTGGAAATAATCCAAAATTTGATAGCTGACCAAAGCTACAGCTTAGTTTTCCTGGATAAACATCCTCTAAATTTAGTGCAAAGCAATTTAAAAATCCAAATTTTAGACGAAAGAAAGCGGGCAGAGACTAAAAACTCGTTCCAAACAAATCCTCTTGATAATGACACAAATCCTAATAATACTTAATTTTGCATAGTTACGAACAGGTTGAATATTTATATATTCAGGCTACATTTCGTTTTATTGAATTGAAACCTATAGTCGATTGTGATAAAAAAATAAATCATTTTCAGCGGTATATTGGAAAATTGTGTTTCATTTATTCCTAAAAATAGAGCATCACATAGTAACGGTCGCAACGATCCTGTTATATCACTATATATTGTAGACTTTATGAGTGTAGTAGCGACAATGCACTTGTTATTCTCAAACCAAAAGTATCTTAAAATTACAACCTAGCGCTACGAAGAGATAAGGTACTTTTAGTCTTAGAATGACAAGTTTATCATCTAAACAGTAGAAACAAGTTTTCAATTTATTGCAGTATAAAAACGTTTTTAAAGAACTTCAACAAGTATCAGAACGTGAATACCTCCAACGTCCAACAGCTATACTCTGGCCGGGCTATGAAGGCGTCTGAGGTGATTAACGAAAAGTCGGAAGGGCCGCCCTAATCAGAAGTGATTGGATATTTTTTTACTTTACGGTCACAGATGTTTACACTTTACTTGCTATTTATAAATCAGTGGTACTTGAAAGGTTACAGATAACTTTGGCCCAAGTTAATCACCTCATATGCCATCATAGCGCGGCCAGACTTTATTTAGGAAATCTTTATTTGTAGATGAACACTGATAGAAAATTATAATAGGCGGAGAATTATTTGTGTAACAATGAATTGAATTTGTATATAAGTTAGACTTGTATACTTTGATCAATGGATCTTTGCGTGCAAGTCATAGATAACTGAACTTAGCTCCGACAACATTTTCATGCGTTAACTCTCTCTACGTTAAGTTAAATTAGACGCAATTATATGCGTACGTATATCATCCAAGGCGAGAAAACTCAATCTTTAGTAATGACGCACACGCAAAGATCCATTGATCAAACTATAATAACTTATATACGTTTTGCATATTATAATTATTTCTTCTTCTAAAATCGAGAGATTAAATATTTTAAAAATTTGGTTTTACGCTGACGAACTGCGCGGTGTAATTGAATATATCTAAATATAACGCTTACATATGCAACCCAATTTGCGCACTTCATTTAACTGTCTAGTCGTGTTCGAGCCAATTTTGGCGTAACATATGCAACCCAATTTGCACACTTCATTTAACTGTCTAGTCGCGTTCAAGCCAATTTAAGCGTATTCTAAATAACGTTCCTCCTGTTTTAGTACTGAACTAGATCTGGGAAGTTCGTCGTAACCGATAACGAAGGACTAATAACGCCCTCCCTTATTAACCGAATGTCTGTTAATACGGCGCTATCAACAATTTCTTATATAAGGGGCGGCTATGATTGTCTCAGTGTCTGTTTGTTCATATCTTTGATAACTTCATCTAATAACCGATAAAGCTAATTTAATTGGGCAAACTTTTATTGATTCGCAATAGTATTATCCTTTAATAGAACCGAAACTCTTGCATTTTCGAATTTGGGTTTGTAATGAAATAAGCATTTTGGTAACCAATAAATTGACGGCCTTAGTAAAGAAATTATAATTGAATCGAGCTGTTAAAATCGACCAAGCTGTCGAAAATTATCGAGAAAACATTCGCATTTCCAAATTTGGGTAAGCTTGAATCAAGTGAGCGAGCAATTTTTGACGCTATCGACAATTACCGAAAGGAAAAAAAAGAACTTTTGCATTTCCAAATTTGGGCGAGCTTGAATCAAGTGAGCGAGCAATTTGATGGTCGAAAATTTGTGAAGCCACTAATAACAAACATCTCGTGATGTTTGGAGTTTAATTAGTACTAATTCGTCTTGGTGCGGCCTCGGGCGGAATCGTTCCGCCGATATGCCAAAATCTGATAGAGCGCGTCTATCCGGACGATTCCTAGCATTAAGCCGAGGTAATAACACAGTTCGAGCATCGTAATTTCATGAATTAATATCCCTCGATCCAATATTGTTCTAAAAGCTCGTCTCGAGTTGGTTCGACTTAACAGCTTGAATATTTTACCACTAGATCGTTTTTGATTGCACCGCCTCGAGATATCAATTATATAGATCGTTATTCTAAACTTAAAAACGGAATATTTAATGCTCTCATTTTCTCTCCGAACAAAGGAATGCGGAGCGGAGTGCCGTGGTGGAATATCTATACACATGCACAACCAGTGTACACGTGTAATTTCTCCGTAAATACCTATAACCAATAATGAACGTTTATTACTTTATATATAAATAAATAAATAAGAAGATGGGACGCTCGCACGATGAACGCGTCGAAACGAGTTTGTTGCACGGATCTATATAATTCCGTTTTAGCTGAAGATTTAGTGGGAATTATGGCAGTTATGCCGAGGCACATGTCAGAATCAATATTCTAGTTAATTACGCCAAGCGAATAGCTCTAATCATAAAAATTAAATATTAAGAAAATTCTTTGTTGTCTCTCTAATTCGTCTAATTTGTCTCTCTAATTTGTCCTCTTAATGGCCATGGCGGGCGGATATGCTCGCGGTTAAACTTTACCTAGGGACGATCAAATTAAGCAAACAAATCGTTTTTCTAATTCGTCCTCTCTTAAAACTCTAACGGTCATGGCGGGCGTATACGGCCGCTGCTAAACTTCACCTAGGGACGATCAAATTAAACAAACAAATCGTTTTTCTAGTTCATCCTCTTAACGGCCATGGCGGGCACATACGCCCGCTGCTAAACTTTACTTAGGAACGATCAAATTAAAAAAACAAATCGTTTTTCTAATTCGTCCTCTCTTAAAACTCTAACGGTGATGGCGGGCGTATACGGCCGCTGCTAAGCTTTACCGTGGGACGATCAAATTAAACAAACAAATCGTTTTTCTAATTCGTCCTCTCTTAACATCCTAACTACCATGGCGGGCGTATACGTCCGCTGATAACCTTTACCGTGAGACGATCAAATTAAAGAAACAAGTTGTTTTTCTATTCCGTCCCCTTTAACACACTAACGATAATGGCGGGCGTATACGCCCGCTGCGAAACTTGTTAAACTCGTTAACTCGCATACAGGATTTTAGGCGTAAAAAAATTTCTGGTCCCAGTCTGGTGGTTTGTGACCGTTAGAGTAATTTGGGTAAAATGTTGCAATTCTTCAAATACATGGAGACCTGATCATTACTTTTTGATTAATTTTTGGATTTCACTAAAAAGTCTCTGATTAAGAGCCAATCATCAGGGCCAAATCTAACAGGGAGTAATTGTAAAAGGAGTAAATCTAATTTTCAAATTATAAGTATATTTTTGAGCGATTTAAATCCGAAACTTACAACTCAAAATTTGAAAGGCCGCCATTTTGTTTGGAATCTAAAAATCGAAAAAATCATTCGAAAGGGACTGCAAAATTTAATACATTTTAAGGTCCTTGTTTTGTTTGTCGTTTCAGATAACCGGAATTTCAGATTTATCTGTTACCGAAAAATGGTGCAGTCTTCGCACGCCCTGATTAGATGACCGCTGAAGGACAAAAATAATTTAGTAATTTCATGTATAAAAAATTATTTTAATACTACAATATATGCCCTTTCATTTGCAGAAAGTCCCATTATCCTCAGTATAAAATTTAATATATAAAAAAATCACAAAAAAGTGCAGAAACCAAAAGCAAAAATTGGTGACCAAAATCAAAAAGAGTTGCAAACGAAAGTCCAAAAAGTAAAAACAGTTTATAAGTCATTATGTAACAAAAAGTTCATTTTTAGCAATTTCATTTTTTTTAAATATCAAAAAATGCCGTTTTTGATAGTAAAATTCCACAATTTTCGGCAGCTGCTAATTTCCTTCTTTACCGCAGAATCGTGCAGAAATGCAAAATTTTGGACAATTCTAAATTGTCATTTTTGACGGTTAAAAATGTATCTTTTTACCATTGAAAAATGCCGTTTCTGACAGTAGAATTGTACAATTTTTGACAATTTGTAATTATTACTTTTAGCCGTTGGAAATTTCCCTTTTTTGATATTGAAAAATGCTGATAGTGATAGTATAAATGCTCAAATTTTGACAGTCTAACATTTTTGGCATTTGGAAATTTTCTTTTTATTGTTAAAATTTTTTGACAGTATTGTTAAGTTATTTTCAGCAATTGAAAATTTCCTTTTTACTGCAACGTGCCATTTGTGATAGTAGTGCGATTTTTGACAATTCAAAATTGTCATTTTTAGCAGTTAAAATGTTCTTTTTTTTAATGTCAAAAAATGCCGTCTTTGATAGTAAAAACCCATAATTTTTCGCAGCTCCAAATTTCTTTATTTACCGTTGAATCATGCCGACCGTGGTGGCAGAAATGCAGAATTTTTGGCAATTCGAAATTGTCATTTTTGATGGTTAAAAATGTATCTTTGTACCATTGAAAAATGGCGTTTCTGACGGCAACAACATTTTTGGCATTTGGAAATTTTCTTTTTATTGTTGAAAATTTTTGACAGTATTGTTTAGTTATTTTCAGCAATTGAAAATTTCCTTTTTACTGCTAAGTGCCATTTGTGATAGTAGTGCGATATTTGACAGTTCAAATTTGTCATATTTAGCAGTTGAAATTTTCTTTTTTTTTAATATCAAAAAATGCCGTCTTTGATAGTAAAAACCCATAATTTTTCGCACCTGCAAATTTCTTTATTTACCGATGAATCGTGCCGTTTGTGATGGCAGAAATGCAGAATTTTTGACAATTTGTAATTGTTACTTTTGACCATTGGAAATTTTCCTTTTTTAAATTTTGGCATTTCTAATTTTTCTTTTTATTGTTGAAATGAAACCGTTTTTAGTAATGAGCAAATTTTGACAGTCCTGAATAGTTATTTTTGGCAATTGAAATTTACTGTTTATGCCATTTGTGATGGAAGATATGTGCAATTTTTGACAGTTCGAAATTGCCATTTTTAGCAATTGAAATTTTCTCTTTTTTAAATATCAAAAAATGCCGTTTTTGATAGGAAAATTCCACAATTTTCGGCAGCTGCTAATTTCCTTATTTACCGATGAATCGCGCCGTTTGTGATGGCGGAAATGCAGAATTTTTGACAATTCGAAATTGTCATTTTTGACGGTTAAAAATGTAATTTATTATTGAAAAATGCCGTTTCTGACAGTAGAATTGTACAATTTTTGACAATTTGTAATTATTACTTTTAGCCGTTGGAAATTTCCCTTTTTTAATATTGAAAAATGCCGAAAGTGATAGTAGAAATGCACAAATTTTGACAGACTACTAACATTTTTGGCATTGGGAAATTTTCTTTTTATTGTTGAAAATTTTTGACACTATTGTTTAGTTATTTTCAGCAATTGAATTTTTTTTAATATCAAAAAAATGCCGTCTTTGCCATAATTTTTCGCAGCTGCAAATTTCTTTATTTACCGTTGAATTATGCCGTTGGTGGTGGCAGTAAGGCAGAATTTTTGACAATTCGAAATTGTCATTTTTAGCAATTGCATTTTTTTTTATATCAAAAAATGCCGTTTTTGATAGTAAAATGCCAGAGTTTTCGGCAGCTGCTAATTTCCTTATTTACCGCTGAATCGTGCCGTTTGCGATGGCAGAAATGCCTGTTCTGAATTGCATAATTTTTGAAAATTTATAATTGTTACTTTTGGCTGTTCGAAATTTCCCTTTTTAATATTGAAAAATGCCGATGGTGATAGTAGAAATGCTCAAATTTTGACAGTTAAACATTTTTGGCATTTGGAAATTTTCTATTTATTATTGAAACTTGCCGGTTTTAGTAATGAGCAATTTTTGACAGGTCTGAAGAGTTAGTTTCAGCAATTGAAAATTTCCTTTTTACTGCTTTGTGATAGTAGTGCGATTTTTGACAGTTCGAAATTGTCATTTTTAGGAGTTGAAATTTTATTTTTTTTAATATCAAAAAATGCCGTCTTTGATAGTAAAAAACCACAATTTCTGGCAGCTGCAAATTTCTTTATTTACCATTGAATCGTGCCGTTTAAGGTGGCAAAAATGCAGAATTTTTGATATTTCGAAATTGTCATTTTCTTTTTTTAATATCAAAAAATGTCGTTTTTTGATAGTAAACATCCACAATTTTTGATAGCTGCAAATTTCTTTATGTGCCGTTTGCGGTGGCAAAAATGCAGAATTTTTGATAATTCGAAATTATCATTTTCTTTTTTTTTAATATCAAAAAATGCCGTTTTTGATAGTAAAAATCCACAATTTTTGAGGGCTGCAAATTTCTTTATGTGCCTTTTGCGGTGGCAAAAATGCAGAATTTTTGATAATTCGAAATTGTCATTTTTGACGGTTATTTATTCGAAATTTCTGTATGACAGAAACTAAGAATTTTATTTTGTAACCTTATCTACATCTGTTTAACGAGTGCAATACTTAAAAAATTTTAAAAGGCTGTTTTTGGTACAAAAAAAAAAATTTGAAAAAAAATCACGATCACAATACTTTCTCGTACTTCGTAACGCAGAAAGTAATAAAAAACGGAAAACAATTACACGGCGAATTATTTTATTTTTATTTTATCTACATCTCATACTGAGTACTGAAAGAATTTGCAAAATTTGTCCTTTCGTTCAAGAGTTATTCTCAAACAAAACTAAAAATGTATTTTTTTGTGTCTTATTCGGTGAGTACAATACTTTGCTGAAAGAATTGCCAAATGCCAAATTTGTTCATCCGTTTAAAAGTTATCCAAAATAATAAAAACAAAATCAATTGAACATGAATTAATTTTTTGGTCCTGTCTACATTTATTCGACAAGTACAATACTTTTCGGGAAGAGTTTTTAAAATCGGCTATTTTGTTCAAGAGTTATCTTCTCAAAACTACAGAACTATTGAACAACGAATTTTAGTTTTTTTTATCTTATCGACATCTATTCGGTGAGTATAATACTGCACTGAAAGAACTATCAAAATCTTGTTATTCGTTCAAGAGTTACCCTCTATCACCAGAAAACAATTGAACTTTGCTGGAAGAAGTTGCCAAATTTGGTCATCCGTTCAAGAGTCAAAAAACAAAAAAAAACAATTGAAGACGATTTAATTTTTTGGTCCTATCTACATTTATCCGACGAGTACAACACTTTTCTGGAAGAATTTTCAAAATCCGCAATTTTGTTCAATTATGTTTTCAAAACCACAAGATGAATTTAATGTTTTATCTTATCTACATCAATTCAGTGAGTTGGAAGAATTTTCAAAATCAGGTTATCCTCAAAAAAAGATCAATTGAACGGAGCATTGAATTTTTTAACACCTGGTTAGATGAATTTGCAAAATCCTTAAAAAATCGAAAAACAATGTAACGTCGAATTTCGTTTTTTTGCTCAATTGATAAGTATTTTATGATTGCATCATTTGCTCAATAGTACATAAGCAAGAAGGCTGAGCTTGAAATTAGAGGTAATGCCATGGCTCCTTGGTTTAGGAATCTATTTCAAAAAAAGTAGAAGAAATTTAGGGATTCATTTCCTTCAAAAGTAACAAACTATTGGTAACCAAAGGTCAAAAAGTTAAGGAACCTTTGAAAAGATGTTTAGTGATTAAAAAGTAACAAACAGTTGTGAATCTAAGCCCAAAGAGTAATATAGTAAATGAGACACCAGGCCTTGAAAAGTAGCAAAAGTTTAGTGACTAAAATCCAAAAAAGTGACAACCAATTAGAAATCTAAGACCAAAAAGTTATCTATGCCAAAGATAGTTTGGGGGCAATAACCAAAAATAAAAAGGAAAATTTAGGAAATCAAGCCCAAAATATTAGGAACTTGTGGAGTGTAGTGCCGTTGTTTATTTATTGTTGTACATATTGAATTCAGTGCTAATTGAAATATTGATATAAAGGAACGGAAATTGTGATCGTACATACGAACATGCACAGATACAAACGCGATTGATTTTAATGAATCAGAACAGGTTCTTACCTGTTTGTTGAATAGCGGACGGGGTGAGTTATAATTATTCGTGCGGGTTTATTGATCAATTCGCTTATTAATATAATTATTGAGAGTAAGTATAAGTAGGCTTTCGTGTGTGTGTCTGTGTGTGTGTAGGGAAGAAGGCAAATAAAAAATCAATCGTGAGAAATCATGGGAAAAATACGCGCCGGCCAAGCTCAAAAACCAAATTGAACAAAAAGCCCATAATTATTGCCGTGATTAGAGCAGTGTGGGAATTAGTAATTACAAGTACCGTGTTCGTCCAGACCGTTTATCAGCTCCGTTTTCACGACTGTTCGTAAGGAGGAATGCCCGTGGTCCGCCGGTGTCGGCGCCCGATCCGGCCCTACCCTTACTTATAATCAAAATTACACATAATTATTAAATTTTTCCGACGAAATGGTACAAATTGGTGCCCGCCGCACCGAAAGGGGGGGAACATTAATCCAGGTACGGAGGGCATTAGTTATGACGCTGACCGTAATCTAATTAAATCGCACTGGAGGAGATGCCGAACACGATGATGTGGTGGTCTATCAGTTAACTACACCACCTAACCAGAACTAGTCTTGATTAAAAAAAAAAGTTCGCCAGTCTGTTGTTATAAGGGTAGAATTAACAAAGATGTACAGTTGCTGGGTTATCTTAGATTTCTTTAATGAATTATTGAAACCAAACTTTAATTAAAGATTTCCACATGAATAACAGTTTAAATCAAGATTTTTTAAGACTTAAAAAAATCGTAATGATAATCAATTACAATTTTGTACAGAAGTCATGTGTAAAAGAAATATAGAACTGAAATATGTAAAATATTATATTATGCTACTACTTTTAACTACTTTTTAAAATTAGTTCGTGTCTATAGCACATTGCCTAAACCATATGTTACCAAATTTATTCTACTGCCATTGTATTATTATATTTTTTATTGTTAACGCTGATTTCAAACATGCATTATGTGAAACTTACAACTGTATATCCTCGATCTTGACTTGTGTAAATCTTTATTTTATAACACGAATCAATTATTGTTATTATTATTATATTAGATTCGCATTATCTTGTATTTTAGTTGACAAAATTGTAATTTGTTGACAAGCAAGGATTCTAGGCTATAACTGATGCCATTCGAACCTTACACTGTTGCCAGTTTAACTCCTTTCTAATAATGCACTTATTGTTCCTCAAAATACAAATTGTAATGAAACGGAACAATAAGGAAAACTTAGTTGGTTAGAACTTTGCTTTAAGATATCGATTATTGAACATCTACTGACCTACAAAACGATTTTAATTTTTATCGTTACTTCAAATTTAAAGAAAAATTACTTCAAGCATTCCTCCAACATGTCTTTGTTAGTGAAGTCCGGCCTGTTGCTTTCAAATTCTTCAAAGCATTTCTTCTCGGCAGAAATTATTTTCGGTGTTACGACGGGCAACAGAAGTAAAATCACTGAAAAAAAACCACTGTAAAAGGTAAAAGATGCAAACAATTACAATGGCTTAGTAGTCTCTTGGGTTTCTTGATAAATATATCCGACTTCCTCTTAGTGTATCGCTTCTGCCGTCTAACACTACTTGCAGAAATATTTAAAAACATTTGTAATCAATATCGTGGTAGTACTTTCCCAAAAAATAGGCCACTGCCTTTTTCTGCATGTAGACAGGGGCTTCTTACGGGTAAAGTTGTATATTGAAATCTGCCCCAGCAGTACCGGAATAGTACTTGTGAAAATAAGCCATTGCCTTTCTGTAGGGAGATATAGGCGTTTTAACAATTTAAGGCGTCTTATGCTAAACCTAAATCAACGCTTGTAGAAGAGGGCATAGAACGTACACACACTCAACTTTTTGAAATATAGTCTGCCTAATCAGTACCAGAGTCGTACTTTCCCCCAAAAAATAAACCATTGTCCTTCTATAGACAGCGATGGGCGTTTTTTTTAGCATTTAAGGCGGCGTAGATCTATAATAAATCGGTGCTTTCAGAACAGAACTTTAAGAAAAAGAAATCGTGTTTTTTCTAGTATTTGATATCTGCCCAGGCAGTACCGCATTTGTAATTATCTTACAATCGCCAATGCCGTTTTGTAGGTAGCCATTTAAAGGTTCAGAGAAAATTTCATCAGCATGTGTAGAAAAGGGCATAAAAAGTACAAAAGCAGTATTTTGTTATAATATTTGAGATAAAGCAAAACAGCACCGATTTTTTTTTAAATAAGTCTGCCTTTTTGTAGGTAGGCGAATGCATTTTCAGGCTAAATGTAAATAGCGCTTGTTGAAGAGAGCATACGTATGTTTTCAATATTGTGTATGCCTAAGAAGTACCGGCTTCATAATTTACAAAAAGAAAAAGAATCCACTGTCATCATGTAAACGAAAACAGTACCGAAATTTTTTCAAAAATAAGTCACTGCCTTTCTGTACATAGATGAAGGCATTTTCAGGCTAAATGTAAATAGCGCTTGTTGAAGAGAACATACGTATGTTTTCAATATTGTTTATGCCTAAGTAGTACCGGCTTCATAATTTCCCCCCCAAAAAAAAAGAATCTACTGCCATCATGTAAACCAAAACAGTACCGAAAATTTTTCAAAAATAAGTCACTGCCTTTCTGTACGCAGGCGAGGCATTTTCAGGCTAAATGTAAATAGCGCTTGTTGAAGAGAGCATACGTATGTTTTCAATATTGTGTATGTCTAAGTAGTACCGGCTTCATAATTCCCCCAAAAAAATAATCCACTGCCATCATGAAAAGATCTCTCAAAATCAAGAACAAAAATAGGGGGTTGCCATTAAAAAACAAAATGGATGACGTCATATTGTATTTTTATAAAAGAAAATCGACCTGTTCGAGGATTTTTCCAAAAATATTTTATTTCGGTTTTACTAAATATATTCCATACTTTAGGCGCGCACTGTATAGATAAAATTAATAAAAATGTATAAATAAAATCAATAAGAGAAATTATTGGGTCTGCCTAATCAGTACCGGATTCGTACTTTCCTTATTTTTTTGGGGAAAGTAAGCCACTGCTTTTTTCTGCAGGTAGACAGAGGTGTCTTACGACTAAAAGTTGTATATTGAAATCAGCAGTACCGGATTCGTACTTATAAAACATAAGCCACTATCTTTCCGTAGATAGACATAGACTTTTCAGGGTTTAAGGCGGCTTAGATCAATAATAAATTTGCGTTTTTAGAACAATATAACCGTCATATTTGAGATCTGCGCAAGCAGTACCGCATATGTAAGAAAATGACTGCCGTTTTATAGGAAGACACGGGCGTTTTAAAGGTTTAGGATAAACAAAATCGGCATCTATAGAAGAGAGCATAAAAAGTAAAAAGCAGTATTTTTGTTGTAATACTACCAAACAGTACCGGACGTTCCAAAAGTTTTCAAACATAAGCCTCTACGTTTCTGTAGGTAGACATAGGCGTTTTCAAGATTTAAACCGTCTCTGGCTAAATGCAAATAGAACATAGGGAATACAAGCGCCGTATTTTTTAAATATTAGATCTGCTTAAGCAGTGCCGGATTCGTACTTTCCCAAAAAAAAAAAAATACACTGTCTTTATGTAGAGAGACAGGGGAGTTTTTTTAGGGTTTAAAGCGTCTTAAATGAATAATAAATCGGCGTCTGTAGTAGAGAGCATTCAGACTACAAAAGTCGTCTTTTTCTATAATATTTGAGATCCGGTAGTAGAAGTACCGGATCAATACTCTTCAAAAAAAGCCACTTTTTTGTACGCAGAGGGGCGTTTTAAGGTTTAGAGCAAATTAAATCGGCATATGTAAAAGAAAGCGTAAAAAGTGCAAATTTGTATTTTTGTTGTAATATTTCAAATCTACCAAAGCAGTACCGGATTTGTACTTTTTGAAAAATAAGCCTGTGGTAGACATAGGTGGTTTTTTTTGGGTTTAAGGCGTCTTAGGCTAAATATAAATCAGCAGCGGTAGACGAAAGCAAAGAGAGTACAAAAGCAATTTTTTTTTTGGAAAAATTAGGTGTGACTAAAAAGTGCGGGATTCGTACTTTCCCAAAAAAATAAGGAACTGTCTTTCTAATATAGGCATTTTTTAAGGTTCCAGGCCATTAATCGGCGCTTGCATAAGAGAGCATTCAGACTAAAAAAAGTCGTGTTTTTTTTTGTTATATTTGAGATCTGCCTAAGTAGTACCGCATTTGTACTTTTCTTTAAAAAAATTCTACTACCTTTTGTTGGGCTTTTAAATGATTTGCGACAAACTAAATTGGCACCTGTTGAAGAGAGCATAAATACAAAAGCAGTATTTTTGTTGTAATATTTGATATCTAACAAAGCAGTACCTTCTTATGACATTTACAAAATTAAGCCACTTCCATTCTGAAGACAGACCGGGACGTTTTAAGTTGCCGCAGGTCGAAGGTAAATTAGCGTCTGTACAACAGAGCAAAGAGGGAACCAAAGGCCGTATTTTTGTAATATTTGTGATCTGCCTAAGTAGTACAGCATTTGTACTTTTCTTTAAAAATATTCTACTGCCTTTTGTTGGGCTTTTCAATGATTTAGGACAAACTAAATCGGCACCTGTTGAAGAGAGCATAAATACAAAAGCAGTATTTTTGTTGTAATATTTAGTACCTTCTTATGACATTTCCAAAAATAAGCCACTTCCATTCTGAAGACAGACCGGGACGTTTTAAGATGCCGCAGGTCGGAGGTAAATCAGCGTCTGTACAACAGAGCAAAGAGGGAACCAAAGGCCGTATTTTTTAATATTTACGATCGGCCTAAGCAGTACCGCATTTGTACTTTCCCAAAAATCAAGCGGCTGCTGTACTATTGGTAGACAGGAACTTATAAAGGGATTAAGGCACCTTAAATAAATTGGCAACTTAACTCCAATTCTACGAAAATAAAACAAACAAAAACCATGAGTTTGAGTTAACATAACTCTGTTTGCCTCACCTACGAATGTTCATGAGCGCCCCCTGATCCATTTGTTAACTAGGTGTGAACAAAAACAAAGTTAGTAGAACTCGGATATTTTACCAAAGTGCAAAATGGGAATTCATAATTTAATAGGCTGGGTTTTCGAAATTTCGCAAACAACGTATTTACAACTTTGTAAATGGAATGTTATTGCGAAATAAATTTGATCTCTGCATCACAAAGAAGATTGCGTACGTACGCGGTGGTGGAGGATACCTGTTATCTTCCCCGTTATGATGTAATATGCGAGGGGTTGGTGTAACTTCATTCCGAGTCCATATGTGCGCCCCATACATAACTTATGCCCCCGCTAGGATATACAATAGCGTATGCATAGCGCCCCAATGACGCCTTCGAGCGCCGAGACGCTCCCCCGCGCGGCCACTCGTCTGGCCGACTGGAAAACCGTGACTATTACACACGTTAAATTTTCCATTTTGGAAAATACGAACTTTTTTAATAATGCCACAAGGGGGAAGAGGGGGACGTGTATCCGCGGAGCGCCGCGTTATTTATTAAAAAGAAATCCTCGCCGGAGAGAGAAGTTTTTCGCAAATTTTCCTTTATTGCTTACGCGTGAAATATCGTATATCAACATTAATTGGTAACTAGAATTTTTGGCTCGATCAGTACTTTGGTACGTGTTTGTTATTAATATGGTAATAAATGGTCATTATTATCAGAATTTTCTATTCTGATCGCTAATCGAAAATTAGTTAAAATTATCGTTAAAAAATCCAATGGCTAAATTGTAAAATCGTTAATAGAAAATTCGCTTGAATTTTTAATAAAAACAAACATTGACCCTTTTGAAAGAAAAATTATCGATAAAAAAATTACAATGAAAAAATTGTAAAAAATTATTAACTCGGGGTGGCCTAGTGGGTAGAGCTCCTGCTCACGGGCCTCGTGGTCGTGGGTTCGAATCCCATCCGTGGTGTCACTTTTTCTGATTGAAAAATGGCCGTGCGGGTCCATGGATGTTTAAGTAGTTGTCCTTTCATTCAAATATGAAAATTATTACAAACAATCGGTTGTGGCAGAATGCACTAGCTGGCTACGCCAATTAAAAAAAAAAATTATTAACTCACTGAAAATTTTGGTCGTTAATCTAAAATTTACTTATATTTGTAATAAAAATACATCGACCTCTTTGAAAGAAAAATTATCGATCAAAATAATCCAATGGAAAAATTCAAAAAAATATATTAAAGGGGAATAACTTGCTGAAAATTTTGATTGTTGATTGAAAATTAGTTTTGATTTGTAATAAAAATACATCGACGTTTTTAAAAGAAAAATTATCGATAAAAAAAATCAAATGGAAAAATTGTAAAAAAATATTAAGGGGGAATAACTCGTTAAATAAAAGAAGTGAAATTTGAATGTTGGCTCATAACATCTTAAAATTACAATATTTCTACTACATTGCTGAAATTTTAGTTTAAGAAAGTTAAAGAATGTTGCCAGCCTTATTATTATTTAGTTTTTTCGAAAATAGTATTTTAAATGCTCTAAAATAATTGTAAAGATGATGCATAATTTAGCCGCATTTAATAGTATATTATTAAACGAGTGAGAAAGTTGGCCATTGCCACGAGGGTGAAGAATGGCAATGGCCAACTTGCTCACGAGTTGAATACTATACTTTTTGGCATCATATTAAATAATCACCTAATTTTTCTATTTGGAAATTGCGGCAGTTCACTGACAAAATTATGATATTTATGAATTCATGTTTTCACAAACAAATCGTAACTATAGTAACAACTAAACTGTTGAGAAAGTAAAATTGTCGTCATGTCATTGGCTGAAACCTGTTGGGCAATGAAACCGCTATCATTTGATTGGACGTCACCTGTGGAGAAAATGATTCGGCCGAGTAATGGACAACTTTCTCAATGAAAAACGATTTAACAACGTTAATATTATTGAATAAGATGCGAAAAAATTCATTCCGATATAAAATTAAAATGCTTTTCATGCTTCTACAATCTAAGAGTCTTAAAGTGACCAAAATAATCAAATTATCTTAGATTATGGAAAACGAAAATAATCGAAATTTCTCATTTTAACTTTGTTGATGTCACACATTCGTGATTATCAAGAGCATCGACTGATTTAGTTATTACCAAAGTTTAGAGTTTGAAAAAACAGGTTTTTTTTAAGGGATAATTTATGTTTTCAGTGAATGTTTCTATCGTCTGTGATAATAAATCAAATCGTGTGGTGGTGCGCAGGAATGCGGGTACAAGTTGATGCGAGGTCGGACAACAATAGACACGGCGCATGAATGACCGGGGAGAGCCCTGAATGGGGTAGTAAAACCGCTACAAGGGATGGTCAAGCCGGCCACATACGCCTATAGGGGTGGAACTCGACCTAAAATAACAAACCAGGTGTGCGTGTGTCTGTGTGTGTGTGTGTGTGTGCGCCTCCGTCCCCATTCAGCGGAGCCCTGGAAAGGGAGTTTTGTGGGAACCGATTAACAGATTTGAATTAATGTAACACATGAGAAACACTACAAGGCTTGTGAGGAATGACGCAAAGAATTTGTAAAGATAACCGTGACAATGTTATTATTATGATTTTTAAATACAGAATTAAAAAATTGTGATGTGGCCATCATGTTACTTTCTCCGACTTGATGGTATCATAGCAATTTATATTTACGTTTTCATGGTTTAGTTTTAATTTAAATTATATTTTAAATGTACATCGAGCGTTGTGTAAACTCGGATAAAACTGACGTTTAAAACGTCAAAATTATGAAAGATGGAAAAATTATACTTCAAATTCAAAAACTCAGTTTACTCGAAAACTAAAGAGATTTCGAAAACAACTTATTCTTTATAAGTTGTTCATTTTAGCATTCTCTACAATTATTATTAACAAAAATTTGCCGTAACTATTATCGTTTTATAATTATAAACCAAAAATTAAAAAAAAGAAAAAAAAAATTTCTCCAATAAAAATGATTTTATGAAAAATGTTTTCAAGCAAAAGATGTTCATTTATTTGTTGTCTTCAAAGTTTGTTTAAATATTTTTGTGATATTTTTCATATTTAGGAAAATATTGGCAAAAAACAAAAAACAGTTAAGGTAAACGCCCACTTCCGGTGTACGAAATTGTACCAAAAGCTTTTCAGTTCTTCAGATTATTAAATAAGGTGGATGTTCAAAGTTTCATTTCAATTGCTGTATTAGTTTTTGAGATACAGCGCGCACATACGGATATACACACACCCACACGCAGGCCGACACACAGACACAAAAAAAAATCCAGAAATTGTTGAAATGGCATTTAGGGACCCCAAAACGGATATTTCCGTAAAAAAAAATTTTGAAAAAAAAATCACGATCACAATACTTTCTCGTACTTCGTAACGGAGAAAGTAAAAAAAAGTCATTTCTTTATAGTCTAGTGAGACTTAATTTTGCAGAGAGTTTTTATTACATTTATACGTAAAACGCTTATATGCAGTAAGTGCAGACAGTCAGATGGGATAGAATTAATGGCGCCTCAGAGTGGTGGGAGCGATCATCTGAACAAGCTTACTTAAAGTCTGGACGCTCTATGAAGGCATCTGAGGTGATTAACGCGAACCATACATTTTGCCTGTGGTTCTCAATAAGCGAACATGAGATGTTGGGTTGCATGCATATTTATTTCCAAAGTTATCTGTAACCTTTTAAGAACCACTGATTTATGAATAGAAGCCGATAGTACACCAATAGCTAGCAAGTGAGTGTAAAGTAACAAAATATCCAATCCCTTCTGACGAGGGTGGACCTTCCGACCCTACGTTAATCACCTCAGACGCCTTCATAGCGCGGCCAGGGTATACACACTCACACAAATGCACAAACATACACCGTCGAAGGATCTCGCTATGGCGTTGTTTAAAATTCCTAACAAATGCCACTATTATCGTGGGGTCGAAAAAAATAGTCAAAGCAGGTCATGAACAAAAAGCCGCATGTCATCTTCAAAACTAGTTTGACTTATCAGTGTAATTATTTTTAAATTTAGGAACTAAGAGAAGACTTGCGGCTTTTTCTTCTTAAATTTTTTCGATCTCATGATACTACGGGATACGTGTAGATAATGTATTTACTTATCCCAAAATGACTATAGATCACGTGGTCGTTTGTTGATTTTTTTTTTGTAAATTTGTTGAAATTTGAAATTCACAAATATATTGTCAACTATAGTCTGTCCGCGCTACTATGGCATTTGCGTGTTGGACGGGTGCTTTATGCGTCTCGAATGCGTGAGGTTCTCAATAAGCTAACATGAGATGTTGGCTTGCATGCATATTTCCTTCCAAAGTTCTAACCTTTTAAAAACCACTGATTTATAAATAGAAGCCGATAATGCACCAATCAAGCAAAGTGTAAACCCTTCGTTAATCACCCCAGATGCCATCGTAGCGCGGCCAGATTATACTAACGCAAAACTATCATCTGCATGATGAAGCATATAAATCTTTTCATCTAAGATATGTGTCCTTGTGATATCAAAGATGTATTATTTTTTTGAATTTTTGAGCGTGATTATTTTTGTACATTTTTTTAAATCTTTGAACGCAATTTTCGTTGATCCAGTTCAAGTTTGGAGCGTTTGCATTTTGTTCCTGCCAATGATATGGCAATTGTTTGTATGAAAAATCGGAAATGTATTTTTTTAAAGCATCCTGAGCTTTTAAAGTAATTTCTTATATTGGTTATTTTTTTACAATTATTTAAATTTTCATATTTCTTTGTCAAATTTGGGGCGTTGGTATTGTGTTTTAACGTATAATATGGCAACTATTTTCATTGAGAAACCGAAGTACATTGTTTTTTTTATTAATTATTAACTTTTAAAGCAATTTCATTCATTGATTTTTTTTTGCACAATTTTTTTAATTATTTCATGCAATTTTCGTTGAACGATTTCAAGTTCGTAGCGTTGCCGTTTTGTTTTTATCAAGGATATGGCAATTGTTTTTATGAAAAATCTGAAATGTATTGTTTTTAAATGCATCTTGAGCTTTTAACACAAATTCCTTCATTGATGATCGATCTTTTAACAATTTTTTAAGTTTTCACATTTCCCGGTCAAATTTGGGTTGCTGTTTTGTTTTTACTTGGAATATGGCAATTGTTTTTATTGAGAAACATAAGTTCATTGTTTTTTTTTAATCAAATATAAGCTTTTGCAAACTCATTCGTTTATTATTTTTTACAATTTTTCAAATCGTTGAATGGAATTTTCCTTTTCTGAGTTCAAGTTTGGAGCGTTGCCATTTTGTTTCTACCAAGGATATGGCAATTGTTTTTATGAAAAATCGTAAATGTATGGTTTTTAAATGCATCCTGAGCTTTTAAAGCAATTTCCCTAATTGATTATTTTTTTACAATTTTTTTAAATTGTTTCATGCAATTTTCATGATTTTCCGTCAAATTTGGAGCGTTGTTGTTTTGTTTTTACGTAGGATATGGCAATTGTTGAAAGCCAGAAGTGGAATGTTTTTTTTTGTATATTTTTTTTATTGCAGTGTTGCCATTTTGTTTCAACCAAAGATATGGCAATTATTTGAATTTAAAAAATCGCAAATGCTTTGTTTTTAATGCATCTTGAGCTTTTAAAGCGAATTACTTGATTGATTATTTTTTTTTTACAAATTTTCAAGTTTATTCTTGCAAGTTTTATTTTTTCAGATCAAATTTGAAGAGTTGCCGTTTAGTTTTTGCCCAAGATATGGCAATTTTTTTAGTGAAAAAATTATAAATACTTTATTTTTAATCCATTTTTAGCCTTTGAGGCAGATCCCTTCATTGATTATTTTTCTACAAATTTTCAGGTTTATTCTTGCAATTTAGATTTTTTCCGATCAAATTTAGAGAGTTTTGTTTATGCCTAACATGTGGCAATTGTTTTAATGAAGCATTCAAAATCCGTAATTTTTGTACACAAGTTAAGACTTTAGAGGGAATTCCTTCGTTGTTTATTTTTTACAATTTTTCAAGTTGTTTCGTGCAATTTTTATTTTCGAAGTTTAAGTTTCGAGCGTTGTCCTTTTGTTGCTACCTAGGTTGGGGGATGGGGCAATTGTTTCCATCAAAAATCATAATTGCATTGTTTTATTATGGATCTTGAGCTTTTATCACCTAGATTTTTGACAGTAATTCAGCCGATATTTGACAGTTGGTCTGGTGATGTTCGACAATTATTAAGGTGATGTTTGACAGTTATTCAGGGCTATTTGAACACTTTTTGTGATTTTTGACAGTTTTGAGATGATGTTCGACTGTTATTTAGGGCAATTTGAGTACTTGTCTTAGGGTGATTTTTGACAGTAATTAAGATGATGTTTGACAGTTGTTCAGGTGATGTTTTACAGTTATTAAGGTGATGTTTGACAGTTATTTAGGGCGATTTGAACACTTTTTGTGATTTTTGACAGTTTTGAGATGATATTTGATAGTTATTTAGGGCAATTTGAACTCTTATTTTAGGAAGATTTTTGAGAGTTATTTAGTTGTTTTTTTAACAATAATTCAGGTGATGTTTTTCAGTTGTTTGGGTAATGTTTGACAGTTATTTAGGGCTTTTTTTCGTGATTTTTGAGTTTTGAGATGATGTCTGACAGTTATTTAGGGCGATTTGAACACTTGTTTTAGGGGGATTCTTGACAGTTATTTGGTCTGGTGATGTTCGACAATTATTAAGGTGATGTTTGACAGTTATTCAGGGCTATTTGAACACTTTTTGTGATTTTTGACAGTTTTGAGATGATATCTGACAGTTATTTAGGGCGACTTGAGCACTTGTTTTAGGGTGGTTTTTGACAGTAATTCAGGTGATGTTTGACAGTTATTTAGGGCAATTAAAACACTTGTTTTCGGGTGATATTTGACAGTAATTCAGGTGATGTTTGACAATTGTTCAGGTGATGTTCGACAGTTATTAAGGTGATGTTTAAAAAAAAATGTCCAGACTTTTGTTTTTAAAGATCTATAATTTTGAAATTAGAAATCAAGGACCTTTTTGTTTGCTCTTCCCTTTCACGTAGAAGGAATTTTGTAGTAATGGATCTCCCTGTTGCATTTACTTTCAAAATAGTAATATTTCAACTATTATTTTTAAAAATAGTGGTTAATTTATAACTAATATTTTATTTTGAGATTGGTCAAAATAGTAATATTTCAACTATTATTGTTTAAAATAGTGGTTAATTTATAACTAATATTTTATTTTGAGATTGGTCATAATTCGAATAATGATGGATGCCAAAATTCGTCGCAAAAATAGTCGCTTATTAGACAATTCTTTATACATTAAGGTAAAAACTTGAACGTATGTAGCGCCAACAGCACTTATATTTTTTTTAAATTTTAGCCCTCGCGTATGTACTATACATACTTACAAGTAGATCGATAAAAAAATGAATTAGAGAGCACTATAAATAAATTACTTTAGGTTGCCTATTAGTTGCTGCTTATTGTATTTATGTAAAAAAATTAAATGTACCGAGCGCCAAACAACACTTTTTTAAAAATTTTAGTGTTCAAGTATCCGTGGTTACAGATCGATTATAGCTATTAATATAACGAGAATATTATACTACCCATAAAAATCGAGGACGCGCCTCGTCACCTAAAAAATAATATTCGAGTTATATACAAAGCTTTATCGACAGCGCCGATGATCAAATTAATAAATTATGCTTGACATGTAAAAATAAACTAGAGGAAAAAAATGAAACACTTGAAATTTGTGAAAATTTCGACCATTTTCAAACCGCCATAACTCGGCGTATTTTCAATCGATTTTGATGAATCATTTTTTGGGCAAAAAAAAAACGTCCAACTTTGGCAACGTGTACCGAGTTGGATAAAATGTGTAGACTCGATCCACCAAAAGGGCATTGAAATGTGTTCAATTACCTGTACAGGACTCAAAAACGAAGTTCCTAAGGCGATTTTTCACAAAGTTATGAAAAAAGTTATGTTTAAAAAAACCTCAAAATGCACTTTTTTTCAAACACCTGGTCATACAGCAAGGGTGACCTGTAAGAAATGGGGAAATTCAGCGGCGCCAGACTTGAGCTCTTGAGATTTTTTTTATGGGGATATCTGAAGTCGAAGGTTTTTGAGACTCGTTCAGCGACAATACATGACAAGTACGGATTGAAGAAGAAGTACGTGCAATAACTCCGGCGGTACTAAGACGTGACAGTGATAATTTGAGTATGAGACTCAGACAATGTATACACAATTATCCAAGGCAGGATACCATAGGAACATTAAGTATTGTTCCCTCATCAGAACACCTACAGACCGGTTTCGACCTTTCAGTTCTCATCAGTGTAGTTAGTTGCTGATGGGGAAACGGAGATTACTATTGGAATATAAGTATTCCAAACACCGCCAAAGTGGCGGAATCCATTGCCTGAATGCTGTACTGAACTGAACAGGATACCATAGATTCATCCACATTAGGGAATTACTCAGATGGGGCTAATTCCATAAATACCTCATTAAGACAATTATATCATTATAACATCCATTTTGAGAAGCATTATACATTTATGACTTTGCCAAAAACTCTTCATTTTTCGAGCGGGACGTAACTGTCTGATTTGTTTGTGGTGAAATTGCATCGACAATTCGCTTTCGGTGTATAAAAGATTGTATAAGATCGCGATTAGAGAAAGCTGATAATTGATCGCAAAAACACACGTCACTATCCAATATTGACTCGCCTATGAAAGAACCTCTATAATTCAACTGATTGTTTAAGACCCGAGAACCAGTTCGGGGGTAACCTTTCCGTATTAAACTCGCGTGATTGGTTCGCGTGTTTCTCGGTAATTACGTCCGTAATCATTCCGTATTGTCATTAGTTATATTAAACATGAGAGAAAACCGTATTTGACCAAAAATCGTAATCTCGGAACCGATCGCGAGGACAATGCGCGGCAATTAATAAAACTCCCGCCGCCCGTCCGGATTCATTAATTTCTCCGTTTTGTATATATGTATGTGTGTACGTCCGTGGGTGTTTGTTTATAGAGCAATTAAATTATTGCGCAGTTTCGTCTCGCTTTTGAAACAATCGGTTTCTCCTTCGGTTATCATGTGATCAGATAAGGGGGCTTCGTGCTGCCCTCTTGTGTGTCAGCCAGCGTGAACAGACACGAGCATCTACATACTCACCAGTTAGATAGCATCTCCGCTTATTATATCCAGAACAAAATACGCGGTTTTTTCTCTTCAAGCGCGAAAGTCAAAGGTTCCACTTATTTATCTTTATTTTTCTAATCAGATCGTACACGGCGTTCGTTGTTTTTTTTTCGAAATCTTCGCGTGTAATTACCGACTTAATCACTTTTAATATCTTAATTACTTAATTGCTGGTAATCAGGGGATATTTTTTTTGTAAGGAAAATTTCGTACGACCGAGGGTCGTGTCAAGGCCGAGGCTGAAGTTTATAGTGCGACCGTGTGCCGGCTGCCGTATTAGAAATCGATTTTATTATATGGCTTTGGTAGTAAAAGCGTGTTCGTACTCTTATGCATTCACTGCAGCGATTTTGTATAAATAATTGTTTATGTTCCACAAGCATCATCGTTTTATTACACGCGAGTGGTTTGTAAAACAGTTAGGGGAGGAATATAAAGAAAAAAAAAAGAGAAATCGGAAATTATTCTTAAGGCTTGGTTACTCTGTCATCTCACGTTAATTAAGTTTACCTTCATCAGATTAAAGATGGGTCAGGCAATTCTTCAGTTCTCTAAATATCCCCAAAAGGAAACTAAAATTTCTTTAATTGTTTTTTGGCGGATTGAGAAAACCCTATAAGGAAAGAAGTATAAAGCTTGTTTACTCTATCATCTCACGTGCAGATTATAGAGTTTACCTTCAGATCAGAGACGAATCTGGTAATTCTTTAGATCACAAGAAGGAACTTAAAATTTTTGCAGCCGTAGATTAAGGAAACTCCATACGGAAGTAATTTAAAGCTTAGTCATCTCACGTTAATTAAGTTTGCCTTCGCCAGATTAAAGACGGGCGAGGCAATTCTTTCGTTCACTAAATCTCCCCAAAAGGAAACCAAAATTTCTTTAATGCCATCTTTTGGCAGTTTGAGGAAACCCTATAAGGAAAGAAATCGTACACTCGAGCCTAAAAATAAAAAAAAATTCAGGCTAAAGAAATCAAAAATTTCAATAAACAAATCGAATATTTCCGCCAAAATAAAGAACATGTAGGACAAAAATCTAAAATACATACTAAAAAAAAATCCACAATCGGGACCAAGAAATGTCATGTATTGTATTGTTTCTAATTTTATTTTATTAACACTTATTTTAATTTGTTGTGATTGTATCTATTGTAAGTTTGTATTTAATGCCCATCCGTATACCGTGTGTTCAATAAAAAACGCCCAACGCCATAACTCTGTTATTTATTGACGGTATAAATAAATCAATAAAAAATATTTTGACCAAAAATCGAAAACTCGGGTTTAAAAATAAAAAATGCAGACACAATAATAAATTTCAGGTTAAAATACAGGGTAACAAATAAGAAATTCGAGCTTAAAAATAAAAAATACGGACCAAAAAATCGAAAATTCTAACAAATAAATCGAAAATTCAGGCCAAAATAAAAAATATTTAGGCCAAAATATCATAAAAGACCAAAAACATTAGCCAAAAACCGAAAAAGCAGGCCAAAGATTTTAAATTTGAACTAAAAAATAAAAATCACGGTTTAGAAATAAAAAAATGCAGACCAAAAAATTGAGAATTTTTAAGTAAAAGCAATTTTCGTGTCCCCAAAAATAACTCTTTAGTCCAAAATAAGTTTCCGACCCGACACTAGAAAATAATGGCCACTACATTTAAAAAAAATACGAAGAAAGGTTACAAAATCTAAAATAAAAACATCAAAAATTTTGACCAAAACGCTCGGAAATACCGGCAAAAAATAAAAAATACGTGGATGATAATCAATCATTCAGGTTAAAAAATCCAAAATATAGAGCCAAAAATAAAAAAAATCGAGCTCAAACATCAAACGGAGCAAAAAATCGAAAATTTTAACAAACCAATCGAAAATTTAGGCCAAAATAAAGAATATTTTGGCCAAAAAAAATTAGTAATAAATGGGAGAAACGGGCCAAAGATCTTGAATATGAGCCAACGAATCAAAAATCCCGGTCTAGAAAAAAAAATGCAGACCAAACAAATTGGAAATTTAAGTAAAAGCAATATTTGTGTCGCTAAAAATAACTCTTTAGTATAAAATAAGTTTCCGACCCGACACTCGAAAAAAAAATACGAAGAAAGAACAGTATTCAGGTTACAAAATCTAAAATAAAGGACAAAAAAATAAAAAAATTAGCCCAAAAAAACTCGGAAATACTGGCAAAAAATAAAAAATACGTGCATAATAATCTATCATTCAGGTTAAAAAATCCAAAAAATAGAGCCAAAAATCAAAAATTCGAGCCCAAACATCAAACGGAGCAAAAAATAAAAAATTTTAACAAATCGAAAATTTAGGTCAAAATAAAGAATATTTAGGCCATAAAAAATTGGTAAAAAATGGGAGAAATAGGCTAAAGATCTTAAATATGAGCCAAAAAATCAAAAATCCCGGTCTAGAAATAAAAAGTATGAGACAAAAAAATTGAAAATTTAAGTAAAAGCAATAGTTGTGTCCCCAAAAATAACTCTTTAGTCCAATATTAGTTTCCGACCCAACACTCGAAAATAATGGCCACAAAATAAAAAAAAAATACGAAGAAAAAACAGTATACAGGTTACAAAATAAAAAAATAAAAAATTTAGACAAAAAACTTGGAAATATCGGCAAGAAATAAAAAAAAAATACGTGCATAATAATCAATCATTCGGGTTAAAAATCCAAAATATGGGGCAAAAAATCAAAAATTCGAGCCCAAACATCAAACGGAGCAAGAAATCGAAAATTTAGGCCAAAATAAAGAATATTTAGACCAAAAAAATTAGTAAAAAATGTGATAGACGGGCCAAAGATCCTAAATATGAGCAAAACATCCAAAATCTCGGTGTACAAATAAAAAATGCAGACCAAAAATAAATTGAAAAGTTAAGTAAAAGTCATATTTGTGTCCCCAAAAATAACTCATTAGTCCAAAATAAGTTTCCGACCCGACACTCGAAAATAATGGCCACAAAATAAAAAAAAATACGAAGAAAGAACAATATTCAGGTTACAAAATCCAAAATAAAGGACAAAAAATCAAAAATGTACACAAAAAAAACTCTGAAAAACCGGCAAAAAATAAAAAATACGTTAATAAAACAATCAATAATTCAGGTTAAAAAATCGAAAATATAGGGCCAAAAATCAAAAATTCGTGCCCAAACATCAAACGGAGCAAAAAATCGAAAATTTGAACAAACAAATCGAAAATTTGGGCCAAAATAAAGAATATTTAGGCCAAAAAAATTATTTTAAAAATGGACGAAATAGGCCAAAGATCTTAAATATGAGCCAAAAAATCAAAAAACCGGGTATATAAATAATAATAAAAATGCAGACAAAAAAATTAATGAACATGAAAATTTAGGTAAAAGCAATATTTGTGTCCCCAAAAATATGATAACTCTTCAGTCCAAAATAAGTTTCCGACCCGACACTCGAAAATAATGGCCACGAAATAAAAAAAAAATAACGAAGAAAAAACAGTATTCAGGTTACAAAATCCAAAATAGAGGACAAAAAAAAACCTCGGAAATACCGGCAAAAAATTTAAAATACGTGCATAATAATGAATCATTCACGTTAAAAAATCCAAAATATAGGGCCAAAAATTAACAATTTGAGCCACAACATCAAACGGAATAACAAATCGAAAATGTTAACAGACAAATCGAAAATTTAGGACAAAATAAAGAATATTAATGCCAAAATAAAGAATATTTAGGCCAAAAAAATTAGTAATAAATGGAAGAGACGGGCCAAAATTCTTAAACATGAGTTAAAAATTCAAGTAAAAAAAAAATTGTAGCCCCAAAAATAAATCCTTAGCCTAAAATAAGTGTCCGACCCGTAACTCGAAAATAATTGCCAAAAAAATGCATGCACAAAGAACAATATTCAGGTGACGAAATTTAAAATTAAAGACAAAAAATCCTAAATTTATACCAAAAAAACTTGAAAATACCGGAAAAAAAATAAAAAATACGCAAAATAATCAATAATTCAATTTAAAAATTCCAAAATATAGGACCTAAAAATCAAAAATAGGGTTGTTTTGGCATAAAGAATGTCAAAATTTTAGTAAGCACTCTTCTTCAAAAACTGCAACACAAATAAAAATAATTTATTGAAAAAAAAATTATACAAATTCAAATTCTTTATTCGTAACTTCGCCACTATTTTGTGGATGCACATGTCAAATATATTAAATTTAAAATACAGTTAACAGCTAACTATGTTACATTTTAAAATTACAGAAATAATAATGAAATAAAAGAAGAACAAATAATTGATAAACTAATAAATAATAATAAATAAGATATGGCATTAGTTGACAATGACAATTGAAGAATACAAACAAGTTCTATTTATGCAGAGAAAGAATGGAAGACCAGGATCAATGATTGGCATTGAAAGTTTCGCAGTGCAAGTGAAAAAGTGACGTTTGAAGCGTTTAGAACAGTGATGGTTCGCGGGGTTTTTTCTGGTACGGCCGAGGAACAAGAGGTGGTAATGCAGATAGGTGCGGTCGCGCAGCCAGCCGTCTCTGCAACTGACACTACCTAAAGTCTGGCCGCGCTATGAAGGCATATGAGGTGCTATCTGCAACCTTTTAAAAACCACTGATGTATGAAGAGAATCGGATAGTGGCACCAATAGCTAGCAAGTAAAATGTAAACATCTGTGAGTGTGAAGTAACGAAATCCAATCATTTCAGATGAGGGCGACCCTTCTGACTCTTAGTTAATCACCTCAGACGCCTTCATAGCGCGGCCAGAGTATATCTGTATTGCCACCCTTGTTCCTCGGCTTTACCAGAAAAAAAAACCCGTGAACCGTCACTGGTTTAGAAGGGGCTGGAAGGAAGAGAAAATCTGATCAAGAAATGGCAGCGAAAATGGTATTAACAGCCCAACCGATTTGAATAATAATACTGCCTCAGATCTGGATCAGGAAGTGGAACCATAACCACAAGCACAACGAGCAAAAATTGCATTTATCAGTGAAGACATCTCATCTGCTTTAGAGAAGTGTAAAATATGTGACAGATTACCGTCGCTAGATGATTAGGTCATAATATAAACGATTAAATATTATTCATCAATGCGGGCTATGCAATTTGAACCCATCATTTGGCCCCAATGTCAGGCGGGCAAATTTTTTGTTGTGAATAACGTTTCAGAACGAAAAGTAAAATCAATTGAAAAATTGAATTTTCTATTAGTTTTTGTCTGGATATCCACAAGAGGAGACAGATATTTAAGGCTTAGTTATTTTAGGTTATGTGCAGATTACGAAGCTTCCCTTCATTTGATTGAAGACCCGTGCGGAAATTCCTTAATTTTCTAGTAGTTTTTGTCTGGATATCCACAAAAGCCAATTCGAATTTTGCTTTAACACAAAAATCGCGTGCGTAACCTCACGTTTAACTGTACCAACATATTTTCACCATTCCGACTTGATTAAATCCACATTTCAACTCTACGAGATATCGTGATTAATGTGCGTTGTTTCATCCGTAGATTTCCGAGTTTTTAATTAGTGACAGCGTCAGCTGGCCTCGTCATTAATCCTCGCAACAATTTGTCCTGACAAATTATATAATTCGGTTTCCACGATAAATTTGAATAAAGTGTCCGTTTCAACGCCCGGAATTATCCGGTATCAATCTCTTATCGGCCGGCAATTAGTCGCTGGCCAATTTGTAGCTCGCGAGAATAACGTTATTTCCCGGATAGAACAGACGGGACCGGACCAACTGTCGCTATCTAATTAATAAATCTGTCTTTACAAAGTGGGATTTTTTTTAAGGTGTAGCTTTAATGAAACAAGTCACAGGTGTGTGAGAGTGTGTGTGTGTGTGTGTGTGCGCGTCTCAGGTAGAGAATTCGAAATTCGAGTTTCGGCGGTGTCGCTCGCCTCGCTAGAATTCAGACTGACCAGCGCCAATTACGCCGCGCGGTCGCCAAAACAATTGCCGCACACTTTTCGAACAGCGCCAATTTATAAAGGCAAACACTCGCCTTTCATATTTTTCGATCGACTCTTTTTGCTCCCTGCGATCACGTATTATTTTTTTTTTAATTGTCGCCAATTTTACATTTCACGCTTCATTTCGGCGACCCTCGCAAAAAGTCGCAATATTTGCGGCTGGCATTTTAATTCGGTGTACAGATTTTTTTACAGTAGTACAATAACATCAAAATATGTCACCTGTAATAATTATAATTAATATTGCGCCATAAACAGAAGCATTTAAAGCAAACGTTACCAATCTGGAGTGTGTCAAGTTGGCACCCCAATGAAGAGTTGATAGTTGATGATAGTTCTGAATAGAGTTCTCAATTCCTTTTGATGTATCTAGAAGTACTATCAACTTTTAAAAAAGAGTTCTGTAAAATTGGGCTGTCAGGAATTTTTTGAAAAATGGGGTGCCAACTTGACACCGCAACCCAACATTGTTATCGAATAGTTCTGAACTAGTTTTAAGATGTGTTTGGGTTAGTACCATAGTTCCTGATACTTTAAAAAAGAGTTCTGTTGAATTTCCAGAGATAAAAATTTTCAAAGTTGGAAATTCGAAATATTCAAATTCATATTACTCACTTAATATTGGTTGAATCTAAATATATCATAACAACTATGGATAGAACTCACAAAGAACTACAGGAAACACCCATCAGAACTACCCGGAACTATCAAAAATATTTGTTTGAAAAAAGTCGCAAAGCAAAACAAACATTGAGAGTTCCAGGAGTTCTACAGATGGATCCAAAGTTTTTGTGCCATTTATGAATTCATTATTGATTTAAAAACAAGAATATGATTATTTCAAAAGTTTCGGTTTATAATAACCATCAACACTTCTCTCTCGGTATGTCAGGCCTATGTAAAAAAAAACCTCTCATATTAAA
The DNA here is from genome assembly GCA_910593695.2 of Ocypus olens. Taxonomy (NCBI): domain Eukaryota; kingdom Metazoa; phylum Arthropoda; class Insecta; order Coleoptera; family Staphylinidae; genus Ocypus; species Ocypus olens. Next base: position 51,727,525 of record OU343049.1, read on the forward strand.
CTGAATTGAGGAATTTATTTACACTTTACGTAAATTTAATAATACATACATAAAATAATCTACAATATCCATATTTGTTGCTAACTTTTTTGAGGGGAGATGGCGCACATTGATATATTGGGAGATTTACTGCGACCTGAGTATTGGAGATGATTTGATTTTTTTTTTCTAGGATGAACGTTCTGTATTTCGAATTAAATTTATTTAAATAACAATTTAATGTATGCTGAATCTATATTTGTTGCTAACTTTTTTATGGGAGATGGCGCCCATAAATATATTGTGAGATTTATCCGACCGCGATCTGAGATAATTTGGAAATTTTTTTTCTATGATAGAAGCTCGGTTTTCGGAATTAAATTCGTTTAAATATTAGTTTAATGTATGCTGAATAAATATTTGTTGCTAATCTTTTTATGGGCGATGGCGTACATTAATATTTTTGGAGATTTGTTCGGTCGCGATCTTAAATTTGGATTTGATTTGGATTTTTTTTTTCAATGATCGAAGTTAGGTATTCCGAATTTTATTCTTAAATAACAATATAATTTGTGCTGAATCTGAACATTTTTTTCATCGGAATAGGCGAAGGTTGTTTTTTTTCATTGTTTAAGGCAACTGAATTTTCAAAAAATCGATTTGTTTTCTTTTTGTTAAAGCCTTAAAGCATTAAGAATGAGAAAAAAAAATGTTTCATAGCCCAGGGAAAACTCAAAGAGGTCGCTATCAAAAGTTTTACCAGGGCTACGCGTTTGGATAGATTCAGCGCGCTTGAATTTCAAATTGGGCGAAATGATAACTCCTACAAATCTTTATCGATTCTCTTGAACTTTTGAGGGAGACCCTTCAGTAAAATTATCTGGTGGGTAACGTACGGATTTTGCAATAAGTTATAGGCTTTTTTTATAAACAATTTTTATGTGAAATTTTTGGGTGAAAGTGAACTTTTTTTTAAAAATGTGCACCATTTTTCAAGAAAATGTGAAATTTTTGGGTGAAAATGAGCTTTTTTTTTTAAATGTGCACCAATTTTCAAGAAAACCGTATTTTAAAATTTCTTCAAATTTTTCAAAATATTAATGGTTGTAAATTACAATTATGAAAATTTGTTAATTCAATATTTTACCAGCACTCTAAAGTGAAAATAATTGATTTTGAAATTGAAAATAATTCGTTCATCTATTTTGTCTTTCTCTCGAATATTCAAACCCTATCGTACCTGAATGGCATATGCCTAAATGAAACAAAAAAAAAAACCGAAATATTGTATTCAAATTCTTCATCATTTTAGAAAAGAATCATAGAAGCAAGACGGGTGTGAAGTTAGCAATAGATTTTAAAATTAATTTTTTTGCCAAAAAAATGTACATTTTCCAAAACCCTTCTATAAGCAGGGTGGGATTACTACTAAAGAATACACATGAACCTCCCCCACCCCAAAACTTCAACCCCCTACAATTTTTCACACTATATAAAAAAAAATCTTCTTTTTCGCAAACTTCGATGACCGATAAGAAAATGCTGAAAACATGTAATTATTCTACATACTTAGACCTACTAATACTAAAAATAAAAAAAACGTTCCGGCCTCTAGATCCCAAAAAAAATTATATATTATACACCGTGAAGAGGTGCGCGGGCACACTTACTAAAGTTTTTTTACGATGTTCGAAATCCGTTTTTAAGAAGTAAAAATACAAAAACAATCTAGATATACAGGCCTAATAACAGAAGAAATAAAGAAACGTGCCGGCACATTGATCACTTTGAAAAAAAATAAACAATCCGACACACTCTCCGAAAATGTATGCGCCGTCACATTAACTCAAGTTTTTTTCAAAGTTCGGTGACTGCCATAAAAAAGTTAAACATTTATAAACAATCTAGATATTCAGGCCTACCAATAGGAAAAATAAAGAAAACGTGCCGGCCCCTTGATCACTTTGAAAAAAAAATAAACAATCCGACACACTCTCCGAAAATGTATGCGCCGTCACATTAACTGAAGTTTTTATCAAAGTTCGATGACCGCCATAAAAAAGTTAAAAATTTATAAACAATCTAGGTACACAGTCCTACCAATAGGAAAAATAAAAAAACATGCCGGCCCCTTGATCACTTTGAAAAAAAAAATAAACAATCCGACACACTCTCCGAAAATGTTTGCGCCGTCACATTAACTGAAGTTTTTTTCAAAGTTCGGTGACCGCCATAAAAAAGTTAAAAATGTATTAATAATCTAGATACACAGGCCTAACAAATGGAGAAATAAAAAAAAACGTTTTTTTTATTTTTCCTATTGTCAGGCCTGTATATCTAGTTTGTTTTTATATTTTTTACTTTTTCGAGACGGACATGGAACATCGTAAAAAAACTTTAGCGGACAAGTTTTTTATTTTTTTTTAAGTGATCTAGGGGCCGGAACGGTTTTATTTTATTTTTTGTATTGGAAGGTCTAATTATGTAGAATAATTACATGTTTTCAGCATTTTCTTATCGGTCATCGAAGTTTGCGAAAAATTAGATTTTTTTTATATAGTGTGAAAAATTGTAGGGGGTTGAAATTTTGAGGTGGGAAAAGTTCATGTGTATTCTTTAGTAGTAACCCCACCCTGTTTATGGAAGGTTTTTGGAAAATATACATTTTTATGGCAAAAAAATGAATTTTAAAATCTATTGCTAACTTCACACCCGTAGAAGCAAGACATTTTGGACGCGAGGAGCAAAATTTCTTGCTTTTAGCCCAAGACACCTTAAACCTTTAAAACCTCCCCGTATCTACTAATTTTAATACAGGATAACTGAAATGCAATTAATAAACTTTTTTGAGCAATTTCTTGATCGTCTCTTGCTGTCAACACTTCAACAACTCAATGCGTATTTTATAAAAACCATGATAAAAATCACACCACACAAGCAAACAATTGTTAAATAAGACAGATGTTTAGAATTTGCCACAGTAATCCATTGATTACCGGTTTAGTAAGATATTGGTTTTAACGCCTATCTCCTCCAATGAATAAACATCTTTGTTACAGAAAGCAACGCGAGTACACACACATTATTATTATCATTACTATTGCGCAAATTATATCCAATATTAATCAAAAAAACAAGAATCCTAACCGTCGTTTGTCGACTAGAACAATGTTTTATTCAGCCCCGATCGCCCGTATTATTTGCACAGCTTTCAGGGGAAAAAAGAAAGAAAAATTGAGACAGCGAGTCGTCGCCTGAATCCACACCGTTATCTTAAGATATGACACGTGTGAAATTAAATAAGTCGACTCTCGCACGTTAACAAATCATTTATTAGGGACGGTATCTGGGACGGTATGTAAATAATTTCGTGTACGCGATAAAATCGATTCGATTCACGTTAATCGATTTGTATTTTATGTAAAGAAAACGTCTAGAGATTATTTTATTTTTGGACCGATATATCCGGTATAAACAGCCAACTCCGTGTTGACACGTTCGTTACAATTTGATTAAGAAAATAAAGTATACCTTTTATATCCGATAAATAATAATAAAGCAAAAACACTATGGCCTGGCGCAACTTTTTAGTCACCGAAATCAAACACATTAAAGTAAATGTAAGGGCGATTTTTGAAATCGAAGCAACTTTAATGTGTGATTTCGGTGACTAAAAAGTTGCTTAGGAAAAGATGCCTAAATCAAACAAGAAATCGACGAGTCTACAGTTTTGCGAGAAGGACGCACACTCGGAGTAACAAAGTGTGCGTCCTCCATTTCCCAATTTCCTCAATTCTTTTTCAATATCGTGGAGAAATTAAATTATTTTTGTCTCATCTACGAGTACCACAGGCTTGTCACGGAGGCCGATTTTTGTGCGTGATTTTAAGCAAATCAATATTACTTAGTAGGATTGTGCACGCACCATGCATATCGGCTGGTGCTGCGGTGCGCACATTTTGCTGAGATAATGATTAAAACTTGAGACAACATCGCTTATTAAATAAACGTAAATGTACATTTATTGCCGAGACAAAATTAATCAAAAACATTCTCATCGCTGATACCCAGACGTCCGCAATCATTGAAACATAACCAAAAATTATGATCTAAAAACAAACCTTACATTTACGCAATTGAATCCGTTGTGTAAACAAACCACGCATTCAATTTACTAATTGCGTGAAATCACTTCTCTTTTTTTTTGAGGAGGGGAGAGAATCGGGCTCCGGTAATTACCTGGTCCCGGTCGGTAATGTGTGTACCATTTGTTCCATACATAATTTCGAACACCTAGGGACCCGATAACATCAACAGTCCACTAAATTCATTTGTGTTATGGCGTGTGGGCACACGGCGTGCATGTCCCGGCCCATTTAAATGAGTATTAACGCTCGGGCCGAAGGAAAAACCGGACGATTTTCGAAGCGACCGGATTCCTGGTATCGATTCTGACATCGAGACGTTTTCGAAAAAGTTCCTCGGCGATCAAATTTAGACGACGCGTTACCGTCGGTAAATTGTTTCAATGAGTGTTTTGTAAAGTAAAAATTGCCCGAGTTCTTGTAGATAAATAAAATAAAATGAGAAATGCGATGCTTTTCGTCTTTTACAATCTAAGAGTCTTAAGAAAACAAGAAATTATCTATTGAAACAACTACTTTCCTAGCTAATACCACGACGAGTATTGAGTGTTAAAAATATTAAAGTTACACAGTTTTGAATATATTTATTATTGCATTAATACGGTTCATTTAGTGTATTTAGTGAATAACTAGTTTTCCTAGGCTTAAGTTGTCTTTAGGTAAAAATTTGTTTTTTGTAATTTTTTAATACAAAAAAAAATTGTTTTTTTCGCTTCCCCGTTCCGTATACAACGTCATATCTCGAAAACTAAAAATCGGATCGAAAAACTTTATTGGGATCTTTGATACGGATTAAATCGATGACTGACATGCCGTCGTCAGATTTTTAATTTTCGAAAAAAAAAATCGTAAAATTCTTCGAAACATTGCCGTAGCTCGTAAACGGTGCGCCCCACGAAAAATATAGCCCTTACCTTTTCGACGCAAAATTAAATTCCCAAAGGCACTCTGTTTCAATTTTTTGCATCCGATTAAAAATGGCCGCTCTAGAATTTTTTATTGAAATCTGGGGTGGTTTTCTTTGAATAGCTCTTCAAGGGTTGGAGATATCAAAAATTTGTAAGAGACATAAAATGTAGAGACAGACTCGTTCTACAAAACTCAATGAAAATTCTAGTCGCGACTGTAAAGGGGGCGCGGCTCCGCTCGCCGAAGCACGAAAAAGCGACCTCCGCAGAGAAAGGGTTGTAGCTCGCGAATGGAGAAGGGCACTTCCAACACAGTCAACACAGTAAATAACTTTTGCGTACCAAAGTATTTGGGATTTTTTGAGCCGTATCCGAACGTTCCAACTTGAAAACCCAAAAAGCCTTAGCATTTGGCGTAAACCTCTGCATCGCGAAAAATCGATTTTCAAAAATTCACCCCGGGGTTACTGGGTGAGATGGAAAATTGCGGTTTTCGCGGGCCCCTAGAGGACGTTTTCGGCTTTCAAGAAAAAAAATAAAAATTGTAAAAAAAAATTTTTTGTGGGGTTGGCAACACTTTTTTTAAAGGGATGGTCGGAGGTGGTTATAATAATTATTCCTGATATGATAATCGCCGAATACAAGAAAACTATTGAGATTAGGAACAGGGAACCCTTATACAATCTGAAAGATAATTGGATTCTACTTAAGAATACGTTACTAAATACAGGGTGTGCTATAAGTTATTTAACTTTATAAGTTCGGTTTTTCATCCGCATTTTTTTATCATATAATTTTTTGTGTGAAATCATGGTTGGCTCTATAGTTCGAACCTTCAAGCAAATAATTAAAATTATTTTAATCGTTCAATGTCAATCACTGGGGCAAAAATAAAATTTCACCCAGACCATGTATTTCAACAAATCTTCAAATATTTCGAAAACGGCAAACAATAAGTATAGGGAGTATTGAAGTAACTCACCTTTATTTTCTCTATATAATTCAAAAATGACAAAAAATACAGGGTGTCACATTTAAAAAAACATCAATTTGGTCTGTAACTTTGTTATGAGACACCCTGTATAAATTTAAATATTTTTAGGGCGTGCAGCTCACTATTATACACAACTTTTGTATAAAACATTTTTCGAAATTTTGAAAAATAAGCACGTGATTGACCGTTCCCAGAGCTCTGAAACACCCTTTATATTAATTGTTGTAGAATTTCACGCGGTTTATTATACAATTTATGTCCCAAGATATCTGTGGAGTATGTTCTAATATTTGGGCGACAAATGAGGTTAATTTGTGTATTTGTAAAATACGATAAAATTAATAAACAAAAAACCGTAAAATTAAAAATCATAAATATAAAAACTGCCCGAAAAAAAAGCCTAGATTTTGGAATCTTCAAAATAATTGAATAGGACAAGCTTTTATATTATAAATAACATCACAGACTATATGTAACTCTTCATCATAGCTACAAATTATTGCCACTGAGCTTTAATTTAAGATTATTGTCACCCAAGAATATTTTTAAAGCTTCAATCACCAAAAAAACATTTTTTGAATTAAAAACTATAATTCCCAATTTTAGGAAATGCCTCGATTTTGGAATCTTCAAAATAATTGGAAAGAATAAGCTTTTATATTATAGATAACATCACACAACGTACGTAACACTTCACCATCGCTTCAAATTATTGCCACTGAGCTTTAATTTAAGATTATTGTCACCCAAGAATATTTTTAAAGCTTCAATCGCCAAAAAAACATTTTTTGAATTAAAAACTATAACTGTCGCAATGCCTAGATTTTGGAATCTTCAAAATAATTGGACGGAGTAAGCTTTTATATTATAGATAACATCACACACTGTATGTAACTCTTCACCATGGCTTCAAATTATTGCCACTGAGCTTTAATTTACGATTATCGTCACCCAATAATATTTTTAAAGCTTCAATCACCAAAATTTATTTTTGGCTTTGGAAATTAAACCATTAGCCATCAGATAGATATTGAAAGCTATAACTATGTCTAAATTCACATTCATCACGAGGAAATTTATTTTTGGCTTTGGAAATTTAACCAATAGCCATCAGGTATTGAAAACTATAACTATGACTAAATTCACATTCATCACGAGGATTAAACAGAGCCACACAGATTTCTCGCTTATAATAATATAATATGAAATACGCTACCAACCAAAAAAAAAAAAACGTTTATAGTCTGAATGTTTAAAATTTTGATTCTGTTGATTGAGGTTGGTAATTCCTGTTGACCTTCGATAATGTCAGTTGGTGGTGGCGTCGGCATATCTAATGACATTCAAGGGCTTGCCATTGATTTATGTAACGTGCTGTTGTCCTAGTGCTATTTTAAATATCCGATCCTAGGATAGATTAAACCATGTTAAGGATGACACACAGCCTTATTTATTCATTCAATTCTGTAGGGTTTCATTCAGTTCTATTAATTAATATACAGTCTGTGGTCGATGGCCCAGACAGACGACGTACACAATTGTTCATATTTTGTTTTATATTGTTAAAGATGTTGATACATATACAGTCTGTTCGTTATACCGTGATAAATTTGTCGTAAACTCAGCAATGCGCTATGGCAAAATGGGCTCACCCCCTTAACATCGATTGTACGGAGGAGCAATTATTGGGTTTCACGGAACTTGGAGCATACATTTCGAATGTTGTACGGAGGAACAATTATTGGGATATACAATTTTTTTCACGAATGCCACTGAGCCGATCGGTCAAATATTACAGTCCCTACGGGTAGAAGTGCCCGCCTATCTAAATTTATCACGGTCTAACGTACAGACTGTACCTAAATATAGTCAGTCGTCTTTAGAATATGCGTAGACTAGTATTCATTATTTATACGGTCGTAAATATTATGTGTTGATAGTAATAATCAGGCTAATTTATACAGAAACAATTTAACATACACTTTATTTTTGGCTGAAGGATTTCACTTTTTGAATTTTATCTGTTTATTTAGAAATATTTCTTTTTGCAGTATGTATAATCTGGCGGCGCTACGATGGCATTTGATGGTGCAGTATCGGATTTTATTTATAAATCAGTGGTTCTTAAAAGGTTACGGATATCTTTGGAAATAAATATACATGCAACTCAACATCTCATGTTCGCTTATTGAGAACAGTATAAAGCACTGCAAATGAGGTGGCCCAAGTCAATCACCTCAGATGCCACCATAGCGCGGCCAGACTATATCTACAAAACATTTAGGAACAATACTTGATAAAGGGCTATCGATCGTGGGCCTTTCTGCTCATGTTTCTTCCCTTGTTATATTTTTTTTCTTTTCAAGGTAGGCAAGGAGGATTAAATGAGGAAATGAAATCGAATGTTTTTTTTTTAATTTTGGAGGATCATTCGGACTTTTAGCGAAGCACATTTTTGAACAGAATTTTTGAAAAGACAGAGATGTTTTTGGCACTTTTCACATAAATGAAGTGGTTATTAGCAAAAGCCTCTCATTAGAATAAGCGCATTTTCGTATATACAGGGTGTTTCTAAATTGACGCGGAAGATTTTAAAGGGTGATTTTTCCGCAAAAATTAGGGGAGGTCTGCGTCTACATATGGAAGAATAAAATAGCACTTTTTGACGATTTTTGTAACCCTAAAATGTTATTACAAGGGAGTGAAAAAATTAACACCTTTAATAGTTGGCATCAAAACTTTTTAATGCGTCTACATTTTTTTATTTCAAAACGTGATTTAAATGGAGGGACTCAATGTCTCTTGACATTTTCCCCTATAACTGTTTGTTTGATCACAAAACAATAAAATAATGCTCAGACCCATTTGATATAAATTCACAGATGGGCGATCCGTTGGTGTAGTGGGTACAGGCGAGCGCTTGTGCCGGTTGCACCGCGTGCCGTGTGGGTTCGAATCCTAGCCCGGCCGAAAGATTTTTCGGAGATCGAGAAGTATTCGTTCGGGTCTACATTACGTCTGACGTTACTCATTTATTTACTAAAAAAAATCAAGTAGGCTGATGTCAAAGTCGTACTATTTTCTCAAATTTCTAGAGAGTTGTATACGTATGGACTGAAAACATGCTGCACAACTAAATAAGGCTTTATTGAAATTGATCAAATTCTTCATTTACTATCGATCCGAGGTAGTCAAGCCTTTGTTTTTTTACTACAACAAAATGAGCGATTTTTTTAAATAACAAAAATTCTAAAAATCCCGCAATGATTAATATGTATTTATTTTTATATTTCCTGGCGTTAAGCGTCCATTCGCGGTCGATTTAGATAAAATTTATTGGCCGGTGTATCGTGACTGAATCTAGCTCTGCGCGGACAAAAACAATGATGAGTCCGTATAAACCAGTTTTATGATTTCGAGGCGAGCGATCTAAATGGGAAAATTTATTCCGTTTCGTAATTTATAAACACATTCGTTTCTACACGTAAAACGCCGCTTTTAAACTTTTGTTTTGGGCGTCAAATTTAAATAAATCGTCAACTGATACATTATAAATGTTGAAATAGACATAAAATAGTTTTTTTAGTCATTAAAACACGAATTAATCATAATCAAGTCTTATGAGTTATTGATAGTCAAAAATTTGTAGACATTCAATGATACCTGTGCTAACGTTGTGAGAGTTTATTCTAATGTGGCAATGCGGGTCTAAAATCAGGCAAAAAGTCACTTAACCTCTTCACGCCCAGGTTCGCCACATGTGGCAACAAGCGAAAAATGAAAACAAAAACATTGTACAAAAAAAATTACTTCTTTAGCGCTATCTATGGAGAATTTTTTCATATTTTTTTGCATAAATGGGAAAGTTTGTGACAGTGAAATCATATTTCCTAGAAAAAGTTAACAACAACTAAGAAGTAATTTTTAATCAAACCTGGTATTAAATCAAAGCAGCATGGGTGCGAAGTGGTTAAATCTAATGAGTCATAAGTCTAAACCATTATAGCGTATTTAATTCGCCTTAAATTCGACTGTTTTCAGCTGATTATTTAAAAAAAAAGTCTTCGGGTTTATTCGCCCAAAACTAACTTTCCTTGTACCGCCGAGGGGTAAAAATATTTTTCGGCCAGGAATGACTCTTTGGAAGGTCGATCATGTGTTACTGTTGGTCAGGCATGTCAAACTCGTTTACTACCAAGGGCCACATCAAGTATTGCACACAAGCCGCGGGCCGCATTACCAAAAAAAAAACTACAATTGAAACCAAACAAAAAATAATTATTTTTACCTTGTTATAATTTTTTTTTTATTTGATACCAACCTTGCCGGGCCGCAGACAACTTGTAAGCGGGCCGCATGCGGCGTGTTTGATATGCCTGCTGTTGGTATTTCAAATGTGCCCTTTGTCCAAGAGTGATTATTCTTCAGTTTTGTGTGCTTTTGTCCACCTTTTCTGAACTTCCATTTTAAAGTACGAAATTCTACGTTTTAATCATGAAATCTGGATTTCAGTATGCTCCCCCACTTGAGCTGATTTTCAATATATTTTCAATTCTTCATCAATATTGCTACTATTGCTCTAATTGTACTTTAATTTGATGAAATTTAATTTTAATTTTGTTTTGTTATATATAAGTTGTTCTTGTTTTTAAATTAGTTCACAATCTGTATTTACTGTATATTATATAATTTTTCCCTGTAATTGGAATACTCTGTTGGGAAATAAATTTATTATTAATATTATTATTATTATTATTAATATTATTATTATTATTATTAATATTAGGAAAATCCTGGTTTTGCATTTGACTAAACAAACTTCTCCGAGTGAATAGTCTTAAGCCAGAAGCACCTGTAATAAACATTTCACATTTTACTACACAAGAAATGAAAATTGGTATTTGTCGTTATTTACAGTTGTTTTTCTTTCAAGGCTTAATACTCAGGGTTTAGGCGGTTTCCGCGGCTATTTTTTGTATATTTAATATATGTTTATGTCATTTGAAAAAAAAATCAACTCTTTTAATAATCATCGTAGACCCTTGTGTATAACCTTTTATAGGCGTTAAAAAATTTCATCTAGGAAAAAATGCAAAAAGTTGAAAATTTTTCAAAAAACTTGATTTTTTCAGACTTTGAACGGCCATAGCGGCTGAACGAAGAATCCAAATCGAACGCGGTTTTCAAATATGTGCTCATTGGATGCAAATTAGTCGGATTCAATTAAAATTGGAGATTTTGAATTTTTGACGAAAACCTGAGAAACGATGGATTCTTAATTTACCTCAAATTTGGTTTTGAAATAATTTCCTGAAGAAAACACTGGTTCGATTCGGGGTTTCTATTCATCACTGGAAAGATCTCTTCAATACGCGTCAGGAAATATACTTTCGCAAGAACATATGTCGTGACGCGTCAGCAAAGAAAACTCGAAAATGGGAAAAATCGAAAAAATCAAATCTTTTAATAATCATCGTAGACCCTTATGTAATACCTTCTTTTTTCATCAGAAGAACGAGCTGAATCAATTGGCGGTAAAAACTTTCATCTAGGAAGAAATGCAAAAAGTTGGAAAATTTTGAAAAAACTTGATTTTTCCAGACTTTGAACGGCCCTAGCGGCTAAACCAAGAATCCAAATCGAACGCGAACATATTTCAAATATGTGCTCCTTGGGTGTAAATTATTCGGATTCAATTAAAATTGGAGATTTTTAATTTTTGACTTTTTGACCTTGTTACTTTTACTCAAAAATTGGCTTTGAAATGATTTCCTGAAGAAACCACTGGTTCGATTCGGGGTTTCTATTCATCACTGGAAAGATCCGTTCAATACGCGTCAGGAAATATACTTTCGCAAGAATATATGTCGATTTCAAGCCCGTGACGCGTTAGCAAAGAAAACTCGAAAATGGAAAAATTGAAAAAATCAACTTTTTTAATAATCATCGTAATACCCTTTTCCTCATCAGAAGAACGAGCTAAATCGATCGGCTCGGCATTAAAAAATTTCATATAGGAAAAAATGCAAAAAGTATGCAAGTCACCATGAAAATTGAAAAAATTTGATAACCTTTGCTACCACTTAATAATTTAAAATTTCGGTAGGAATTATAACCCTGTAACCCCACTCTATATACGCCACTGTATAGAGTTACACAAATTACACATTCTACACTCGGCGTCAAAAAAAAGCGCCACTCGAAAAATCGATTTTTCAAACCGTGGTAACTTGGTTCAATTTGGTCAAAACCGATTAATCTTTCAGTTTGGGAAAGATTCAAGTTTTATCTTTAAGAATGTTTAGTTGATTTTGACCCCAAGTCCAACCCACCCCCCGTAATAACGCGATGGAAAAAAAATGTTTTTTATGTAAAAAATTGTTCAACATTGACAAGCTGTACCGTGCGCAAAAACAAATCGGCGGAAAATTTCACCACAATGGCAGAAAAATTTAATCAATCTCCTTCAAACGCCTTAAAAATTCGAGTCGTTTCGATGATTTGGAGTTATGAATTTTTGAAAAAAGAAATACATTTTTCACTTTTTTTGGCCAAGTCACCATGAAAATTTTGAAAAAATTTGATAACCTTTGCTACCACTTAATAATTTAAAATTTCGGGGGGAATTATAACCCTGTAACCCCACTCTATATACGCCACTGTATAGAGTTACACAAATTACACATTCTACACTCGGCGTCAAAAAAAAGCGCCACTCGAAAAATCGCGAAAAAACTCGATTTTTTCAAACCATCGTAACTTAGTTCAATTTGGTTGAAAATCGATGAATCTTTCAGTTTGGGAATGATTCAAGTTTTATCTTTTAGAATGTGTAGTTGATTTTGGCAAGTCCAACCCGTAACAACACCATGGAAAAAAAATGTTTTTTTATGTACAAAATTGTCCAACTTTGACAAGCTGTACCGTGCGCAAAAAAAATCGGCGGGAAATTTCACCACAATGGCAGAAAAATTTAATCAATCTCCTTCAAACGCCTTAAAAATTCGAGTCGTTTCGATGATTTGGAGCAAAGTTATGAATTTTTGAAAAAAAAATTACATTTTTCACTTTTTTGGCCATAACTTGAGAAACTTACTCAAGTTATGGCCAAGGGGTGACAGAGGGTGGAATGAAACTTATGCTTTTCAGATCGCAAAGAATGATCGGCTTCTTAGCAGAATTGACCGAGTTATGACCGAAATGGAATTTTTACAAGTTGTAAAAATTTAACATTTTTTGTCAATCCAAAACACTTTCTGTAGGGGTTTTCAGGGGGTCACGAAAGTCGGAAACTTCTTAGATCGCAAAATTCCAGCGAGTTTCGTACGAAATTCGCCTAATTGTGGCCAAAAAGGCGCAAAATGTATTTTTTTTTCAGAACTGCATAACTTCGCGCCAAATCATCGCATCGACTTGAATTTTGGAGGAAATTGGAGGAAAATGATTGAACTTTATTGCCATCATGCTGACCGATTGAGTCCACGATTTTTTTTGCACACGGTACAAGAAACCAAATTTGCACATTTAAACTTCAAAAACATTTAGGGGGTGGCAGGGGATGGAATCGTTTTAGCAACAAAACAATTCACATGACGTTAAAGAGAACATTTAAAACTGTTCAGACTGTAAAAGTTCATCGATTTTGGTGCAAAATTACTTAAGTTATGGCCAAAAAAGTGAAAAATGTCATTTTTTTTTCAAAAATTCATATCTTTGCTCCAAATCATCGAAACGACTCGAATTTTTAAGGCATTTGAAGGAAATTGATAAAAATTTTCTGCCATTGTGGTGAAATTTCTCGCCGATTTTTTTTGCGCACCGTACAGCTTGTCAAAGTTGGACAATTTTGTACATAAAAAACACTTTTTTCCATCGCGTTGTTACGGGGGGTGGGTTGGACTTGGGGTCAAAATCAACTACACATTCTTAAAGATAAAACTTGAATCTTTCCCAAACTGAAAGATTCATCGATGTTTGATCAAATTGAACCAAGTTACGACGGTTTGAAAAATCGAGATTTTTCGCGATTTTTCGAGTGGCGCTTTTTTCTTGACGCCGAGTATATCGGGTGTGTATAAATTGGCGGATAATCTACAGGTGGCGATGTTCTTCCTAAAATTCTGAATAGAGAATGTCGATAAAAAAATGTTCTACCATGCCTCATAGGTCATCAAGAGCCATTTAAAAGAAATGTATATTTGGCAACATAGCATTCACGAGCTGCCCTGTTTATCAATAATCTCATGGTTCAGAGTAGAAGGTAATAGATAGATAGAGCGGGGTTTATTTACAGATGCAGGGTAAAACAGATAATGAGTAAATAGTAAAATCCATTGTAATTGAACAAAACAAAACGAAAATAACACAAAAACACAAATACACTGAAACGCGGGCAGTAATACAAACTGATAATAATGAGAAAAGCAGAATTGGCACGAACATGGAACTATACCTCATTTAATAATTAGGCGGACTAAATCAAATTATAGCCGCGAAAATACGTTGTTGTGATTGGCTAAACGGGCGCCGTTTTTACACAGGCCAAAATTACTAAAACGGCAATGGCCGCTGTTATGATCAGCTGATCTGTTACCGTTTATTTGTGTTCCACGTATTTCGCGTCAGTTTTTATGTTTTTAACCAGTTATTCCTCCCGTTGAAAGTGTAAGAATCGGTTCTATCAAAATCTCATCCTGCGATCTTCTAGGAAATAGTTATTTCATTTTTAACTATGGATAGATGCCCACCACTAGTTCGGAGTCATTTTCTACCCCCAAGAAACGGAAAAGGTTGGATTTGAGAGCATTAACGGTAGTTTAAAAAAAATCCAAAATTAACGTATATAAACTTTTAATACAAGAGGCTTTAAAATCGTACATAAAATTGTCGATTCATTAGGTAAGGGTAGTGCAAGTAATCAAATCATAAACATGTATAATATTTAGGACAGGCTAGCAGTACGGTGTTTCACAAAATTAGAAAGAAAATTTGCCTAAAATTTATTTATGTATTGTTAAAGTTATTTAATGAATGTTATGGGTAAACGAATTTTAAATAATTTGAATTTTACCGCCAAAACATTTCTGGTTACTTTTTTGGTTACTTTTTATAGTGTAAATATGACTCTCGGCTTTAGTCCGCCTGGTTATTAAATGAGGTATAGCAAGTTTTAATTAATTATTTGTGTCAAAGTGACATAAGCGGGTGTCACGTTGCCGAACGTATTTTTTTATAAAAATAAGCTAATTAAGAAGTGTTAAAAATACAAGTTTGAGATGGAAAGATAGCACACACTGACAAATAATTTTCAAACTAGTCATACTATCGCAATTGCAGGGTTTTCTGTAAATTAATAACGCATATTTAACGACTGGATGTTCAAACTTTGAGGACCTCGTGAAGACCCGGGTAGCATGGTACAACATTTTAGAATTAAGATAAGCTTCTTAGAATTTTTGAAAGAATATCGTCACGTGTAGATTATCCGCCAATTTATACACACCCGATATATAAAAAACATACCGTTTGCGCTTATACCAACTAATAAGTAAGAGTTGATCGCTTATTCAGCCTTTTTGGTGGATTTTTAAAGTTAGTTTTCTTGTTTGTTTCAGGGCGTTCAGTCAGCGAGCATGTGATGCGCCGCGATGCCCACTCTGTCCGCGGCGCCTGAGCTCAGTTCCGGCGGCCGCACCGAGCGGCACCTAGCAGAGATGAGCCCCGAACAAGAGGCGAGCCCACCCCCAGCAGCGCCCGGAGCATCGCCGCCGCCAGCCCCCACGCACCTGCCGTCGCCGGCCATGTCTCAGCAGGACACCTCGGACGTGGAGCAGTTCTCCGGCAAGATCGTCTACAATCCGGACGGTTCGGCGTACATCATCGAGGACTCGGAGAGCGAGACCGAGAACACCCAGACGCCGATACCGGAGGGGGTGCCGCCGCTGCAGGCCGTCTACGTCTCGAGGCTGCTGCGGCAGGCGACGCGCCCCACGGAACTGCCGGCGGTGCACAGTTATCGAGTAATCGCCCTCAGGGATGCGAGACCTCCGCGGCCCGCGTCCGTACCAGTGAAACCAATTCTGATGTGCTTTGTGTGTAAACTGAGTTTCGGGTTCGCGCGCTCATTCGCGAACCACGCGCAGGCCGAGCACGGTGTCACGCTGAAGGAATCCGAACGCGAAGTGTTAGCTGCAGACTGTTCAGCAATATTGCAGTGCGTGGGTGCCGACAAGAGGCCGATGGTGTCCCTGCTGGAGCCGCTCAGCAGTCCTACGCCCCCTTCCGAAAACAACATCAACTCAGTTCCTGTATCGATGAATCCGCCAATGCCTACATCCGAAACGCCTCCATGTTCCTCCCGGAATACTCCGGGGAAATCGCCGTCCCCGCCGTTCGCACAGCCGCCGGCGTTCCTCACCGGAACGACGATAGGGGTTTGTCCTGAGCACCTGCAAGGAAGGCCGTCAGGGGCGGATTGCGCGAGGTGCGAGATGATCCTCGCGTCGGGTCGCCTGGGTCCTGCGGGGTTGGGGAATGTCCACAGCAGGAATTCCTGTAAGACCCTCAAGTGCCCCAAGTGCAACTGGCACTATAAATACCAGGAAACGCTAGAGATTCACATGAAGGAGAAACACCCCGAAGCGGAGACCAGCTGTATATATTGTATAGCGGGACAACCCCATCCGCGACTGGCGCGCGGCGAAACGTACACGTGCGGTTATAAGCCCTACCGGTGCGAAGTATGCAATTACTCCACGACAACCAAAGGCAACCTCAGCATCCACATGCAATCGGACAAACATTTAAACAACATGCAAGAGCTGCAGAATGGAGGCGCGCCCAACAGCGAATCGAGGCAGGCGTCTCCGAAAGCCCCTCCGTTACACCACTCGCCAGTCAGTAGCGGCCACAAACCTAAACCTAGTTTCCGGTGCGACGTGTGTAATTACGAAACGAACGTCGCCAGGAATTTAAGAATACACATGACCTCAGAGAAACATACGCACAACATGTTAGTCCTGCAGCAGAACGTGAAGCACATGCAGACTCTCTCCGCGCTGCACCACCAACAGCACCCGCAGCAGCACATGGAGAGCCTGTACGGCATGTACCCTGGATTAGGAGACAAACCGGAAGCGGCGCTCGCGGATATGGCGTATAACCAGGCGCTCCTGATCCAGATGATGACGGGAGGACAGATACCCGGGCACGGGACGCCTACGGAAATGGCATCGCACGCGGACATGGGTTTGAACCCGGAAACCATGGAGCCCCCGCCCGAACCCGCGGATCCCGACCCGGAAAAAACCTACCACTGCTGCGTCTGCAACGTATTCTCAACCGACAATCTGGAAGACCTGGGCAGACACCTGGCTCAGGACCGGACTAGGTTGCGAGAGCAAGAGATCCTGGCTGTGGTGGCGGGCCATTACGTCTGCAAACTATGTACCTACAAAACGAACCTGAAAGCGAACTTCCAACTGCACTGTAAGACTGACAAACACCTCCAGAGACTGCAACACGTGAACCACGTGAAAGAGGGGGGCCCGCGCAACGAGTGGAAACTGAAGTACGCTTCCGCCCCCGGAGGCGTGCAAATTAGATGCAACGCGTGCGACTATTACACGAACTCTGCCCACAAGCTCCAGCTACACGCCGCCGGCGGCCGCCACGAGGCCGGCGTCGCGCTGCTGAAGCACATCCACGACAAATGCAACACCCTCCGACCGGACCAACCGCGAGTGTTCCACTGCTCCCTGTGCAGCTTCTCCTCCACCAACCGCCTCCCGTTGTTGCAACACGTGAAATCCCTAAAACACCTCCACCTCGAACAACTCCACCAACTCCAAAGAAGAGCCGAGGGCAAAGAAACCGCCCCCGAGATCGGCGAGGTGTTCCACGTCGTACCCGGCCCAGTCGAACAACAAACGACCGGTGAGTCCTCCATTACACATGCAACACTTAAACACTTAAAAAAAATAATAATAACTGTACACCATCACAACAACACAATAGACTCGAAATTATTACGTGCAGCGGTATCACTTTTATAGCCGCACAAAGGCCCTCGATAATAATTTCGACACCCTCAGGTGTGTACAGTTATAGGTTCGCCATATGTTTTTATATATAAATAATTGTAGGGATTTTTTTATTATTAAAATTTCGGGAGTGTATAATTAGGCGCGTATTCATTTGGAGGAGTGTTTAGCCCTGGGCTGCTGATAACAATAGTCACTCGTGAATAATTGTAATTGTCTCTCCCGTCCATACAATTCCCTCGCACAATGATACCGCTCATTTCGGCTTTTCTTTAGGGGATTTGCCAAACAATCGTGCCTACTTATGTACCCTTCCTTTAACAACAACCTGCGGATGCTAAATACTTCTATCGCTCGGGGTACCTTTTCTTGTTTACCCACACACGATCAGGTACCCGACAAATGCCCGCGAATGTTCTATTCTGAAACTCTATTTAAATTTGAATAACATAGAAGTACATGTGAAGGTAATGAATTATTCAATATTTTCACCATTGAAATAATAATGACCTGAAACCGCAAGTCAGGATCCACACACCTGATTCTATTTGTATTGTCAGGAAAAGAATTCTTAAATAATTTTAAAATAACTTAACTATTGCAATTTTTAATAATACTTTCCAGATAAATAGCAATACATGAATGATATTTGATATTCTATTGTGTAATTTAAAGTTTGTCGTAGGCTTAGACAGAAAAGTAACAATGAAGTAAATTTAATGTAGGCCGAACATGTTCTAATCTCGTTTATAATTTTTGTTATTTGCACGATTTTTAATGAGGAAAATGTGATGTTTTCATTCAAAATTTCTACCACAAAACATTCTTAAAAGTTTTCGTTATCAAAATAAAATTATTGAAATTATACTTCCTTTAAATAAATTTGAGATAACCTTACTAGTTGCAGAAGCATTAAATACATTTAATAAAGACGAAATATTATTGCCTAAATATGTAAATAATCAACCTGTTCGTGACTCCAAAATTAAGTCTTACTAAGGCTATTAACTATTATAGCCTAGGTGACAAACCATATCACACCAGAATTTTGCAGGTGAAAAATTATGTTATTGAAAATATCATTGAAACGTTGATTTTCGTTTTTTTTTATCATTCATATATTAATTCATTAGTAGAAACCCTGAATACTGCTTGTATTGTAGGATATGGGCCACCCACCACCCGTCGTATTAATTTAAACACAACCTACAAACTTCTGTTCGAATAACTAAAGTCTCCTGTCAAATAATTTGTCTTGCTGCAAATTTGTGAGTACTAAAGTACAAAGTAAATAAGGGCAGGGCGGTGGGTGGTCTCTATTTCTCCTTCCAAACAGTAGAATATACACAAAGATTTCGCAGAAAGGAATCTTCTAATAGAACATTAAAACGTTTACTTTATATTTTCTTTTCTTTCCTAAATCATTTGTAAAAACCGCAGATGTGTGTTTCGTTAAATATAATTTCTATGTAAATTCATTAGTGATGTACATTTAACACCAATAAACTGGAATTTGTAGGTTATGTTTAAGTTAATACGAAAGGTTGTGGGTGAGTGAGTTTTATCCTACAAACAGCAGAACCTACATGAGTTTTATATTAGCGAAAAATCGTTCATGGAACATTGAAATGAAATGTAGACTTTCTGTTCTTTTATCGAAAATTCTGGGTTTTATTTTACTGGTTGGATTAACCACCTTTCATATTCATTTTAACATAACCTACAAACTTCTGTTCGAGTAACTAAGGTCCCCTGTCATATCATTAGTGTTGCTGGCGATTCACGAGTACCAAGACACAGGATTTGCAATGAAAGTTTTAAACATCATGCCGAGGGTGATGGGTGGTCCCTATTCCACCCTCCAAATAGTAGAATAGACACGAAGGTTTTACAGAAAGAAATCTACGAATGGGCCATTAACATGTTTACTTGTTACTTTTTTTTTAATTAACTAAATCATGTGTAGAAACCTTGGGTTGTGCTTTACAGGCGTGATTGTAGAATTGGACCCACCCACCACCAGGGGCGGCTCGTTATGTAGAGCCAAGGAGCCATGGTACTACCTCTAATTTCAAACGAAACAAGATTTTTTTTATTAATTCTAAAAACACTGATTTGTCATTTTAAATCTTAAAACGATGCCTGCGAAAGTTTCATGAGGCGAGAAAAATGGCAATGCTTTTATTTGAGAATATATCTCTTGAACAAATTAGCAGATTTGAAAAATTCTTCCAGAATTATGTTTTGTGTTGTTATCTTGAAAACTAGTGATGGGGTATTTTGAGTTTTTTGGAGGTTTATTAAGATTAATGTATTTTGAGTAAATCTGAAAAGTTTCAAGTTGTTTTTGTATTTTTTTTTCATTGCGAAGAAGTGAAACTTAAAAAATCCTAAGGGCTGTTCTCGGTCTGTTATCTTGAAAACTTGTGATGGGGTATTATGGTTTTTTTAGAGGCTTATTATAATTAATGTATTTTGAGTAAATTTAGATAGTTTCAAGTGTGTTTTGCTTGCTTGTTTTTATTTATTTATTTTCACTCGGAAGAAGTGAAACTTAAAATCTTAAAAACCAGTGATGTTTTTTGAGGGATTGTTAAGATTAGTGTATTTTGAGTAAATTTGAAAAAGTATGTTGCAGTAGTTTTTATAATTTTTTTTCACTCGTGCAAATTAAAAAAATCTGAAGCGCTGTTCTCGGTCGGTTATCTTGAAAACCTGTGATGGAGTTTTTTGAGTTTTTGGAAGATTATTAAGATTATTGTTTTTTAAGTAAATCTAGAAAGTTTCAAGTATTTTACAGCTGTTTTTATATTTTTTTGCGTCAACAAAAAAATGATTATAATTTTTCATAAATTTACATGAAAAAATGCCAAAGCAATCGACGGAATATATTTGAATTTTTTACCAAATCACTCTTGAATTAATATTAAGTGATTTTGCCAAGTTTCAAATGGATGGAAATTGTTTTTATATTTTTTTCGCGTCGGCGAATTTGTTGCAATATTTTTCTAAATTTTATCTGCTTTCACATTGAAATATTATAAAATTTAGAATCAGTGCATTTCTAATTTTTTCGGAAATGTAGAATCACATGTGTTGTTAGTTATTTTGGAAAGTTTCAAGTCGATGGCAATTATTTTTATTTTTTTTTTTCGCGTCGACGAATTTGTTGCAATTTTTTTTTTATTTCATCTCCATTCACATTGAAATATTCTAAAAATTAGAAACAGTGGATTTCTAATTTTTACGAAAATGTAGAATCACGTGTGTTGTCAGTTGTTTTGGAAAGTTTCAAGTCGATGGCAATTGTTTTTATATTTTTTTCACGTCGACGAATTTGTTGCAATTTTTTTTAAATTTCATCTCCATTCACATTGAAATATTCTAAAATTTAGAAACAATGCATTTCTAATTTTTACGGAAATGTAGAATCACATCTGTTGTCAGTTGTTTTGGAAAGTTTTAAGTCGATGGCAATTGTTTTTATATTTTTTTCGCGTCGACGAATTTGTTGCAATTTTTTTTTAATTTCATTCGATTCACATTGAAATATTCTAAAATTTAGAAACAATGGATTTCTAGTTTTTTCGGAAATGTAGAATCACATGTGTTATCAGTTGTTTTTGGAAAGTTTCAAGTCGATGGCAATTGTTTTTATATTTTTTTCGCGTCGACGAATTTGTTGCAATTTTTTTTTATTTCATCTCCATTCACATTGAAATATTTTAAAATTTAGAAACAATACATTTCTAGTTTTTACGGAAATGTAGAATCACATGTGTTGTCAGTTGTTTTGGAAAGTTTCAAGTCGATGGCAATTGTTTTTATATTTTTTTCGCGACCATGCCCAAAGTGCCGAATGATGCCAAGCGAACAAAGCGTCGGAGCCGAATGCTAATGGGCATTTTGGTAATTCGGCAGAATATCTTCACACGCACCTACGAGTAAGGCCAAAAATGCCGAATGCATACCCTCATGTATGTTCCTAATGTGTGAAAATAATTTTTGATAATACAAGTTTATTAATGGAAGGTAGATGGTTTCAGGGTTGCAGATTGTTTTTTAAATTTAAAATAAAACAAATTCTAGTTTTGTTTTTTATAACAGAATATTCAGCATTTTGGGCCTTATTCGTAGATGCGTACGACCAAAGTGCCGAATTGACGTGCATTCGGCAGTTTGGGCCTTACTGAGAGGTCGGCGCGAGGACAAAATGCCGAATTTCCAAACTGCCGATTCGCATTCGGCTCCGACGCTTTGTTTACGAACGATGCGACGTCGCTGGGCATCGTTCGGCACTTTGAGCATGGTGTCGGCACTTTGAGCAGGGTGGGTTATATGAAATTTTGCACTTTGACATTCGGCACTTTGTCCCGGACCCCCTCCGAACTGCAGAATATACACGTAGGTTCAAACACCACCAATAGAACATTGGAATGTTGACTTTTCGTTTGCTTTTCTTTCGTAAATTATTTCAATTGTATAAACCCTGGGTTGATTAGATTATACATAGGGCCTACCCATCACCCTTCGTACCCAGTATAACATAACCTATAAACGTCTGTGTTATTCAATATCATTTTTACAATAATTCATTGGTAATATTGGAAATGTATTTGTAGTTGTAGTATTAGATTTAATAAGAAGGGTTCTTGGTGGGCCATATCTCACCCTTTAAATAGTACAGAACATACATGAAGTTTTTGCAGGTGAAAACCCGCAATTAAAACATCGAAATGTTCGATTTCTAAAAAAGAAGTTTAATTTTTGGTATATAGCTATAATAATAATTGTAGAAAATGTCGAAATGAATCATTTATGGTATAAAGAATATGTTTTTTTTTCTTCTATTAAAATCCCACTATATTTTTTACTTTCTTCGTTACGAAGTACGAGAAAGTATTGTGATCGTGATTTTTTTTTCAAATTTTTTTTTTAAGGAAATATCCGTTTTGGGGTCCCTAGATGCCATTTCAATAATTTCTGGAAAAAAAACATTGTGTGTGTGTGTGTGTGTCTGCTGTGCGCGCTGTATCTCAAAAACTAATAGAGCAATTGATATGAAACTTTGAACATCTGTCTTATTTGATAATCTGAAGAACTGAAAAGCTTTTGGTAAAATTTCGTACACCAGAAATGGGCGTTTACCTTAACTGTTTTTTTTGTTTTTTGCCAATATTTTCTTGAATATGAAAAATATCACAAAAATATATGAAGACAACAAAGAAATGAAGATCGTTTGCTTGAAAACATTTTTCATAAAATCCTTTTTATTCGAGAAAATTTTTTATTTTTTATTTTTGGTTTATAATTATAAAACTATAATAGTTACAGCAAATTTAAATATGATTTCAATTGGAAATAAACCATGAAAACGTAAATATAAATGGCCATGACACCATCAAATCGGAGAAAGTAACATGATGGCCACATTTTTTTAAGGAAATCGATAAATATGTAAAATAGCAGAAGAATCCCTTTTAACCCCTTAACGACCAAAGAGTTTTTTCTCGTGTAGTAACTGAGCACTGTTCAACTTATCACTCCACAAAAAAACACGTTTGTTTCTTTGAATAATATTAAAAAACTTAAACTAAGAAGAATCAATAGAAAATAGTAAAGCAGACTTGAAATTACACTAATTATTTATTTTGACTATAAAATTTATGATTTAAGTATTTTGAAATAAAAAGAAAACTCATCCAGGCAAATCAAATTTCACATTTGATTAACATGGTAAAATCGTCTTTAAACGCTCAATTTTTGTTTTGCAAATTGTAGATTTTCATATGTCAACATGCCGTGGCAAAACTTTAAAAACAGTGTATTGAATACAGGGATATTTTTTGCAACAAGAAAACCATTTCTGGACTCGAATTTTAGGTCTGTTAGAATAAAAAAATTGAAAGACCAAAAAAAAACAGATTAATAAAATTTCATGACTTTGGAAAAAATGGATAAAAGGGCATGGCAATTTCATTAATCTGGTTTTTTGGTTTTTCTTTTTTTTTTAGTGCAACAGACCTAAAATTCGCGAACAGAAATGTTTTTTTCTCTGTATTCAATACACGGTTTTTGAAGTTTTGCCACGGATATATGAAGAAATAAAATTTGTAAAAAAAAATTAGCGTTTAAACACAATTTTCCCATGTTAATCAAATGGTAAATTTGATTTGCCTGCAGTCATGCGAAACTACGGTTACCAAGTAGTTTTGTTTTTATTGCAAAGTAGTTATTTACCATGAAAAGAAGACATTTAACTGGTCCTCTAAAAAAATTGCGATTTGGGAAATAACCGACACCCTAGAGTACATACATATTTTCATTTGGCAAATACTTTGCAGTACATTAATTTTATAATACAATACCATTATATGGTATTAATGGAAGCCAATTTGGCTAGCGACCTGTGGAAAATATATTAGAAGTATTTATTATTATTCCTTTAAAGTTAACACAAAATACTGCAAATTTAATTTCCTCCAGATTTTAAGTATCTGCAATTTCGAATTCCAAGAAAGCATACATTTCCCGAACGTTATAAAGCGGACCTTCAATTATAAGAAAAATTAAGAAAAGACCGATTCCTACATTTTACACCCATCAAATATATTTCCCCTATTGCCCGAAGATGACAATACAATTAAACGAATTGACTATTAAAAATTACGATTTTTAATAATAAAATGATCCCTAATTATTGCGTTAAATAAAATTAAAAGCCATTTACACTTGATTAATGCTTGCACACGTTCTAACATAGTTTTACGAATTTCGATTAACCAAATATAACTTAATGTATTTGTGTTTTAATAATCTTTAATTGAGTGATTCTAGGTTAGGATTAGATTAAATGCCGTCCACCTAGGATTGATGTAAATGTATTTTGCATAGTTAGAAAGAAGCGAGGGGTAGATGGGTGTGTTACTTAATGCTTGACTTGTTTATATACTTAGAACGAAGAGACAGCGTCAATTCGGAACAGAACCCGGGAGATCACCAGCACCAGCAGCAGTTGCAACAGCATCAGCAGCAGCACCAGAACAAGGACTTCAAGTCGGAGCCGAGCGAAGAGAGCGAGGAAATCCGCGACGTCGGTTCTCAGCATGTGTGTCCATATTGCGAGTATGCGAGCGACTCAGAAATGCGAATACAAGCTCACGTGTTGGCTCAGCACGGTACAAATAGTTCCTCGGAAGCGAGCTTTCAGTGTCCTTTATGTCAGGACGCGTTTAAAGACAGGACTAGTCTGGAGCGGCATGTCATGCAAATACACTCCGTCAACAGTGAGGGACTGCAGAGGTTACTGATGCTCGTCGATCAGAGCCACTGGTTGAACCAGTCGTCGTCCAGGACGCCGACGCCTAATAATTCCGGTGGGCCGGGAACGAATCAGATGGTGTCTCCGAATTCGGTCTCGTCCAAAGATTCCAAGTTGGATAAGAGCGATTCGACAAATAATATCGAGGAGAGGGATTTGATGTCGCCGCATAGCGACGACGCCGCGGAATGTGAGTACGAGAGGTGCAACACGTGCCTGAAGAATTTTAAGAATATAGACGAGCTGTGTTTTCATCAGAATGAAACAGGCCATTTGGAGATTAAACAGACGCCGAGTGGCCCGGGGTACGCGTGCTGGAAGAAGGGGTGCAATCAATTCTTTCCCACCGCCCACACTCTGCAGATGCACTTTAAAGACGTCCACGCGAAAAACTCGATCTCGCAGATGTCCGTGTCCGAGAAGCACGTGTACAAATACAGATGCAATCAATGTTCATTAGCGTTTAAGACTTTAGAGAAATTGCAGTTGCATTCGCAGTATCATATGATTAGAGACGCGACTAAATGCGTGTTGTGCGGACGCAGCTTCCGGTCGCTGGTGGCGCTGCACAAGCATGTGGAGAGCGTGCATTCTGAATTAACGGACGAGGAACTAAACGCGTACAAACAAAGCCTTATGAATAATCCTTTGCTTCTGGCCGGCCTCCAGGGTCAAGTTCTCGACAGCTCCACGAATGACATTTTAAAGAAAGAATCGCTGCGAAACGACGATTCAGAATCGGTGGATTGTGACGAGAGTAAAGAGTTAAACACGAGCCACGAGGACGGTAGCAACGTGAACGACGGCGAAAATTCGGACGACAGTATTACGTATAAAGATCAACAATTTCTGGAAGATTACCTGAACAGCCAGGCGATCGCGGAGGATAGTTATAATGACCCAAATAGAAAGTACAAATGCCACAGGTGCAAGGTGGCGTTCACGAGACAAAGCTATTTGACCGCCCACAATAAAACCCTTTTGCATAGAAAGGGCGAGAAACTGAGCTACCCCATGGAGAAGTACCTGGACCCTAATCGGCCGTACAAGTGCGACGTGTGCAAAGAGAGTTTCACGCAAAAAAATATACTGTTAGTGCATTATAATTCGGTCAGTCATTTGCACAAGTTAAAACGCGCAATGCAAGAGCAACAGCAGAATAATAATAACAATCCTCCGGTCTCGCCGGTAATCAATCAGCAACAACCGCAACCGAATATGTCTTTAACGCCGAAAAGCACGTCTTCCGAGGAGGACGATAAAAAGCGCTACCGGTGTAATATATGTAAGGTGGCGTACACGCAGGGCAGCACGTTGGATATTCATATGAGGAGCGTGCTGCATCAGACGAGAGCCAGTAAGCTGCAAGATTTGGCGATGGCGGGGCAAATAGATCTCTCGAAACCGCTAATAGAACAGCCAGAAGCCATGCAGTCTCCGAAACAATCAAGCCCGACGCCAGGTAGTGGTGGTGGTGGAGGGGATAAGATGTCTCCCACCCCGCCATCACCATCACCCAACCCCTCAGGTACTGCAGGTAGTCAGGGGATGATGAGTTGCCCTAAGTGCGGCGCATTATTCAGTTCACAAGATCAGTTGAGTGCTCATCAACAGTTGTATTGCATGTTTGCCGCTCCGATGGCCATATTCCAGGCGCAAGAGCCGGGGCAGGCCAAGAGTCCGCCGCCCGGCGAACAGGACATAGTAAACAGGCTGAATATACCAAAGAAAAACAGTTCGCATATGTACAAACACTTGCTCGAGAGTTTCGGATTCGATTTAGTGATGCAATATAACGAAAGTCACCAGAGAAGGCAGCGCCAGCGCGAACGAGAGGCCGATGAGAAGCAGAGGACGACCCCACCCGCAACAACGGCCACCGAGGAGTCCGAAGCTTCCAGGGCAGAGGAGGACATAGAAAACAACTTACCCGAAGTAAGTAGATCCACGTGCCAACATTGCAGTAAAGAGTTCTCTAGTGTGTGGGTGTTAAAATCTCACTGTGAAGAAGTTCATAAAGATTTAGTGCCACTAGAATTCTTAGAAAAATATGCTCAACAGTTCAAGACCGAATACGAAAAGAAATCGGTGGTGGTGACGGCAGCGACATCGTCCACGCTAAACAGCAACCCGAGAGTGTCGACCCCCGGAGCCACGGCCACAACGACGACCACAGAATCCGCCTCCACACCGGAAAAGGACGACGAATCGAAAGAGACACTACACGCTAAACTTAACTTGCAAACGCCACCAGAGGCAACCTCGACGGCGCCTTCCACGCCGACCTCGTCCTCAACGCCCGCCAGCAGCACTGACTCCCTTCCGGCCAACATACAAGCTATGATTGCACAGACGATGGCCCAGAATCCGATGGCCCTCGCCCAGCAAATGTCCGAAATGCAGGCGGCCCTCAACGTCATGCAATTGCAACAATTGAATTTCAATCCGATGATGCAGATGATGGGCATGGGGTTGCCTCTTGGCCTAAACGCGCTCGCCGCCATGAACCTTCAGCCGCCGCTCGTGCCGCTCATGATGCCGCCGCCGCCCTACGATCCCATGCAGCAGTTTGGCCCCCAGGAGCAGCAGGCGATGATGGCCAAACAGCAGGCCATGATGCAACAACAAGCGGTAAGTCTATTTAAATTAAAATTCATACGTCAAATATACACGCAAGTCTTTTTAAATCGATTACTAAAAAAACATATTTTAAACTTTTCTTTTTATTTACCACAAAATAAATTGTTTCATGATTATTTCAAGTAATTTTAAAGCACAAATTCTTAGTTTTACAATTTGCTAATCAAAATTAAATGTTTATATTATTTCTGGTATAAAAGCCACACGCAATTTTTCTACAACTAAATATGACTTATAATTAATCATGTGTTTCATGATTATTTCAAGTAATTGATTGTTTGTTTTCAATATTTACGTTATTTCATTCGAAAGCAAATATTCTTAATTTTACAATTTGCTGATCAAAATGATATGTTTATATTATTTCTGGTATAAAAACAACACTTGCAATTTTTCTACAACTAAATATAACTTATAATCAATTTCTTGTTTCATAATTATCTCAAGTAATTAATTTTTGTTTTCAATATTTATACATTCCAAAGCACACATTCTTAGTTTTACAATTTGCTAATCAAAATCATATGTTTATATTATTTCTGGTATAAAATCCACATTTACAATTTTTCTACAACTAATTATAACTTATAATTAATCACTTGTTTCATGATTATTTCAAGTGATTGATTTTTTATTTTAATATAGACGTTATCGCATTCCAAAGCACAAATTTTTAATTTTACAATTTGCTAATCAAAATCATATGTTTATATTATTTATGGTATAAAAACAACACTTGCAATTTTTCTACAACTAAATATAACTTATAATCAATTTCTTGTTTCATAATTATTTCAAGTAATTAATTTTTGTTTTCAATATTTATACATTCCAAAACACAAATTCTTAGTTTTACAATTTGCTAATCAAAATCATATGTTTATATTATTTCTGGTATAAAATCCACATTTACAATTTTTCTACAACTAATTATAGCTTATAATTAATCACTAGTTTCATGATTATTTCAAGTGATTGATTTTTGATTTTAATATAGACGTTATCGCATTCCAAAGCACAAATTCTTAATTTTACAATTTGCTAATCAAAATCACATGTTTATATTATTTCTGGTATAAAAGCCACATTTACAATTTTTCTACAACTAATTATAACTTATAATTAATCACTAGTTTCATGATTATTTCAAGTAATTGATTTTTTTTAATATAGACGTTATCGCATTCCAAAGCACAAATTCTTAATTTTACAATTTGCTATTCAAAATCATATGTTTATATTATTTCTGGTATAAAAGTCATATTTACAATTTTCCTACAACTAATTATGACTTATAATTAATCACTTGTTTCATGATTATTTCAAGTAATTAATTTTTGTTTTCAATATTTATGCATTCCAAAGCACAAATTCTCAGTTTTACAATACTATTTCTGGTAGTGAACAATTTATTTTTTACATAAATATTTTTTTTTTTTTTTTTTTTTTTTTTTTTTTTTTTTTTTTTTTAAAAAAAGGAAGGATGTTTGATGGAATTGCGGGTTAAGGAGAGTGAATGACTATAAGGGAATTGGCGTAAGCGATTTGCTGTTCGGCCACTAACGTATTTAAGTATTTGAAGATTTCATTTTTAATAATGAATGGGACATATACTACACATCCATGGACCCGCACGGCCACTTCTTCGTTCTGAAAAAGTGACCGCACGGATGGGATTCGAACCCACGACCACGAGGCCCAGAAGCAGGAACGCTACTCACTAGGCCACCGCGGCCCCTACATAAATATTGATTTAAAATTTTCGAGATTTTTTTAAATAATCATTGAAATATTGATTAATTAAATAATTTGATCAAAATAATATATTTATATTATTTCTAGCATAAAAACCACATTTGCAATTTTTCTACAACTAAACATAACTTATAATTAATGACTAATGTTTCATGATTATTTCAAGTAATTGATTCTTGTTTTCAATATTTACGTTATTGCATTCCAAAGCACAAATTCCTAGTTTTGTGATTTGCTAATCAAAATGAAATGTTTATATTATTTCTGGTAGTGGACAATTTATTTTTTACATGAATATTGATTTAAAATTTTCGAGAGTTTTTTAAATAATCATTGAAATATTGATTAATGAAATAATTTTTTTTTATTCGAGTTTTTCTTCATAAATATCGCAATATTAACATTTAAGGCTGATTTATAAAAAAAATTGATTTGTGGCCGAAAGACTTGGGTCGCTGGCCCATTATTTATTCCTCTAAGGAGGACAATAAACAATTTTATTATTATTATTTTGATTTATATAAATCTTGTTTACATTAGCAATTTTATTTTTACACTTTTGGTTTTTACTTCCAACAACATACAAATTAACGGGGTGTTAATTATTTTTATTTTTTATATAATTTTTATTTTTATTTTCACTTTGTAAAGCAACAAAGCACGTTCTAAAATTCATGTCGGACGAGAAAAATGCAATTGCAAGTCTGAACAGAAGTATTGTTTTTACAATGAGTAAACATAATTTAAAAAAAAAATATAATTTCATAGAAAATGAAAACGTTAACCTACACTCGTGGACAAAATATTCCGGACTCACATGTTAATGTTATCATAAGAAAAACTTCTTGTTTGTTTTTTTTGTTCCACAAGACATAAAACATTATCTACTAAAATTTTGTACCATTTTTTTGGGATTAAATTTGGACTCGAAACTACTACTCCGGACTGGGAAGTTAATGTTATAAGAAAAACTTCTTTTTTTGTTTCTTCCACAAGACATAAAATATTATCTACTAAAATTTTGTACCAATTTTTTGAGACTGAATTTGAACTCGAAACTATGCAGTTTTGAATTCAAATTTTGTCCCAAAAAATTGGTACAAAATTTTAGTAGATAATATTTTATGTCTTGTTTGAAAAGAACAAAAAAAGTTTTTCTTATGATAACACTAACTTCGGTGTCCGGATTTTTTGTGTCCACGAGTGTATTACCTTAAAAAAATAAAATTGAAAAATCCTCACTTCTTGCAGTAGCACTGAATAAATTAAATAAAGAATGATGAATGTATGTTGGTAACTCGTGAAATTAATTTTAACTTTACATATATATATTTGTATTTTAATTTGCAAATACCTTCCGTAAATGAATAAATTAAATTGGATTTATTTAAAGGATTTATTATACAGGGTGTCCATGCTAAACCGTTCGTTGAAACTTTACGGGGATGCCGTTGTACTAAAAATTTGAAAAAAAAACTCATCACACGATTGAATAAGTTCTCCCCAAGTAAAATATTTTCAACTTTCTATCACTTCCGGTGCCGCCGAAAGTAGCACCAAATTTGTTATTTTAAATGGAACACCCATCATAACATCAGTTTATATTTTTTTATTTCTACTTGAGAATGATTTTAAATTAATAATTTAAACTGTTAAAGTTATTATTAAAATGTAGAAGCTAGAAAATATTTTGACTCACAGTGCTAAGCCTAGCTTGTGTTGCCAAATGAAGTTACTTGTTTAAACTGTTGGTAAGACTTAATTTTATAAACCTGAAATAAATTTAATAAGGCTACATTTCGTGTTTATTAAATTTATAAAAAAATCACATGAAATTGTAAAATTGCGGTATTTCAGCAAAAAATTAATAGAGTTCTTTTATTTTTTGTTGAAATATCGCAAGTGATTTTTTTTATAAATTTAATAAACAACGAAAGGCTAATAAAATTGCGATTAATTAAATCATGATTATTATCAACACGCTGGAAGTTTTTACAACAAGAATAGTATTGTGAAATATCAACCAAGTGTTAAGAGTTTTATTACTCATTATGTTCCATCAAGTGTTAAACGAGAAATTAATCAAACGTGAAAAGAAAGTTTTAAGTCTATAAATATTTAAAAATTCGCGATGAAATATTTTTTTAGCTGTCTTGGAAATATCTGCCAAAACAAGTTAGGAATTGCGAATTTCTAGAATGTAAACCATATTTTATCTGAGAATAAAGTTCCTATTTCACGATTTAATTGAATTCTTGCTCAAAGTGCAACATAATAGTAGGTAAAACAACTATTACAAATCGAAATAGAATAATGAAATAGAGAGATGCCTCCAACATATACAGGGTGTATTTGAAATAACGAACAGGCTCGTAACCACAAAGAGATTATATTATTTTTAAACAATATTCGCAATTATTTTGTTTATAACTGTAACAAAAAGCCCGTAATTAATTATTAAAGCTAATGAGTGAAAATACGCAACATGTTTGGGGGCAGTGGTAATGTGACCTAATTTTTAAACGGCATCGGCTTTAGATATCGAATTACAACAAGCGCGTAGGAAATATCTGAGACTCTTTAAGCGTCAATGAACTTGTTTATCTTTTACAAAAAAAAAAACATCGTATCTCGCGTTTTAAATAAACAAACACACATTCCATGCAGACCTAATTAAATGAGGAAAGCATCGATTCTCAAAATGTTTAAATAACCTCGAAAAATTAGGAAAATTCAAAAAAAAAATTCGAATAAATTTTGAGGGAAATGAGTTCACAAATATTTTGTGTATTTGCCATTAAATGCCTGTTCGTTATTTTAAATACACCCTGTATAATACTATATTACTGTTATGACAACTAACTTATTATTGTTATAATCAAGAATTCGATGTAAGTAATCATTGTTATATTTGATATTGTTTATTAAGTTTTTATTTTAAAATTTGTTTTTATGTATTGACAGTATACACAGAAGAACAGTTTAAATTTTGCACACGCCTTATCAGGGCACTTTAATATAATAAAACACTTTTATTTTGTTCTGTATAACATGAAAATGTATTTTACTAACTTAAGTTATTATTTAGTTCTACTGAACAATATAAAAATGTTTTACGGCGTGTTAAATGAGCACCAAATTCAAGAAATATTTACTTCTAGCAATTCAGAACTAATTCCTAAATACAGAAGAAATTGAATTAGGCTTTCAAAGAAAATATTTGCAAGATTATACATTCGGGTAATAAAGGCCGAAATTTTAATCCAACGAAAGGTTTAGAAATGAACAAGGCCCTTAAGCTGGGATTTAGACATCGTTAACGAGAACAATGATATCTGGAATGGCCGCCTTTATTATCTGAGTTCCAATTTTAAATATTTTTCTTCTAATTATTCTTGGAAAATGAGGTACGAATCGAAACTTGTTTGAATATCGAGCAAATTTTGTTTAAGTGACTTATTTTATTACTACTAAATACCCGTTATGAAGAGGATGGTTGCGACCGTTACTACGAGGTAATCAATAACTGAATTGCAAATTTTGCACGAAACAGCACAACATTCAATTTTAATAATAATACATAATTTATTAACATCCAAACAGATTATTATTTTCTGCTGCTACTTTAACCACTATTTATCAACACAATAACATGAGTAGAAATTGCAAAGGGAAATTAGTTTTTTTTTTAAGTCATGATATATCGATCTATCTACCGAATGACATTTGCTTAAGTAAAACAAAATACACAAATTTATTATAAATGTATACCAGGTTTGGAACTGTGGGTTAGGATAAACGAAATTCAGCCGAAGTGTCAAAAATTGCTTTAACGAACAAAAGTGTAGCTGTCATTTCCAAGGCACTCTTTGCAAAAACAGAATTTTTTCCATATCCATTAAATTGCTAGACCAAACCTCAACACATGACACATCACCGCAATCAGAAAAAAAATCCGTATTTGAAAATGTAAAAATACAAGATGGCGCCCATAAGAAAAACAAAGTTGATGATGTTTCCCGAAAACCGAAACTTCGAATTTTTATTATTATATCACCACGTTGTAGAGCGTACAAAGTGTCAATTATTTTGAAGTATCTCTATAAATAGTCTCGCAAAAAATAAGTGTGGACTGTTTATTATTTTTTTTATGCTGCCGCTGTGGAATGCGAAACTACCAATAAAAAAATCCAAAAATTCCATGTGCCCGTATCACACACTCTTTCCGTTGAAATTTCGAATTCGAAAAAATAAAGTTTTTTTTTGAAAATTTTGACTTTTTTCGGATATCTTCGGAAGTAGTCGGAATATTTTATGTTTAAAAGCGGCATTATGTTACACTCCAGATTGAACAACTTTGCCCTAATTCACCCGACCTTGTATCTCTTCACATAACCGAGATCCCCATGCTTGAGCTCCAAAAACGGGCACCCTGTATAAATATCTTTGGGGATTTTTTAAGTCCTAAACGCCTAGCGACTTAATTTGTCATAAAACTCGCGCAGGGCAATACACGAGCATTAAGATGTCACACTTTTGCCTGAGTTATGAACATAATTTTTCCTACGGCACTAAAGAAATCTATTTCTTCAACGTTTTGTAACATCAATAACCTTAACATAAACATAAAGAAAAAAATAAAGAAACTAATGGGATCTGTCGGAATTTATGGGACATGAATTGGAATTGTAAATATTAAATGTAAAAACACATTTTAAGGAAAAGATGATTTTACATGGGGGGCGCGGTGGCCTAGTGAGTAGAGCTCCGTCTTACAGGCCTCGTGGTCGTGGGTTCGAATCCCATCTGTGCGGTCACTTTTTCTGAACGAAGAAGTGACCATGCTGGTCTATGGATTTTTAGTGTATATTCCATTCATTATTAAAAATAAAATCTCAAAAAATATATAAATCGTTAGTGGCCGAATAGCCTAGATGCTTAAGCCAATTCCCAAATTATCCGCACTTCCTCAATCCGAATTCCCGTCAACCATCCTTCCTTAAAAAAAAAAAATTTTACATTTTTGTTTTTTTCCATTGCATAAATTTATCATACGATAGCTCGTATCTTTCTTTTGATTTGTCGGGTAATAAATGTAATATCCTATTTCGAGCTGCTTTACTCACTTCAGGTGGTGTACAGGACGTTTCTATGAGGGATCTCGATAACTATAATACATAGAGAAAAACCGATGCCGCATCCTCGATCTCTTTTTTGGAGAAAAACTCAATGGTGAAAACTAAATTTATTTATCTTCTTTTGTTTTCGAGTTATAACCAAAAAGCCAATTTTTCCATCTTCGATATATTGCAAAATCTCAGTTGTTTATCATTTGACGATAATGAAAGTTATATGTTGTGAGGCACTTTTTTGAAAATAATAAAATAAAATAAAATAAAATAATAAAATTAATTTGAAACCATACACTGTGTTGGTGTTTTATTAAATGAATAAAATAACCTTAACAGAATTCCAATATCTTCATAAATATGAAAGTTATAACTCAAAGTTGTGTTTTCTTAAATACAACCTATTGTTGGCTTAGGCCTATTTTATTAGGTTATTTTTTTTCTCGTTTCGTTTCGTATTATTATGTACAGTTTTCTAATACGTATTTCGGTTTATTACAATCATATTCATAATTTTTCAATTCTTCAAAGAATATTGTTGTTCGGGCGCATCATCAGTTGCCGCGCTAATATCTAATTTTAATCATCTTCTTTGCTCCGAGAGGCCGCGCCTCGAAAAATCGTTTGCACATGAATATATTGTTCTAACGAAAAAGTAGATATGTTTAATATTAACCTAAAGCAGCTAAGGCCCAAACTAACCGGCATATTCGCTACTCAAATATAAATATTTCAATCATTATACATATTTTCGCAGTTACTTTAGTTAGTTATTAAGACATGATTTTCTATATTTATTAATTGTAAATTTAATTATTACAACAATTGATTATTTTGTAAAAAGGTGTTGTACCGTTTATTTAATAAATAAATAAATAAATATAATAAACCTAAAGACTTGTCAGGAAACTGGAAATACTAACATGAAACCAAACAAAAGTTTATTCCAGTTGTGATTATGTTTCATCACAAAATGTGCTGATTATTTCAATTTGTAAAACTAATATTGTGTTATGAAAATCTAATTTTCAAGACTAGTTGCCTGTTGAGGTCATTTGTAGCAGTGTCTCAATACATGTATTGTCTCTCTCTCTCTAATCTTCAAATTAGAAATATTTTTTAAGACATAAAACTGAATTTATGAGCTAAAGTTTTTTTTTCTTTTTTAACTATAACAAGAAAAGCAATATGGAATCCTTAAATTCCAAATTCTAAAAACTATAAATATCGCAAATTTACTACAAGCTCAGTTCATACAGGGTTTCCCAAAAATAACGGATCGTTGATAAATATATTTCAAAAAATTATTCGAACAGGTCGATTTTTATTTCTAAATTATCATCTAGAGATGTAATTTTCAACCCCTAAACGCTAGCAACCAAAATTGTAATATTAAAATAGCAATCGGATACCTTTTTGAGATTGCAATTTTGGAAATATTTTTATCAACCACTTTTATAAAATTTATCCCTAAACGCTAGCAACCCAAAATTTTAAAATTAAAATACCTTTTTGAGATTGCTATTTTTGAAATATTTTCATCAACGACTTTTATAAAATTTATCCGTTACTTTCGGGAAATCCTGTACATGATACATTGTCAACATGGCATTACAAACTTAACAAGAATGTGCGTTTAAAATGGATTCAGTAGAAACGGTTAGACATTACGTGATCAACTCGCATGGAATTATAAACACAATCGCGACATTATAATTGATTTTCTTAATAGCCGCCGTTCGAAGTGGTTAATGTGCCAACTGGTCACGCCCACTTTTGTCTTGGAATTCATTAATTACGTCACCGCAACACGCTATTAACGTAATTTTCTCTACACGTACACACACAACTCACATTGAGATTTTTATCTCGCTCATATTTACTAAATATATGTCGTAATTTTTCAACACGTTAACTGCCCACTCCTAATTATATATTTAAAAAGAAACACTAACTTATAAATGTTGACTCGTCTTAATTGATTTATTTTTCACAAACAAACTTAATAAAAAAAAGGTTTCATTTTTTTTTTCAACGATACAGTGACTTCATTTATCCGATGAAGCAATTTTTTTTTTCAACGATACAGTGACTTCATTTATCCGATGAAGCTATTGTGTAGTGAAGCAATTATCGTAAAGCAATAAATACAATTTAAAGCCTTACACAGTAAGTGATACTTACAGTGTAACAATTGTGTTGCTGAAATATTGAGGATTATTCAGACTTGAGCTAGTACTCAGATTTACTTTATTTAGAATGAATCTGTGTAATTTAAGATTTATAGCATTCTTCTTTGACAGAATAAATATTATTATTACTTTGGCATGTTCACGAATTTGACCTCTGGAACATTTCCTTAAAAAAAATCACTAACAAATAAACAATACCAAAAGCAGTATTTTTTAAAATATCGTTTCCCTATCAGAACACCTACAGACCGGTTTCGACCTTTCAGGTCTCATCAGTGTAGTTAGTTGCTGATGGTGAAACGGGAATTACTATTGAAATATAAATATTCCAAACACCTTTTAGTATTTTTTTAATTCATTTTAATATATTCTTTCTTATAAAACATTAACAGAATGTTAAAATAGTACTCATTATTACATAAATAAATTATAAACTTGCGTGTATATTTTAGTATATGTTTTTTTTTTATCAAATAGTGATGAATAATTTTGTATAATTATTATATTTTATGAATTAATTGCGAGTAGAAGATTAGTTATATTTATGATGGTAGAATATTTTAACATTCCTTGCATTCCTTTGAATTCACAGGAGATTAACGCATTACATTTTTGACAATTTACTTATAAAAATTGTCAATTGAAATTCTAAAATAAATGCTTTTCCCTTTCCTTTGCACACTTTTTCTCACTAAGAAAGAATTTTAAATGTTTTAATTACAACTTAAACCTTTCAATGCCTGAGAATCAAAGATAACTTATTTTAATACACATACCTTATTACAATTTTAGAAAATTTTAAGACTAATATTACTTCATAAATAATAATTAAAAATTGCATCTCATTGATTAATGTTATAAGAGGTAAATTAATGTTTTAATTGTCAACTTTTCTGTGTATCAAATCATATTTGATATTAAAAGTTTAAAGATATTAAACACACACATTGATAAAATAAATTTGAGGCAACCTCACTTGCTGCAGAAGCATTAAATAAATTTAATTAATTTATTAAATTTACATTGATAAAAATCGACCCAAGATTAATTGAACTAAATGTTGCTTATTTAAGACTCTGAGCATACAAATCTTATAGAAACATGTTCTCAATATTTAGGTTTGATGCAAGTGGAAATTATGTAATTAAAATTAATTAATATTCGTGATTTTTATTCAACTTTAGATAATCAAATTTGCAACTTGTGTACTGCTAAAAGGGTTTAGATAGTAAAGGGCTGATCAAGCGCATATTTACATAATTAAAATATTCATTATTATCGTTATTAGGTAGTAGAATGAAAATACTATTACATGTTTACCAAAAACGAAACAAAATCTTTATAATCATATCAGGTGCTCAAAAGTTAAAATTTCGATTTCGACAATTTTCTCAGTACTTGATCCGTGTTTCATTCTGTGCTTTTATTTATTTCATTCAATATTATCTTAAAGATGGTTTTTTAAAGATTTTCAAATTCATTTTTAAAGGGTGTGTAACATCGAAAAGTAAACTCAATAATTACATCCGGACACGATAGGCCATAACTCATTACACTCTTGTTGCCTTTTTTTTCGAGCAATTTTTCATAAGCGAGTTTTTGCTCCTTCCTCCTTTTCAAAATTATTTAATTATACATTTCAATCTCTGACAATTACGGAGCGGCGTATCTCGACGATCCGACTCTTGATTATTTTAATTGCCATTTGTGAGCCAGCAACAACCTTGCCCGGCGATAATTATCGTAATTGATTTATTACCAATTTGTTATTCTTTATTGGATAGCGCATGTACTTACCCTTTTTTTACTACATTTCTCTGTCCAGGCGGTGAACGCTGCTGCCAACCAGAAGAGGGCCCGGACGAGGATAACCGACGACCAGCTGAAGATACTGAGGGCGCACTTTGACATCAACAACTCGCCCAGCGAGGAGCAGATCCACGACATGGCGGCGCAGAGTGGGTTACCTCCGAAGGTGATCAAGCACTGGTTCAGGAATACGCTGTTCAAAGAAAGGCAGCGGAATAAGGATAGTCCGTATAACTTTAACAATCCGCCATCGACTACGCTTAATTTGGAGGAGTATGAGAAGACTGGGGAGGCTAAGGTGATGCCGTTGAATAGTTCCGGGAGCAGCGCTGAGGAAAACAAGTCGAAGGAATCACCGCCTCCGTTTCAAAGTAATGAAATTAAAACGGAATTGAAGGAGGAGCCCGTGTGCGAGGAAATCAAGTACAATCACGAGGAGAAATTGCAGGAGGTTGACGAGAAGCCTAGTTTATTCAACCTGCCTCCACACCTACAACCCCCGCAGAGTCCCGCCTCCTCAATGAGCAGCAACGAAAACCAACCGCATATAATCCAAACATCAACACCGACTTCGAACAACCTAACGTTGACTTCTATAATCGCATCGCAGCTAGGGGATAGTATAATCACGACGAGCACACCTTCCTCCATCAACATGACCCCTTCCGGAAACCACCCTTTAACTAGTCCCATGCTGCCTCCTCCCAAGATGAACCAGCAAAGTTTTCCCACACCAAACTCCTTGCAAAACATGCTTCCTTTAACCCCAAACCGCTGCCTGAGCCCGAACCGGGATTACACCATGAACTCCAACAGCAACAGCTCGAGCGGGAGCACGGGGAAACGGGCCAACCGCACGCGCTTCACGGACTACCAAATCAAAGTTCTGCAAGAGTTCTTCGAAAATAACGCTTATCCCAAAGACGACGATCTCGAGTACCTATCGAAATTATTGAGCCTGAGCCCGCGGGTGATCGTGGTTTGGTTTCAAAACGCGCGGCAGAAGGCCAGGAAGGTCTACGAGAACCAGCCAGCAGTGGAACCCTCGCCGGGAATCGCGGAAGACGGCGGTGCCAATCGATTTCAACGCACCCCGGGATTGAACTATCAGTGCAAAAAGTGTTTACTAGTTTTCCAACGCTACTACGAATTAATCAGACATCAGAAGACGCACTGTTTTAAAGAAGAGGACGCCAAGCGCTCGGCGCAGGCGCAGGCTGCCGCGGCACAAATCGCCGCGGTGTTGAGCTCCGAAGATTCCAACTCCAGCACGACCATCGAGCAGAATCCGCAACAGCCGCCGGTGGCGCAGAGTCCGCAAATGCAAGGCCCGTCGCAGAGTCCGAATCAGCCGAACCCGCCAACAACACCGACGCCCATCAACAACCAGACCTTCCCCCCGACCTCGCCTTCCGGGATGACGGGGGAGGCGAAAGAGGGCACGTTTCAGTGTGATAAGTGCAACCTAGTGTTTCCAAGATTCGATTTGTGGCGCGAACACCAGCTAGTGCACATAATGAATCCGAATTTATTTCCATCTTACCCTCCAGATTCCCCGTTTGGGATTTTGCAACAGCACG
The DNA here is from genome assembly GCA_910593695.2 of Ocypus olens. Lineage (NCBI taxonomy): Eukaryota > Metazoa > Arthropoda > Insecta > Coleoptera > Staphylinidae > Ocypus > Ocypus olens. The sequence goes on from OU343049.1 coordinate 51,768,018, forward strand.
CGCAGCTGCAACAGTTGAACGCTGCGAATCTGGGGGTCCCGGATATGACGAATAACAAAGCGGCATCGCCGATTCAACACCCGCTGATGAACATGCTCAATAACGTGACGACGCAGAAGCGGAAATTGGAGGAGTACGATGGTGAAAGTGATGTTTCCGATCAGCCTAAGGATAAGCGGTTACGGACTACCATTCTACCCGAGCAATTGGATTACTTGTATCAGAAATATCAGATTGAGAGTAATCCCTCGCGAAAAATGCTGGAAAATATCGCGAGGGAGGTGGGTTTGAAAAAACGTGTGGTCCAGGTGTGGTTTCAGAACACTAGAGCGAGGGAAAGGAAGGGACAGTTCCGGGCACACGCTCAAGTGATCAATAAAAGGTGCCCTTTCTGTCCAGCGCTGTTCAAAGTCAAGTCAGCGCTTGAATCCCATCTCACCACGAAACACGCCGACCAGTGTGCTAGAGGCGAGATCAACATCGACGCGTTGCCCGATGAAGAAGTCAGTCTGGAGTCGACGCCCAGTCTGAGTTCGGGCGGTGATAACAAGTTTCCGCAAGGGCAGAACATGATGCCACCGATGTTTCCTAGTTTGCATCCGGAAATGGAAAATTCGATCAAGAAGTATTACGAGGAGAGCATGAAGAGGTATATTAGTGAGTTGCAAGCGCATGCTTCCAACGGAGACAAGAGTGAGATTAAAGTGATTAAGGAGGATGGTGCCGGTGAGATCCCTTTAGATCTATCCAAACCAGTGGATCTGTCGAGACCCATGAAAGTCAGCATGGACCACGAGCGTAGTTTATGCGATCCTGGCCCACTGACCGATTTGAGCGAACGCTCGTTATGCGACGAAAGGAGTGATTCGATGTCGGAATGCGCGGAATACTTGGATGATGAGAGTAATCCGACGTCACCAGCAAGCAGCACCCAGAGTAACAATCAGCAACGCCCATCGAATACGCCGAACTCTGGAGGAAACAAGAGGTACAGGACGCAGATGTCCGCGGTGCAGGTGAAAATCATGAAATCGCTGTTTAACGATTACAAGACGCCGACGATGGCGGAGTGCGAGATGCTCGGTAGGGAGATCGGTCTTCCTAAGCGCGTGGTGCAAGTGTGGTTTCAAAACGCCAGAGCGAAGGAGAAGAAGGGGAAGATAGCTCTTCAGAAAGTCCTCGGCGGTTCAGAAACCGAAACGACGCCACCGCTCCCAGACGATTGCAAGTACTGCTGCTTTAAGTACTCGCACAAGTACTCAGTGCAAGACCACATCTTCACCAAAGGGCACATCCTGAACGTGCGGACGCATCTAGAAAACACCAGCAAGGACGGTATGAGCGACGGGGAGTTTACCGTCCCTCCGATACCGGGCGTTTCCGGCGCGGTCACCGCGGATTCCACAACGAACCCCCAGCAGCAGAACCTGAACAACAACACCCACCTGCAACTGCTTCAAATGGCCGGCATGCAGATGGCGGCGGCGGTGAAGAACGAGCCCGAGGAGAACCAGGAGGCCCTCTTCCAGCAGCTGTACTCCTTGGGTAACACCGGCTCCTACGGCCCGCCGCAGAACCAATACATCCACCACCCGATGTTCGGTGCAAACGGTGAGTCCTACTAAATGTGTGTGCTTGTCCCGTCTTTGAATGTCGTTACGCAACACCCTATCTCCAGAAAAAAAAACATTTTGAATTGTTTTCCACGGAAAAATGAGAAATACAGATTAATATTTCACGTCCCCCTTGTGTTTCTCATATGAATTCTTAATGCATCCAGTCGTACGCGCCATCATCAATAATATATGGCCCACGTCGCGGCGCCCCGAATACAACCGCCTTGATGGAATATTGTATGGAAAAGATAAAACTTTCCAACTTTATTAATGCACACAACAATCATTCCTAAATTAATCAAAACAAAAAAACAACATCTCGCGATTAAAATGCAGTTGTAACTATAAACGAAAACCTCGCCTAAATCATGTACATATAACGATAATAATAATAAGTTAAAGTTCCTGTACGGAAATTGTGCAGATAGAAACGTAAAATTTTAGCCGTTGCTCATTTAAATGTGGACGAGATTAGAGAACGCTCTCGTCCACATTTAAAAGTCGCGGCGCCTAAATGCATAATACAATAAAAAGTTTTTAAATCTTGTAAGAGCGCTCCTATTGGTGCATAATTTTTATTGTATACAAAAATTGTAATTTAGTTAAATCCTAGTGTCTCGATTCCTGAACGCGACATGCAGCCTAAAGTTCCTAAAGAAATAAAAACGTTTGTTCTCTCCTTTTTGGTAATTGTATTTACCTATATATTACGGAATATCTATATATTTTTTTTGTATATTTGTTGTATATAGTATATATATTTGAATCTGTTGATTTAGAAAATAAATTATTTATTAATCTAAACCGTGTTTGTTTACTTTTATTTTCGAAATCGTGTGAAATCTTTTGACACTACCAATGAATTGCCAAATAGTCTTTGATGATTGATAACTTTGAAGACGTGTCAATTATGCATGGCGATACTTTAAATTAAACTGGGTCCATTTGTTTCTTTGGAATTTAGAGAACAATCAACTGTGCTTCCAAATATCTTTCAAAAAAATAAACTGGGTCTATGTGTATCTTTGAAACTAATAAAGAACACTTGATTTGCTTCCAAATATCATTCAAAAAAAAATTGAAGAATGACAAATGTCTCTTATTTCAAATAAAATTAGAAAGCTTTTGATGATAGTATTTTCAAATAAAAATGAAAGCAATGTGTTAATTATCTCTGATAATAGTGTTTTCATTTCAAAAGCAGAAAAATAGTGTCACTCACCTTTAGTGATGAAATAATGTCAAGGTGTCAAGATACTATGTCTCCATAGGCAAGGCGTCATTTGAAATAAGTTAGAAAACTTGGCGAGATGTAATTGCTTGATGATAATATTTGCAATTCAGAATAAGAAAATAATTGAAAATATCGCTCATCGAGAAGAAAACCGCCATCAAAAATGGAGTTATTTTTGTATTATTTCTAAGATAATAATAATAAATTATATTCTTCAATAGAAAAGTAATACATCTTGCTGTTTTTTTAACAAAAAAAAAAACAAAAATCATGTCAATTGATTTCCAACTTCTCCTGAAAATAACTTTTTTGAGTTGTGATGGTTTTCTTTCGGATGAGCGATACGGAAACATAACTTCATCATTTTATTTTTTAGAAAGCTTTCGATGATAGTGTTGGCAAATGTAGAAGCAAAATGGCAGTTGTATCTAATAATACTGATTCAATAAAAAAAAAAGTAGAAAATTGGCTGCCAACATCAGTTGATGGTGTTGAATTGAAATTGGAAGACAATGCAAAGTGATTCAAAATACAGTCAATTATCTTGGTTGATAGTGAACTTAAATTGGGATATTTGGGATAACAAAAGGCCGGTAGTATTTGATAAGTGTTACCCGTTTAAATGGAAGATGGCGCGAAGAAGATAACAGTGCCCTGTTTATCGTGACAGTGTTCCGATCATTGGCAAAGAAAAAAAATCCATTGGCTGTGAATCGAAATCGAGTGTAGGGCGAGAAGATCGTGAAGTTGTTACAATCCGTGATGATGACCAAACCGGAGGTCCTGAAACGTGAGTGCCTAAATTTTAAAAGTAAAATGTAGAGCTGTTAGGAAAATTTATCATTACATCAGTAATCAAGTGAAATCTACGCAATCACAGAATGATTGTTGGATTTCTTATTTCCCCTGTTTTGTATAACTAAAATAATATAACAGAACTGTCAGCTGAAAACGATGAATTAATTTTGAAACATCCTTTCACAAAATTTAGAAAAAGAAGATTTTTTTAGGCTTTGAACGGCCGTTGCGGCTTAACGAGGAATCCAAATCGAACGCGGCTTTTAAATCTGTGCTCCTTGTATGGAAATTAGTCGGATTACTTGTCCAAGAACAAATGTCAAGCCCGTGGCGCTTTCGCAAAGAAAACTCGAAAATGAGCATCGTAGACCTTTTTTCGACCGCCGATGCAGCTGCTTTTGGCTTTACATCAATTTGACCGGTTCTTTTCAGAACCACAAAATACTCAATAATTCTGAGATTTGACTTTGTCCAACACAGTCGCATTTTCTTTCTAACTACTTCTTTTATCCTTTGTTTTTCATTTATTATTAAATAAAGTACCTCTTTTCCTTCCTCGATTTTTTAACCTCCTTTCGTTCCTAGTCTCCTAATTGGTTTTGGGTGGCCATTTCTCAAATTGTCGATCGATTTCGAAGTATTTCGAAGTAAAAAACACCATCTTTCGTTCCTAGTCTCCTGTTACAAATCTTGAAAAATTTTCGAAATTAAATTAGGGTACACATTCTGAACTGTACATCGATCGATTTTTGACGTTTAAAATACCTCTTTTCGTTCCTAGTCTCCTGTTACAAATCTTGAAAATTTTTCGAAAATAAATTAGGGTACACATTCTGAACTGTACATCGATCGATTTTTGACGAGTAAAATACCTCTTGTCGTTCCTAGTCTCCTGATACAAATCTTGAAAATTTTACGAAAATAAATTAGGGTACACATTCTGAACTGTACATCGATCGATTTTTGGAGAGTAAAATACCTCTTTTCGTTCCTAGTCTCCTGATACAAATCTTGAAAATTTTACGAAAATAAATTATTTGATTTTTGGAGAGTAAAATACCTCTTTTCGTTCCTAGTCTCCTGATACAAATCTTGAAAATTTTACGAAAATAAATTATTTGATTTTTGGAGAGTAAAATACCTCTTGTCGTTCCTAGTCTCCTGATACAAATCTTGAAAATTTTACGAAAATAAATTAGGGTACACATTCTGAACTGTACATCGATCGATTTTTGGAGAGTAAAATACCTCTTTTCGTTCCTAGTCTCCTGATACAAATCTTGAAAATTTTACGAAAATAAATTATTTGATTTTTGGAGAGTAAAATACCTCTTTTCGTTCCTAGTCTCCTGATACAAATCTTGAAAATTTTACGAAAATAAATTATTTGATTTTTGGAGAGTAAAATACCTCTTTTCGTTCCTAGTCTCCTGATACAAATCTTGAAAATTTTACGAAAATAAATTATTTGATTTTTGGAGAGTAAAATACCTCTTGTCGTTCCTAGTCTCCTGATACAAATCTTGAAAATTTTACGAAAATAAATTAGGGTACACATTCTGAACTGTACATCGATCGATTTTTGAAGAGTAAAATACCTCCTTTCGTTCCTAGTCTCCTGATACAAATCTTGAAAATTTTACGAAAATAAATTATTTGATTTTTGGAGAGTAAAATACCTCTTGTCGTTCTTAGTCTCCTGATACAAATCTTGAAAATTTTACGAAAATAAATTAGGGTACACATTCTGAACTGTACATCGATCGATTTTTGACGAGTAAAATACCTCTTTTCGTTCCTAGTCTCCGGATACAAATCTTGAAAATTTTACGAAAATAAATTATTTGATTTTTGGAGAGTAAAATACCTCTTTTCGTTCCTAGTCTCCTGATACAAATCTTGAAAATTTTACGAAAATAAATTATTTGATTTTTGGAGAGTAAAATACCTCTTTTCGTTCCTAGTCTCCTGATACAAATCTTGAAAATTTTACGAAAATAAATTATTTGATTTTTGGAGAGTAAAATACCTCTTTTCGTTCCTAGTCTCCTGATACGAATCTTGAAAATTTTACGAAAATAAATTATTTGATTTTTGAAGAGTAAAATACCTCCTTTCGTTCCTAGTCTCCTGATACAAATCTTGAAAATTTTACGAAAATAAATTATTTGATTTTTGAAGAGTAAAATACCTCCTTTCGTTCCTAGTCTCCTGATACAAATCTTGAAAATTTTACGAAAATAAATTATTTGATTTTTGGAGAGTAAAATACCTCTTTTCGTTCCTAGTCTCCTGATACGAATCTTGAAAATTTTACGAAAATAAATTATTTGATTTTTGAAGAGTAAAATACCTCCTTTCGTTCCTAGTCTCCTGATACAAATCTTGAAAATTTTACGAAAATAAATTATTTGATTTTTGGAGAGTAAAATACCTCTTTTCGTTCCTAGTCTCCTGATACGAATCTTGAAAATTTTACGAAAATAAATTATTTGATTTTTGGAGAGTAAAATACCTCTTTTCGTTCCTAGTCTCCTGATACGAATCTTGAAAATTTTACGAAAATAAATTATTTGATTTTTGAAGAGTAAAATACCTCCTTTCGTTCCTAGTCTCCTGATACAAATCTTGAAAATTTTACGAAAATAAATTATTTGATTTTTGGAGAGTAAAATACCTCTTTTCGTTCCTAGTCTCCTGATACAAATCTTGAAAATTTTACGAAAATAAATTATTTGATTTTTGAAGAGTAAAATACCTCCTTTCGTTCCTAGTCTCCTGATACAAATCTTGAAAATTTTACGAAAATAAATTATTTGATTTTTGGAGAGTAAAATACCTCTTTTCGTTCCTAGTCTCCTGATACAAATCTTGAAAATTTTACGAAAATAAATTATTTGATTTTTGGAGAGTAAAATACCTCTTTTCGTTCCTAGTCTCCTGATACGAATCTTGAAAATTTTACGAAAATAAATTATTTGATTTTTGAAGAGTAAAATACCTCCTTTCGTTCCTAGTCTCCTGATACAAATCTTGAAAATTTTACGAAAATAAATTATTTGATTTTTGGAGAGTAAAATACCTCTTTTCGTTCCTAGTCTCCTGATACAAATCTTGAAAATTTTACGAAAATAAATTATTTGATTTTTGAAGAGTAAAATACCTCCTTTCGTTCCTAGTCTCCTGATACAAATCTTGAAAATTTTACGAAAATAAATTATTTGATTTTTGGAGAGTAAAATACCTCTTTTCGTTCCTAGTCTCCTGATACAAATCTTGAAAATTTTACGAAAATAAATTATTTGATTTTTGAAGAGTAAAATACCTCCTTTCGTTCCTAGTCTCCTGATACAAATCTTGAAAATTTTACGAAAATAAATTAGGGTACACATTCTGAACTGTACATCGATCGATTTTTGACGAGTAAAATACCTCTTTTCGTTCCTAGTCTCCTGTTACAAATCTTGAAAATTTTTCGAAATTAAATTAGGGTACACATTCTGAACTGTTCATCGATCGATTTTTGGAGAGTAAAATACCTCTTTTCGTTCCTAGTCTCCTGATACAAATATTGAAAATTTTACGAAAATAAATTAGGGTACACATTCTGAACTGTACATCGATCGATTTTTGACGAGTAAAATACCTCTTTTCGTTCCTAGTCTCCTGATACAAATCTTGAAAATTTTACGAAAATAAATTATTTGATTTTTGGAGAGTAAAATACCTCTTGTCGTTCCTAGTCTCCTGATACAAATCTTGAAAATTTTACGAAAATAAATTAGGGTACACATTCTGAACTGTACATCGATCGATTTTTGAAGAGTAAAATACCTCCTTTCGTTCCTAGTCTCCTGATACAAATCTTGAAAATTTTACGAAAATAAATTAGGGTACACATTCTGAACTGTACATCGATCGATTTTTGACGAGTAAAATACCTCTTTTCGTTCCTAGTCTCCTGTTACAAATCTTGAAAATTTTTCGAAATTAAATTAGGGTACACATTCTGAACTGTTCATCGATCGATTTTTGGAGAGTAAAATACCTCTTTTCGTTCCTAGTCTCCTGATACAAATATTGAAAATTTTACGAAAATAAATTAGGGTACACATTCTGAACTGTACATCGATCGATTTTTGACGAGTAAAATACCTCTTTTCGTTCCTAGTCTCCTGATACAAATCTTGAAAATTTTACGAAAATAAATTAGGGTACACATTCTGAACTGTACATCGATCGATTTTTGAAGAGTAAAATACCTCCTTTCGTTCCTAGTCTCCTGATACAAATCTTGAAAATTTTACGAAAATAAATTAGGGTACACATTCTGAACTGTACATCGATCGATTTTTGACGAGTAAAATACCTCTTTTCGTTCCTAGTCTCCTGTTACAAATCTTGAAAATTTTTCGAAATTAAATTAGGGTACACATTCTGAACTGTTCATCGATCGATTTTTGGAGAGTAAAATACCTCTTTTCGTTCCTAGTCTCCTGATACAAATATTGAAAATTTTACGAAATTAAATTAGGGTACACATTCTGAACTGTTCATCGATCGATTTTTGGAGAGTAAAATACCTCTTTTCGTTCCTAGTCTCCTGATACAAATATTGAAAATTTTACGAAAATAAATTAGGGTACACATTCTGAACTGTACATCGATCGATTTTTGACGAGTAAAATACCTCTTTTCGTTCCTAGTCTCCTGATACAAATCTTGAAAATTTTACGAAAATAAATTATTTGATTTTTGGAGAGTAAAATACCTCTTGTCGTTCCTAGTCTCCTGATACAAATCTTGAAAATTTTACGAAAATAAATTAGGGTACACATTCTGAACTGTACATCGATCGATTTTTGAAGAGTAAAATACCTCCTTTCGTTCCTAGTCTCCTGATACAAATCTTGAAAATTTTACGAAAATAAATTAGGGTACACATTCTGAACTGTACATCGATCGATTTTTGACGAGTAAAATACCTCTTTTCGTTCCTAGTCTCCTGATACAAATCTTGAAAATTTTACGAAAATAAATTATTTGATTTTTGGAGAGTAAAATACCTCTTGTCGTTCCTAGTCTCCTGATACAAATCTTGAAAATTTTACGAAAATAAATTAGGGTACACATTCTGAACTGTACATCGATCGATTTTTGACGAGTAAAATACCTCTTTTCGTTCCTAGTCTCCTGATACAAATCTTGAAAATTTTACGAAAATAAATTATTTGATTTTTGGAGAGTAAAATACCTCTTTTCGTTCCTAGTCTCCTGATACAAATCTTGAAAATTTTACGAAAATAAATTAGGGTACACATTCTGAACTGTACATCGATCGATTTTTGGAGAGTAAAATACCTCCTTTCGTTCCTAGTCTCCTGATACAAATCTTGAAAATTTTACGAAAATAAATTAGGGTACACATTCTGAACTGTACATCGATCGATTTTTAAGGAGTAAAATACCTCTTTTCGTTCCTAGTCTCCTGTTACAAATCTTGAAATTTTTTCGAAATTAAATTAGGGTACACATTCTGAACCGTACATCGATCGATTTTTGAGGAGTAAAATACCTCTTTTCGTTCCTAGTCTCCTGATACAAATCTTGAAAATTTTACGAAAATAAATTATTTGATTTTTGGAGAGTAAAATACCTCTTGTCGTTCCTAGTCTCCTGATACAAATGTTGAAAATTTTTCGAAATTAAATTACGGTACACATTCTGAACTGTACATCGATCGATTTTTGGAGAGTAAAATGACTCTTTTCGTTCCTAGTCTCCTGTTACAAATCTTGAAAATTTTACGAAAATAAATTATTTGATTTTTGGAGAGTAAAATACCTCTTTTCGTTCCTAGTCTCCTGATACAAATCTTGAAAATTTTACGAAAATAAATTATTTGATTTTTGGAGAGTAAAATACCTCTTTTCGTTCCTAGTCTCCTGATACAAATCTTGAAAATTTTACGAAAATAAATTAGGGTACACATTCTGAACTGTACATCGATCGATTTTTGACGAGTAAAATACCTCCTTTCGTTCCTAGTCTCCTGATACAAATCTTGAAAATTTTACGAAAATAAATTAGGGTACACATTCTGAACTGTACATCGATCGATTTTTGACGAGTAAAATACCTCTTTTCGTTCCTAGTCTCCTGATACAAATCTTGAAAATTTTACGAAAATAAATTAGGGTACACATTCTGAACTGTACATCGATCGATTTTTAAGGAGTAAAATACCTCTTTTCGTTCCTAGTCTCCTGTTACAAATCTTGAAATTTTTTCGAAATTAAATTAGGGTACACATTCTGAACCGTACATCGATCGATTTTTGAGGAGTAAAATACCTCTTTTCGTTCCTAGTCTCCTGATACAAATCTTGAAAATTTTACGAAAATAAATTATTTGATTTTTGGAGAGTAAAATACCTCTTGTCGTTCCTAGTCTCCTGATACAAATCTTGAAAATTTTACGAAAATAAATTAGGGTACACATTCTGAACTGTACATCGATCGATTTTTGACGAGTAAAATACCTCTTTTCGTTCCTAGTCTCCTGATACAAATCTTGAAAATTTTACGAAAATAAATTATTTGATTTTTGGAGAGTAAAATACCTCTTTTCGTTCCTAGTCTCCTGATACAAATCTTGAAAATTTTACGAAAATAAATTATTTGATTTTTGGAGAGTAAAATACCTCTTTTCGTTCCTAGTCTCCTGATACAAATCTTGAAAATTTTACGAAAATAAATTAGGGTACACATTCTGAACTGTACATCGATCGATGTTTGACGAGTAAAATACCTCTTTTCGTTCCTAGTCTCCTGATACAAATCTTGAAAATTTTACGAAAATAAATTATTTGATTTTTGGAGAGTAAAATACCTCTTGTCGTTCCTAGTCTCCTGATACAAATCTTGAAAATTTTACGAAAATAAATTATTTGATTTTTGGAGAGTAAAATACCTCTTTTCGTTCCTAGTCTCCTGATACAAATCTTGAAAATTTTACGAAAATAAATTATTTGATTTTTGGAGAGTAAAATACCTCTTGTCGTTCCTAGTCTCCTGATACAAATCTTGAAAATTTTACGAAAATAAATTAGGGTACACATTCTGAACTGTACATCGATCGATTTTTAAGGAGTAAAATACCTCTTTTCGTTCCTAGTCTCCTGTTACAAATCTTGAAATTTTTTCGAAATTAAATTAGGGTACACATTCTGAACCGTACATCGATCGATTTTTGAGGAGTAAAATACCTCTTTTCGTTCCTAGTCTCCTGATACAAATCTTGAAAATTTTACGAAAATAAATTATTTGATTTTTGGAGAGTAAAATACCTCTTGTCGTTCCTAGTCTCCTGATACAAATGTTGAAAATTTTTCGAAATTAAATTACGGTACACATTCTGAACTGTACATCGATCGATTTTTGGAGAGTAAAATGACTCTTTTCGTTCCTAGTCTCCTGTTACAAATCTTGAAAATTTTACGAAAATAAATTATTTGATTTTTGGAGAGTAAAATACCTCTTTTCGTTCCTAGTCTCCTGATACAAATCTTGAAAATTTTACGAAAATAAATTATTTGATTTTTGGAGAGTAAAATACCTCTTTTCGTTCCTAGTCTCCTGATACAAATCTTGAAAATTTTACGAAAATAAATTAGGGTACACATTCTGAACTGTACATCGATCGATTTTTGACGAGTAAAATACCTCCTTTCGTTCCTAGTCTCCTGATACAAATCTTGAAAATTTTACGAAAATAAATTAGGGTACACATTCTGAACTGTACATCGATCGATTTTTGACGAGTAAAATACCTCTTTTCGTTCCTAGTCTCCTGATACAAATCTTGAAAATTTTACGAAAATAAATTAGGGTACACATTCTGAACTGTACATCGATCGATTTTTAAGGAGTAAAATACCTCTTTTCGTTCCTAGTCTCCTGTTACAAATCTTGAAATTTTTTCGAAATTAAATTAGGGTACACATTCTGAACCGTACATCGATCGATTTTTGAGGAGTAAAATACCTCTTTTCGTTCCTAGTCTCCTGATACAAATCTTGAAAATTTTACGAAAATAAATTATTTGATTTTTGGAGAGTAAAATACCTCTTGTCGTTCCTAGTCTCCTGATACAAATCTTGAAAATTTTACGAAAATAAATTAGGGTACACATTCTGAACTGTACATCGATCGATTTTTGACGAGTAAAATACCTCTTTTCGTTCCTAGTCTCCTGATACAAATCTTGAAAATTTTACGAAAATAAATTATTTGATTTTTGGAGAGTAAAATACCTCTTTTCGTTCCTAGTCTCCTGATACAAATCTTGAAAATTTTACGAAAATAAATTATTTGATTTTTGGAGAGTAAAATACCTCTTTTCGTTCCTAGTCTCCTGATACAAATCTTGAAAATTTTACGAAAATAAATTAGGGTACACATTCTGAACTGTACATCGATCGATTTTTGACGAGTAAAATACCTCTTTTCGTTCCTAGTCTCCTGATACAAATCTTGAAAATTTTACGAAAATAAATTATTTGATTTTTGGAGAGTAAAATACCTCTTGTCGTTCCTAGTCTCCTGATACAAATCTTGAAAATTTTACGAAAATAAATTATTTGATTTTTGGAGAGTAAAATACCTCTTTTCGTTCCTAGTCTCCTGATACAAATCTTGAAAATTTTACGAAAATAAATTATTTGATTTTTGGAGAGTAAAATACCTCTTGTCGTTCCTAGTCTCCTGATACAAATCTTGAAAATTTTACGAAAATAAATTAGGGTACACATTCTGAACTGTACATCGATCGATTTTTAAGGAGTAAAATACCTCTTTTCGTTCCTAGTCTCCTGTTACAAATCTTGAAATTTTTTCGAAATTAAATTAGGGTACACATTCTGAACCGTACATCGATCGATTTTTGAGGAGTAAAATACCTCTTTTCGTTCCTAGTCTCCTGATACAAATCTTGAAAATTTTACGAAAATAAATTATTTGATTTTTGGAGAGTAAAATACCTCTTGTCGTTCCTAGTCTCCTGATACAAATGTTGAAAATTTTTCGAAATTAAATTACGGTACACATTCTGAACTGTACATCGATCGATTTTTGGAGAGTAAAATGACTCTTTTCGTTCCTAGTCTCCTGTTACAAATCTTGAAAATTTTACGAAAATAAATTATTTGATTTTTGGAGAGTAAAATACCTCTTTTCGTTCCTAGTCTCCTGATACAAATCTTGAAAATTTTACGAAAATAAATTATTTGATTTTTGGAGAGTAAAATACCTCTTTTCGTTCCTAGTCTCCTGATACAAATCTTGAAAATTTTACGAAAATAAATTAGGGTACACATTCTGAACTGTACATCGATCGATTTTTGACGAGTAAAATACCTCCTTTCGTTCCTAGTCTCCTGATACAAATCTTGAAAATTTTACGAAAATAAATTAGGGTACACATTCTGAACTGTACATCGATCGATTTTTGACGAGTAAAATACCTCTTTTCGTTCCTAGTCTCCTGATACAAATCTTGAAAATTTTACGAAAATAAATTAGGGTACACATTCTGAACTGTACATCGATCGATTTTTAAGGAGTAAAATACCTCTTTTCGTTCCTAGTCTCCTGTTACAAATCTTGAAATTTTTTCGAAATTAAATTAGGGTACACATTCTGAACCGTACATCGATCGATTTTTGAGGAGTAAAATACCTCTTTTCGTTCCTAGTCTCCTGATACAAATCTTGAAAATTTTACGAAAATAAATTATTTGATTTTTGGAGAGTAAAATACCTCTTGTCGTTCCTAGTCTCCTGATACAAATCTTGAAAATTTTACGAAAATAAATTAGGGTACACATTCTGAACTGTACATCGATCGATTTTTGACGAGTAAAATACCTCTTTTCGTTCCTAGTCTCCTGATACAAATCTTGAAAATTTTACGAAAATAAATTATTTGATTTTTGGAGAGTAAAATACCTCTTGTCGTTCCTAGTCTCCTGATACAAATGTTGAAAATTTTTCGAAATTAAATTACGGTACACATTCTGAACTGTACATCGATCGATTTTTGGAGAGTAAAATGACTCTTTTCGTTCCTAGTCTCCTGTTACAAATCTTGAAAATTTTTCATTGTTTAAAAATATGCATTCATTCATTCATTCATTCATTGACAAAGAAGAATCTTTAGAATTAGTTAGTTTTTATGGCCCTTAAAAGGGCCGTTGTTTTCGGGAGTGGGGCGTCCAAAATTTGCCGTTGTCATATCTCTAGAAGATGTTGGTGTGGTCGACCATCTTGTCTGGGGAGCCGGTTTCTCGTGACGGTCACAAATACCTCTTGCTTCTTCTTATGCTGTCAATCCTTGTGCAATTCTTGGATGCGTTTTCAATTATTTTATTGGGTCACAAATATTTAGGTAGGAAATGATTAGGGTATTAGGTTTTATTTATTTAATTCACTAAGGCTTCCAAAAAATCCACCTGAAATTGGTTAAAAGACGTTGACCAGAGTTGTAAAGACAAAATAATTTTAGCTTATACTATAAGTTGCATTTAACTAAATGCAATAAAGTCCAATTTTCGGAATTATATCAAATCAAGTTGAATACACATAAACACACAAAAAATTTTGTACGCATTTTTTCCCGAGTAATACTATGGAAAAAATGGCGAAAATGATCCAATGACCAAAACTTTTTTTTCCGAAAATAATTACTTTACACGCTTTTTCCCGTCATCAAGAACCGTCATGAATTTTTTTAAATCTTTCTGAGATCAAACATTTTTACTTGCATTTTTTCCCGAGTAATAATACCTTGGAAAAAATGGTGAAGTGAAAATGTTACTTTCTCCGACTTGATGGTATCATTTATATTTACGCTTTAATGGTTTATTTTCAATTTAAATCATACTTTAAATGTGCATCGAGCGTTTTGTAGACTCGGATGAAACTGACGTTTAAAACGTCAAAATTATGAAAGTTGGAAAAATTATAATGCAAAATGAAGTTTAAGCCTACGGCTCGTGTGCGAAATTCGCACTTTCATAACTTGTACTGTAATATACTAAAGATCCCAAAGTCCCAGTTGAGTATTCGTTTCTAAAACACCTGCTATAAAAATACTTTCAAAATTATAAATTCCTTTGTCAGATACTTTATGTTGGAAGAATAACAAATCCATAAATTATTCAGAGAGCCAAAAATAAAAGGATTTTTACTAGAGAACGATTGTTCCGTTCATTACGCAAATGCAAATGGGTTGACTATAATAAAAAGAAAGCTTTTTGGCACGCTGTCAATTTCGAATAACGACTGTCGATTTCGGCATTAATCATCTGAAACTCTGTCTCGTGTCTAGCATTCGGAACGTGTCACCGTCCTCTTCTTCCTCGGGACGGCCCATAAATTTCAAGGAACAATGGATACTACCCATAACTAATAAACCGTGCACCGCATGTGCCGTTTTTTATATACATACATATATATGTATAGGCGATCGTGCGTCATCCAATACAATTACATAGATTTATTCTGCATCGTAAAAAAGCATAATGCCGATACCCCCCTCCGTATCGGGTACATATCGACGATCGGAATCGAAATCTGTTAGCAACATATGCCCGAAACGATGGATTCGTTAATTAATCTTTTTGAATTGATCTCCCTCTTTGTGTAACGGGGGATTTTTTTTTTAGGAAGGGTTGAAAATATTAAAGTTTCTGATAAAACATATTTGCGTGAGAAGTTGAAGACTGCAACTGATTTGGTGTTGATGAAAACCTTTTTTTAATATATTTTGTGGGTGGTAACGATGGCTTTGGAATTTAAAGAATTGTGATTTGGCGATCTTTCCAGGACCCAAAAAATGTCAATGGCATTGATTTAAAACATTTGTCTCTGCAACAACAATTAGTGAAATTCAATTGGCATGTCGAAATACGCCGGGCGAATAGAAAAGCGGCAATTAGAGGAATCGAGCGTTTTAGAAAGTCGCGACGAACGTCCGAAAAGAGCGAGAGAGCGAGCGAGGTGACGATTCTGGGCGGTTCGCGGGTCTCATTCCGCTTTTACAATAAGACAAACAGGCGCTCGGTTTCTATAGCTACCGGAATACGCGCTTCTTCATTGGATGAGCCGTCCCGACTCAGCACATACTCACTTAGCACACAAACACACACGCACGCGCGCACACAGACACAAAACACATGCATGTAACGGTGTGTGCGTTACACAATGGATTTACGTCGCTTAGAGAGCATAATGAGAACTTGCAAAAAACTGGGTAACCATTTTGTGATCGAATTCAATTTCATTACCAAATCAGTTTGTTTTGAAAACGCGAATACAATGCTGAATTATCTAAAAAGTTGTGTACGTTATTCAATCAATGAAGTTTAGAAATTAATCTAAATAACAATTCCAAATTTTGCTGAATTATGCCCAATGGTTCGGATTCAGATAAGAAGTTTAGGAATTAATCTAAATAACTACGCAAAATTTTGCAGAATTATGTCTAAAGTTATGTCAGTTATTCGATCAATCTTTACGATTCAGATAAGAAGTTTAGGAATTAATCTAAATAATAACCCAAAATTTTGATAAATTATGTCAGTTGTTCGATCAATCTTTGCGATTCATTTATGAAGTTTAGGAACCCAACATTTTGCTTGGTGCCAAAATTGAATTTAAAAAGTTTTGTTTATTTGTATTTTGTAAATTTTTTAAGTAATGTAAGCAGTAATTATATTCGTGATGTATGAAGTTGATAAAAAATTCTGTTTCACTAATTCCTAGTAGTAGTTAGATTTGCAAAGCTCAGCCCAACACGGTGTCTTAAATTTTGGTATTCACCTTTATAAAAGTTAATGTAAAAAAAAAATATTATTTATGGTCTAAATTATTTTCTGTTAGTGAACATTTTGACCACCGGTGTGGTCTGATATTTCTTGCTCGAACACAAATTGTTTTCTGTTATTCCTGAATGAAACAGGCTTGATTAGGGTGCGGTGCACAAAATGAACCATCATCCACCTTTACGAGTATTTGTTTGTCTCCGGGTCCAGGTAAGGGCGAGGAGGAGCGGCCAGGTGTGTTTCTGTAAACAGTCAATAAAAGGGACACGTCTTTCGCACCACTCCACTACCTGAGAAACGGGCCCGACTTATCATTAGCAGCTGCCATTTTTGGTGTCCTACAATGAGCGGACGCGACCCTTAAGAGAATCGCGCGGAGTTGTTTCTGTCCCCGGGGTTGGCTCCTTTGTTTACGCCACGAAAACTGGTCTGTCACCGTTGTGCGGGGACGATCGTGTGCCAAAGGAGGCGAGACGAGACAAGACAAGGTCGATTCCGGTCCCGTTCCGAGCAATTAGCGGCGCGCGCGCCCGGGATCCCGTCTCACCTCGGCTCACATCTGGTCTACCTACGACCCTTTTCTTCAGATGCATCGCAAGTTTTTAATATGATATAAAAATTTGAGACAGTCGACCCGCGTGGATTCAACACATTTTACGTCAGATAAGCTCAAAATCGCGCCAGATATATCAAATTGGTGGCTTACTGTTAAACGCGACACTATAAGAAGTTTACAACGGTAATGTTTGAAAAAAATAAAATTTTACTACTTTAGATTTTAAAATAATTGCAGAAGATTGTTTTGACTTAAAAAAAACCCATGTTCTCGATTTGCGCGGTTTTGATTAATCTGCAAAAACACCCGAAAAGCAATTGAGTTATCGAGTAGTCAAAAATTACAAGAATTTTCGCGCAAGATATCACCAGAATGCCAGAAAACCTGAACAACGATTAACTAAATTCATTGCAGTTCCGGTATCTTCAAAATCGCGAAATGTTGAAATTATGAAAAAAAAAATTCTGGGAAAAAAATTACTCTACACGTTTCTTCACGTCATTAAGAACCGTCGTGAATTTTTTCAAATTTTTCTGAGACCCAACATTTTTGTCATGCATTTTTTTCCTGTTGAAATCATGAAAAACATTTTTTTTCTGGGAAAAAAATTACTCTACACGTTTCTTCACGTCATTAAGAACCGTCGTGAATTTTTTCAAATTTTTCTGAGACCCAACATTTTTGTCATGCATTTTTTTCCTGATGGAAAAAATGGCCAAAATCGTAAAACGTTGAAATCATGAAAAACATTTTTTTCTGGGAAAAAAAGTACTCTACACGCTTCTTCACGTCATTAAGAACCGTTATGAATTTTTTCAAATCTTTCCGAGACCCAACATTTTTTTCATGCATTTTTTTCCTGAACAATACTATGGAAAAAATGACCAAAATCGTAAAACGTTGAAATCATGAAAAACATTTTTTTTTTCTGGGGAAAAAAATACTCTACACGCTTCTTCGCGTCATTAAGAACCGTCATGATTTTTTTCAAATCTTTCTGAGACCCAACATTTTTTTCATGCATTTTTTTCCTGAATAATACTATGGAAAAAATGGCCAAAATCGTAAAACGTTGAAATCATGAAAAACATTTTTTTCTGGGAAAAAGAATTACTTTACACGTTTCTTCGCGTCATTACAAACCGTCATGAATTTTTTCAAATCTTTCGGAGACCCAACATTTTTTTCATGCATTTTTTTCCTGAATAATACTATGGAAAAAATGGCCAAAATCGTAAAACGTTGAAATCATGAAAAACATTTTTTTATAGGAAAAAATAATTGCTTTACACGCTTCTTCGCGTCATTAAAAACCGTCATTAATTTTGTCAAATCTTTCTGGTACCCAACATTTTTTTTCATGCATTTTTTTCCTGAACAATACTATGGAAAAAATGGCCAAAATCGTAAAACGTTGAAATCATGAAAAACATTTTTTTCTGGGAAAGAGAATTACTCTACACGTTTCTTTATGTCATTAAAAACTGCCATGAATTGTTTCAAATCTTTCTGAGACACAACATTTTTTCATGCATTTTTTTCCTGAATAATACTATGGAAAAAATGGCCAAAATCGTAAAACGTTGAAATCATGAAAAACATTTTTTTTCTAGGAAAAAAATTACTCTATACGCTTCTTCGCGTCACTAAAAACCGTCATTAATTTTTTCAAATCTTTCCGAGACCCAACATTTTGTTCATGCATTTTATTCCTGAATAATACTATAGAAAAAATGGCCAAAATCGTAAAACGTTGAAATCATGAAAAACATTTTTTTTCTGGGAAAAATAATTACTCTACCCGCTTCTTTACGTCATTAAGAACCTTCATGAATTTTTTCAAATTTTTCTGAGACCCAACATATTTTTCCTGATGGAAAAAATTGACCAAAATCGTAAAACGTTGAAATCATGAAGAAATGTTTTTTTCTGGGAAAAATAATTATTCTACACGCCTTTTCACGTCATTAGGAACCGTCATGAATTTTTTCAAATCTTTCTGAGACCCAACATTTTTTTCATGCATTTTTTCCCTGAACAATACAATAGAAAAGAATGGCCAAAATCATGAAACATTGAAATAATGAAAAAAAAATTTCAGGGAAAAATAATTACTCTACACGTTTCTTCACTTCATTAAGAATCGTCATGAATTTATTTTTTCAAATATTTCTGAGGCCCAACATTTTTTTCATGCATTTTTTCCTGAACAGTACAATGGAAAAAATGGCCAAAATTGTGAAATGTTGAAATCATGAAAACATTTTATTTTTATGGGAAAAATAATTATTCTACACGCTTCCTCACATCAACGGGGACCGTCATGAATTTTTTCAAATCTTTCTGAGGCCCAACATTTTTTTCATGCATTTTTTCCTGAATAATACTATGGAAAAAAATGGCCAAAATCGTAAAACGTTGAAATCATGAAAAACATTTTTTTCTGGGAAAAAAATTACTCTACACGCTTCTTCGCGTCACTGAGAATCGTCATGAATTTTTTTTGGAAAAAATGTCCAAATTCGTGAAACGTTAAAATCATGAAAAAAAAATTCAGGGAAAAATAATTACTCTACACGCTTCTTCATCTCATTAAGAACCGTCATGAATTTTTTCAAATCTTTCTGAGACCCAACATTTTTTTCATGCATTTTTTTTCCTGAATAATAACGTAAGGCCTTATGTTAATTTTCAATTGGTAAAAAATGGCAGAACAAATTTTTTTTCAGGAAAATAATTACTCTACACGCTTTTCCTAGTCATTAAGAACCGTCATGAATTTTTTCAGATTTTTGTAACACCCAACATTTTGCCTCATTTTTTCCTGACTAATGGTATGGAAAGAAATGGTCGAAAATCATGAAATGGCCAAATGACTTGTAATGTACATCAAAATGTTCATAAAAGCACGGGGAATACGTGGTTAAATTTTCAGCAGAATCGTACTTGTAGTTTTCTTGTTGCCCGGCTCTCAGATTGTCACTCGAAAGTTGTCTAGAAATTTTGGTTAATTTCAAGAATTTTTTGGCGCGGTTCCACGAGGCAGATATGGATGAAATGACAATAATTTATAGCTGCATTCTTCTAGAATCCGCTACTTTTATTCCCAATAATCTATCATATCCACGAACCGAAATTTGTTTATTTTAACAAGCCGCTGTCCGTCAGCCTCAATCTGCAGGGTCTCGGTATTCGCTTCTCGTAAGGCCTCATGTTAATTTTCAGTTGGCGAAAAATGGGAGAACAAATTTTTTTTCGGGAAAATAATTACTCTACACGCTTTTCATAGTTATTAAGAACGGCCATGAATTATTTCAGTTATTTTTGTTTTTCGCGTAGAAGTGTGTTTTGAATAAAAAAAAACCCATGTTCCCGATTTGCACGATTTTGCTTAATCTGCATAAAACACCCTAAAAGCAAATATCTCGTCGAATAGAGTCGAGAAATACTAGAATTTTTAAAATCGAGCCATTTTCTGGCAAGAGATCACGTGAATACTTCAAACAAAATTAATATGATTTTATTTAATCAATTTTTAAAGATTTCATTGCTGTTTTCTTTTGCACAAATTACCTGTATCTCGATAATATTAATTATATTCGTTAAGTTAGGTTTGAACCACAGCTATATTATCCAATGGTTCAGCACCTAACGTATCACTGCTGGTTTCGATGCTTTGTTGGAATTTCCTTCGTTAAAACTAATTGATTTTGCAAATTTTGAAGTTCCAGTTTTGCCATCTTCTGGTCTTACATCGATCATTTTTCCGGCATAATGGTCAGGAACTGCTTGAACTGATTTAATATTACCAGTTTCATTTTTAAATTCATTCTTGAGTGGCTTATAACGGAAATCCGAAAAACCGTGATTCTCAATATTTGATGATTTTTGTGTCGGAGATGTTTATTTCTAGTATCATCGCTACTCGCATGACTTTTTTAAATTCCCTTCTCACCAATCACTTCCGGTTGAAAGTTCTCTTGAAATCCATCATCGACAAATCAATGAGTTTCTGCCTCAGCTTCTTGCCGAGGTAACATTTATCTTCTAATTTTATTTACAAAATTGTTTATGATTTTTCTATAGAGGCAATGCTCTGATTTAGTCGAAGAAACTTTGAAAAATTCTTTGGTACGGCATTTATTCTTTTGAAAGTTTTTCTGAAACTCAATTAAAAGGTGCATGATGTGACACCTTATGACATAAAACTTAAAGTTTAACGAAAAACCTGTGACATCATTTATAGAGTCCGCCCGAGATAAAAAAGATAAGCTGTTGAATATACAGGTATGCAATTTACATCTGAGAGAAAGTTATCTGAATCTGCAAAGCAACATTCTGAATCATTGCTTCCAGTATTAACAGCCTCTGTTGAAGCAAGAGCAAAATTGAATTTACGACAGGAGATAATATTCGATGCCGCGTAGGAGTCGCAGTAAAACATAACAGTAGACGCCGCGCTGAAACAATTACGAATCAAACTCCTTTGTTTACGCCATCTGTTTTCTCGCGAGCCCAACGACAAAACCATTAATAGTTAATTGTAGCCTAGATTTTTTTCTCCGAGTGATCCGAACAACAATCGCGCGTCTCGTTTCAATCAAAATAGCCCCGTTAAATTCGAGGCGTGACTTATTGGAATACAATTGCGTTTTTTTCGAAATGAAAAGGTGTAAAAGACCTCTGCTCGAACTTGTCCGGTCCGCCTTACAAGGAACAGTCGGTAAATAAGTGTACTATAATTTATAACCTTGTTTGAGTTTAATTCATGCCGCTATCTCGCTCTGGATCGCTGCGGGCGAACGCTCTCCGTCCGCTTCTTGTCCGAGCCCCGTAAATTATACACGCCGCATTGTGCTTTACATTTTCTGTCTTCTTCTTTTCTTTTGTTTTTTTTTTTTCGTTGTTTTTCGAAAATGCAAAACGTTTTAATTGCCGATTCCGAATGCGCGACGCGCACCGATTTGCAAGTCTAAACGTGATTGACGGTTCGTAGGAATGATGGATGTGCGTCTTTTGCTGAATAGCAATGGGAGTGTTTAGTGGTTCAATTGCGATAGGGGAATTAGATTGGTTTCTTTAAAAATTTTGATGACTGTTTAGCTAGTTTCACTTTGGATTTCCTTTTCTTCGATGTTTCTAAGCCAAAAGAAAGATTCCAAGGTTTAATTCGGTATTAATAAAATAAGGCAATTTTAGAGCATTTTCTGGGGAAGGAGAAAAATATTTTGCATATCAACGCTAGAACGCAGTTTTGATGCATCTCAAAATTTACGAAAATCGATGCAATTGATTTTCGTAATTTTTGAGATACATCAAAATTTCGTTTCGGTCTGGTGTTTATGTAGGTACGGCGTTTTTTTTTAAATTTTTTACCACTAAATGTTTAAAAAGAAAAATGTAAAGTTTCATTCAGGATTCAAGGATAAACTAAAAGAAAAAATGGTGATGTGGCCATCATGGTACTTTCTCCGATGGTATCATCATTTATATTTACACTCTTATGGTTTATTTTCTATTTAAATCATATTTTAAATGTACATCGAGCGTTTTGTAGACTCGCATGAAACTGACGTTTAAAACGTCAAAATTATGAAACATGGAAAAATTATACTGCAAAACTCAGTTTACTCAAAAACCAAAGAGATTTCGAAAAAAACTTATTCTTTATAAGTTGTTCATTTTGGTATTCTCTACAATTATTATTAACATAAATTTGCTGTAACTATTATCGTTTCATAATTATAAACCAAAAATTAAAAAAATAATAATAAATTTTTTTCTCGAATAACAATAATTTTATGAAAAATGTGTTCAAACAAAATAATTTCATTTATTTATTGTCTTCAATATTTGTTTAAATATTTTTGTGATATTTTTCATATTTAAGAAAATATTGGCAAAAAACAAAAAACAGTTAAGGTAAACACCCACTTACGGTGTACGAAATTTTACCAAAAGCTTTTCAGTTCTTCGGATTATCAAATAAGAAGTATGTTCAAAGTTTCATTTCAATTGCTCTATTAGTTTTTGAGATACAGCGCGCACAGACAGACACACACACACACACACACACACACACACAGACACACACACACACACACACACAGACACAAAAAATTTTTTTCCAGAAATTGTTGAAATGGCATCTAGGGACCCCAAAACGGATATTTCCGTAAAAAAAATTTTTGAAAAAAAAATCACGATCACAATACTTTCTCGTACTTCGTAACGGAGAAAGTAAAAATAGATGTTATCAATAAAATAAACTGAAGCTGTACATCATTGCGCTTATACTTAATGACATATCAGACATTCAATGTGATATTTGTGTAAAGCACTTATAACCTAATAAATTTTAATTGAAACATTTCTCGGTAAATTCTAAAATAAAAAAGTTATATCAATATTTCGATACTGGTGGTATCCCACAGGGATCAAATTTGTGCCCGCTAATATTATAATAAAAAAAATTCTTCATAGATTCAATAACTTTATGGGACATTTTGAAAAAAGTCGATTTTTTTCAGTTTTTGAACGGCCGTAGCAGCTAAACAAAGAATTCAAATCGAACACGGTTTTCAAATTTGTCTTTCTCGGGTGCAAATTAGTCGGATTCTCTACTGGTGGTATCCCACAGGGATCAAATTTGGGCCCGCTAATATTATAATAAAAAACAATTCTTCATAGATTCAATAACTTTATGGAAAATTTTGAAAAAAGTCAATTTTTTTACTTTTTAAACGGCCGTAGCAGCTAAACGAAGAATTCAAATCGAATACGGTTTTCAAATTTGTCTTCCTTGAGTGCAAATTAGTCGGATTCAATTAAAATTGGCGATTTTAATTTTTTACAAAAACGTGAAAATCGATAGAAGGGTCCCCTTTTGCTCAAAAATGGCGTTGAAATGATTTCCTAAAGAAACCACTGGTTCTATTCCGGGTTTCTATACGTCACTGGAAAGGTCCCTTCAAGGCGCTTCAGAAAATGTACTTTCGCAAGAACAAATGTCAATTTGAAGCCAGTGACGCGTCGGCAAAGAAATCTCGAAAATGGAAAAGAGTCGAAAAGATGAACTCTTTTAATAATAATCGTAGACCCTTAGTAATACCTTTTTCTTCATCAAAAGAAAGAGCTAAATCGATTGGCAATAAAAAATTTCACCTAGGAAAATTACAAAAAAAAAATGAATGAACATGTTAGAGACAATTTTGAAAAAAGTCGATTTTTTCAGACTTTGAACGGTCGTAACGGCTAAACGAAGAATCCAAATAGAACGCGGATTTTAAATCTGTGCTCATCGGGTGCAAGTTACTAGGATTCGATTAAAATTGGCGATTGTTAATTTTTCTAGAAAACGTGAAAATCTATGCTCAAAAATTGGTTTTGAAATTATTTCCTGAAGAAACCATTGGTTCGATTCGGGGTTTCTATACATCACTGGAAAGATCCCTTCAAGACGCTTCAGAAAATGTACTTTTGCAAGAACAAATGTTAATTTGAAGCCCGTGACGCGTCAGCAAAGAAAACTCGAAAATGGAAAAAATCGAAAAAATCAACTCTTTTAATAACCATCGTAGACCTTTATTTTTTTTCATCAGAAAAGCGAGCTAAATCTATTGGCGTTAAAAAATTTCAGTGAAAATAAATAGCAAAAAAGTTGGTAAGTCACCATTAAAAATTTGGAAAAAAGTCGATTTCTTTTCAGACTTTGAACGGCCGTAGCGGCTAAACGAAAGATCCAAATCGAACGCAGATTTCAAATATGTGCTCCTCGGGTGCAAGTTAGTCAAATTCGATTAAAATCGGCGATTTTTAATTTTTGGCGCAAACGTGAAAATCGGCAGAAGGATCCCCCCCTAACTTCTGCTCAAAAATTAGTTTGAAATTATTTCCTGAAGAAACCACTGGTTCGATTCGGGGTTTCTATACATCACTGTAAAGATCCCTTCAACACGCTTCAGAAAATGTACTTTCGCAAGAATAAATATCAATTTGAAGCCCGTGACGCGTCAGCAAAGAAAACTCGAAAATGGAAAAAATTTAAAAAATGAACTCTTTTAATAATAATCGTAGACCTTTTTCTTCGAGCCAAATCGATTGGCGTTAAAAAAATTTCAGTGAAAATAAATAGCAAAAAAGTTGGTAAGTCACCATTAAAAAGTTTGAAAAAAATCGATTTTTTCAGACTTTGAACGGCCGTAGCGGGTAAACGAAAAATCCAAATCGAACGCGCATTTCAAATCTGTGCTCCTCGGGTGCAAATTAGTCGGATTCAATTAAAATTGGCGTTTTTTAATTTTTGTCGAAAACGTGAAATTCGATCAAAAATTGGCTTTGCAACAATTTCCTGAAGAAACCACTGGTTCGATTCGGGGTTTCTATACATCGCTGGAAAGATCCCCTCAAGACGCCTGGAAAAATTTACTTTCGCAAGAATAAATGTCAATTTAAAGCAAGTGACGCGTCAGCAAAGAAAACTCGAAAATGGAAAAAATCGAAAAAATCAACTCTTTTAATAATCATCATCAGAAGAACGCGCTAAATCCATTGGCGTTTCACCTAGGAAAAAATCCAAAAAATTGGCAAGTCATCAAGAACATGTTAGAAAATTTTGAATAAAGTTGATTTTTTCAGACTTTGAACGGCTAAACGGCTAAACGAAGAATCCAAATCGAACGCGGATTTCAAATCTGCGTTCCTCGGGTGCAAATTAGTAGGATTCAATTAAAATTAGCGATTTTAAATTTTTGACGAATACCATGTCACCATGAACTTTATAGAAAATATTGAAAAAAGTCGATTTTTCAGAGTTTGAATGGCCGCGAGAATCCAAATTGAAAGCGGTATTTAAATCTGTGTTGTTTTTGGTGCACTAGATTGGGTAAAAGTGTGATCTGATTTAGGGGATATTTTTTATAGTAAAGAAAGAAGAAGAAAACTTAGAGAGGAATTCTAAGCTAGTTTCGGTGGTATTTTTTAATGCAGAATTTTCAGATTTTTTTGTGAATTCAAAGATACAAGAAAATTCTAAGCTAACTTTATAATAAAATATTTTTAGATTTTTTTTTTCTCCAACTGATGAGTTGAAAATGCATATTAATTTTTTATTTTTTATTTTGCTTTCGTTACGTTTGTTATTTTGTAATACAGAATTTTTATATGTGGTAAGTAAAACACGTGTTTCACAAATTTGTGAAAATTCTCAACACACGTGTTTTACTTACCACACATATTATGGAATTTCACCAAGTAACAGCCTCATCAATCCAATACAGAATTTTTAGATTTTCTTATGAAAGAACAAGAAAAGGACAGAATAAGAAAGGTATAAGAAAATGAAAATCTAATTTTGTAATAATTTTTGTTTTCTTCATAGTTTCAAGGATAAAAAATTGACGAGGCTCCGAATTGAAAATGCATAATAATTTTGTGTTTTGCTTCGTTACATTTGTTTCGCCACCATCATTTTATGTTTTCCTATTCCGCAATTTAACTGAAACATTTCCGAACCAATCAAATCAAATAATTTCCTTTAATATTTCCGGAGCTCGGCGATGCAATCGTGGAAACACAAAAGTGTCCATCAATTTATATCTCAAAAACTTTCCCGGGGTCCGGCGTTAATTCCGAGAGAGCCCCCAGAAACCCTAATTTAATTAATTTTTCAAGTTATGATCGATGACTCGCCGAATTCCTGCCCTGAAATTTCGACGAGTCACACACACACACACACAAACAGGCCGGCTCGGCTCGTAAAGCAGTGCTGCCAACAAAGAAATAATCATTCCCGTCACTTCCACACAAAAAACCGCTACTGTTTAAAACTCGTTGTGCCTAAAGAAAACAATAAGAGAAAAGTGTTCTTAAATTTTAATAAAAGTTGATGAAATGTAAAAATGTATAAATTAGAAACAACCTTACTTGTTGCAGAAAGCATTAAATAAATTCAATAAAACGAAATAAAAATAGTGAGTAAAGTAATACTTTTTTTCACGAGTAGGAAAGTAGGAAAGTTCAATAATACTTCATACAAAATTTTTTCTACGTCCGTAACTTTAAATAAATTTATAAATTTGATAAAACCTTAATAAATTTTTATAAGTAATAATACTTGTTTTAAATAAAGAAAATAATAATAATCATCAAGCTTTCTTGATCGGAAACGAATGTTTGATATTTATCGGCGGAACTCGCGGCGTGTTGCGAAGCTTTCATGACACACTTTGCGCAAACAATTTTTTAGTTGCGTTAAAAAAATGAACCGCTACGGCACTTTTTTTCACGCAAAAGAGTGAAAAAGTGAACCGTTATGGCACTTTTTTCACGCTACTTGAAGGGTTCAGGAATCACATATTTTATGAACGCAGATTAATGAAAAAAACTGTACATTTTATAACGGACGCAGAAAAAACTATATTTCGTTGTTTATAAAATCGGGTTTGTCCTATTGGATGTATCGAACAGAAACCAAAAGTTAGTTTTATTGTAGAAGATCGTTGCGGCCGTTACTACGTGGTAGTGGTGGTTCGCGGGGTGACTTATGGTACGGCTGAGGCAGCAGAGAAGATTAATTGCCACCAGTGACGGCTCGCGGGTGTCTCATGGTACGGCTGAGGTAGCAGATGTGGTAATACAGATCTCTGTAACCAACCCTACCTATCTCTTTTGCCACCTCTGCTACCTCGTCCGTACAACGAGGTAACAGAGTTGGTGCGCACGCCGCTAGCCGTCTATGCAACCGACCCTACCTATCGGCGTTGCCACCTCTGCTACCCCGGCCGTCCCATGAGTCACCCCGTTGGGCGTCATTGTTTACCACTAAGATAAGATGATCTTTGAAGGTTTAATAGACGTCTGAGTAGCTTGTAAGATCCAATTAGTTTATGGATGTTTCAAGAAATTTTTGAAAGCATGAATAAAACAATTTCCTCATAGCATTTTAAATATAAATAACTTTATAAATAAATAACTTTATTGACGGAAACTCCATTTCAAACTTTACATAAAACACAATTGAATACATTTTATTCGTCTTAGCTTGCATTCCCTTTCAAAACGTTCTCTTTATTAAGTGAAGATATTTCCTAATCTAGGACAGGACAGGATTTTTTTTGTTTCTGTAAACAATCTCACACGGCATATCAATAATTTATTCGCGAGACGTGATGCAACTCCGCCAGCCGTGGAATAAAAAAATTCAATTAAGCCCCACCGCCGCCTCCGCCGCCGCCCTCGGCTCCGGGGCCGGAAGTATCCACAATTATCCCTTTTCGTGTTAGACCAATCTGGATGAGATGTGTCCCTGTGCGGAGCTAATTGGCGGAGGTTTAGGTGTACATTGGGGGCGGTGACGACCTCGCAGACTTGCGCGATGAGAGACCAAACAGGACGCGGGGGCGGCAATAAACAACCCCTTCGACCCCTTTCCTCGTCCGGCTACATATTTAACGCGGATCCGCACACACATCCCTAAATAACTTACGGCTAATCGGATTTTCTAATTGATTTACCCATCCGCCCACGCCGCCGACATAAATACTTCAACTTATTATTACAACAAACATTTTCGATATAAATCGATGATGGGTTAATTGATTTTGTTTGGGGAAACTTTTCGTTTCGAAATTACTCAACACTTTTTCATAATAGAATGGATTTCTACAATAGACATCCAAATGCTGCTATATATTTTCCAGACAACGACGACCCCGATTGCAGATGTGTAATGGCAATAATTGTATCAAAGGAGATTCACCCCCGTGCTATTGCAGCTATAGGAAAGACACTGTAAACTTATTCTCCATCGAAAGATAATTTAGGTGAAGAAGGAGACTCAACTCCATGATATTGCAGCTACAGAAGACACTGTGAACTTATGTTCCCTTGAAAGATAAACTAGATGAAGAAGGAGATTTATCCCCTATGCTATTGCAGCTGCAGAAGAGACACTATAAACTTACGCTCCCTCGGAAGATAAACTATATGAAGAAGGAGATTCACCCCATGCTATTGCAGCTACAGAAGAGACACTGTAAACGTATGCTCCCACGAAAGATAAACCAGATGAAGAAGGAGATTCATCCCCCATGCTATTACATCTGCAGAAGAGACACTATAAACTTACGCTCCCTCGGAAGATAAACTAGATGAAGAAGAAGATTCACTCCCATCCTATTGCAGCTACAGAACACTAAACTTATGCTCCCATGGAAGATAAACTAGATGAAGAAGGAGATTAACCGCCATGCTATTGCAGATACATAAGAGATACTGTAAATTTATGCTCCCACTAACGATAAACTAGATAAAGAAGGAGATTCGCCCCATGCTATTGCAGCTACAGAAAAGACACTGTAAACTTATACTCCCTCAAAAGATAAACTAGATGAAGAAGGAAATCACCGCCATGCTAATGCAACTACAGAAGAAACACTACAAACTTATGCTCCCTCAGAAGAGAAACTAAATGAAGAAGGCCATGCTATTGCAACTACAGAAGAAACACTACAAACTTATGCTCCCTCGGAAGAGAAACTAAATGAAGAAGGCCATGCTATTGCAGCTACAGAAGAAACACTGTAAATTTATGCTCCCACCGAAGATAAACTAGATGAAGAAGTTGAACAGATAGGCACCAAATTAAATTGAAAAAAGAAACTGGACATTACCATAATATTAGGTGACTTTAATGCCAACATCGGGAAAGGGAAGCAGAACGAAAATAGGAAAACATGGACTAGGCCAGTGGTTCCCAAATTTTGCACCGCCGGAAAAAACTTCAGAGCAGCAAAAGAGAAATGATGATATTTTCCAATTGTGTAATACTCGAGCAAAAAAAATTAAAAAAATTGAAAACGTGTCGACAAAATTCTTCAAAAATTAAAATACATTTGCAAATCATCGTTTTATCAAATTAAGTGCAGGTTTTGAAAATCGTTCGAATTTTTGAAAATTTTAGATTTTCAATTGTGCAATACTCGAAAAAAATAAAAATAAAAAAATATATAAAACGTGTGGACTAAATTCTACAAAAAAATAAATTGGATTTGCAAATCATCGTTTTATCAAACTAAACAGAGTATTTGAAAATCCACCGATTATTTCGCGAGTTGTGAATTTTTGAAAATTTTAGTTTTCGAATTGTGCAATACTCGAGCAAAAAATTAAAAAAAAATGCAAAACATGACGACTTAATTCTACAAAAATGAAACTAGATTTTCAACTCATTGTTTTACCAAATTAAGTGCAGTTTTTGAAAATCCACCAATTATTTCCCGAGTTGTGAATTTTTGAAAATTTTAGTTTTCGAATTGTGTATTACTCGAGCAAAAAATTTAAAAAAAATATAAAACGTGCCAACTAAATTCTACAAAAATTAAATTAGATTTGCAAATCATCGTTTCATTAAATTAAATAGAGTTTTTGAAAATCCGCCAATTATTTCGAGAGTTGTGAATTTTTTAAAATTTTAGTTTTCGAATTATGAACCACCCGAGTGAAAATTAAAAAAATATATATAAAACGTGTCGACGAAATTCTACAAAAATTAAACTACATTTGCAAATCATTGTTTAATCAAATTAAGTGCAGTTTTTGAAAATCCGCCAATTATTTCGCGAGTTGTGAATTTTTGAAAATTTTAGTTTTCGAATTGTGAACCACCCGAGTGAAATTTAAAATATATATATATATAAAACGTGTCGACAAATTCTATAAAAATTCAATTGGATTTGCAAATCATCGTTTTATCAAACTAAATAGAGTTTTTAAAAATCCACTCATTATTTCGAGAGTTGTGAATTTTTGAAAATTTTATAGTTTTCGAATTGTGTAATACTCGAGCAAAAAAATTTAAAAAAATATATAAAACGTGACGACTAAATTCTACAAAAATTAAACTACATTTGCAAATCATTGTTTTATCAAATTACGTGCAGTTTTTGAAAATCCACCAAATATTTCGCGAGTTGTAAATTTTTGAAAATTTTAGTTTTTGTATTGTGAACCACTCGAGTGAAACATTAAAAAAAATATAAAACGTGTCAACTAAATTCTACAAAAATTAAATTAGATTTGCAAATCATCGTTTCATTAAATTAAATAGAGTTTTTGAAAATCCACCAATTATTTCGCGAGTTGTGAATTTTTGAAAATTTTAGTTTTCGAATTGTGTAACACTCGAGCAAAAAAATTTAAAAAAATATATAAAACGTGACGACTAAATTCTACAAAAATTAAACTACATTTGCAAATCATTGTTTTATCAAATTAAGTGCAGTTTTTGAAAATCCACCAATTATTTCGCGAGTTGCGAATTTTTGAAAATTTTAGTTTTCGAATTGTGTACCACTCAAGTGAAAATTAAAAAAAAATATATATAAAATGTATCGACGGAATTCTATAAAAGTTAAATCATTGTTTTATCACACTAAATAGAGTTTTTAAAAATCCGCTAATTATTTCGAGAGTTGTGAATTTTTGAAAATTTTAGTTTTCGAATTGTGTAATACTCGAGCACAAAGTTTAAGAAAAATATAAAACATGTAGACTAAATTCTACAAAAATTAAACTACATTTGCAAATCATTATTTTATCAAATTAAGTGTAGTTTTTGAAAATCCATCAATTATTTCCCGAGTTGTGAATTTTTGAAAAGTTTAGTTTTCGAATTGTGTAATACTCGAGCAAAAAAATTAAAAAAAATATATAAAACGTGACGACTAAATTCTACAAAAATTAAACTACATTTGCAAATCATTGTTTTATCAAATTAAGTGCAGTTTTTGAAAATCCACCAAATATTTCGCGAGTTGTAAATTTTTGAAAATTTTAGTTTTTGTATTGTGAACCACTCGAGTGAAACATTAAAAAAAATATAAAACGTGTCAACTAAATTCTACAAAAATTAAATTGGATTTTGCAAATCATCGTTTTATCAAACTAAATAGAGTTTTTAAAAATCCGCTAATTATTTCGAGAGTTGTGAATTTTTTAAAATTTTAGTTTTCGAATTGTGTAATACTCGAGCAAAAAATAAAAAAAAATATAAAACGTGACGACTAAATTCTACAAAAAATAAACTAGATTTGCAAATCATTGTTTTATCAAATTAAGTGCTGTTTTTGAAAATCCACCAAATATTTTGCGAGTTGTGAATTTATGAAAATTTTAGTTTTCAAATTGTGTATCACTCGAGTGAAAATTAAAAAAAATATATACAAAACATATCGACGAAATTCTATAAAAGTTAAATCATTGTTTTATCACACTAAATAGAGTTTTTTAAAATCCGCTGATTATTTCGAGAGTTGTGAATTTTTGAAAATTTTAGTTTTCGAATTGTGTAATACTCGAGCAAAAAATTTAAAAAAAATATAAAACGTGTAGACTAAATTCTACAAAAATTAAACTACATTTGCAAATTATTATTTTATCAAATTAAGTGTACTTTTTGAAAATCCACCAATTATTTCCCGAGTTGTGAATTTTTGAAAAGTTTAGTTTGCGAATTGTGTAATACGAGCAAAATATTAAAAAAATATATAAAACGTGACGACTAAATTCTAGAAAAATTAAACTACATTTGCAAAACATTGTTTTATCAGGTTAAGTACAGTTTTTGAAAATCCACCAAATATTTCGCGAGTTGTAAATTTTTGAAAATTTTAGTTTTTGTATTGTGAACCACTCGAGTGAAACATTAAAAAAAAATATAAAACGAGTCAACTAAATTCTACAAAAATTAAATTGGATTTGCAAATCATCGTTTTATTAAACTAAATAGAGTTTTGAAAAATCCATCAATTATTTCGAGAGTTGTGAATTTTTGAACATTTTAGTTTTCGAATTGTGTAATACTCGAGCAAAAAATTTAAAAAAAAATATAAAACGTGTCAACTAAATTCTACAAAAATTAAGTTGGATTTGCAAAACATCGTTTTATCAAACTAAATAGAGTTTTTAAAAATCCGCTAATTATTTCGAGAGTTGTGAATTTTTGAAAATTTTAGTTTTCGAATTGTGTATTACTCGAGCAAAAAATTTAAAGAAAAATATAAAAGGTATCGACTAAATTCTACAAAAATTTAACTACATTTGGAAATCATTGTTTTATCCAATTAAGGACAGTTTTTGAAAATCCACCAAATATTTCGCGAGTTGTGAATTTTTGAAAATTTTAGTTTTCGAATTGTGTACTACTCGAGTGAAAAATCTTAAAAGAATATATAAAACGTGTCGACTAAATTCTACAAAAATTAAACTAGATTTGCAAATCATTGTTTTATCAAATTAAGTGCAGTTTTTGAAAATTCACTAATTACTTCGCGAGTTGTGAATTTTTGAAAATTTTAGTTTTTGAATTGTGTACTACTCGAGTGAAAATCTAAAAAATATATATAAAACGTGTCGAGAAAATTCTACAAAAATTAAATTAGATTTGCAAATCATCGTTTTATTAAATGAAATAGAGTTTTTGAAAATCCGTCAATTATTCCGCGAGTTGTGAATTTTTGAAAATAGTTTTCGAATTGTGTAATACTCATACACATTTCTACATTTACTTTCGAATGTTGTATTTTCGTCATTTCTTATATGCATTTAAAAATACCGAAAATGCAATTATTCAAATTGTGTCCCCTTATATGATATTAGTTGATACATTAAAATAGATATAATGTATGGATCGATGCAAATCCGGCAATTTGCCACCCCCGGGTCGCGCGTCAGTTCGATTTATAAGGGAGATTTAAAGAAATTGCGAACCTTTAAACAGGGGATATAGATGGTCCAGATGGATAAATACACCCCCTTAAACCGACGGTGACTTTATCGGTCCCTAACAAATTTCGGGCCATTTTAAATTCGCGGACCGTGTTCGCCTCCCTCGGGGTGCGTCTCGAATTTATGATTTATCCGATTCCAATCTAACTAATACATTATGCACCCTGGCCGGCCGTTTATTCGGTGTATTGGTTTTATGAAGTCCGTGACATGGGGTTGTCGGATGGCCGGGCGTAACGCACAGAAGGGGTTCCCCTGATCGCGTTAATCAATCAATAACTCTAATAGCATTCGAGTTTTTGGTCGAAGGCTCGCCTTGGGCTCATCATGTATAGATGTATAGGAGCGGGCCATGGTTAACTAACCGGATGATTTAATCAGCCGGTTAAGCGGAAAGACTGTCTTAACAATTTAGCTACCGAATTAAAACGTGGCGATTCCATCTCCGGGACAAACACTAAAAAGTCATCGCGGCGGTAATTAAATCTCTAAAGGGGGACATCAAGATCATGTCGCTTTTGTTTCTTTTCGCCGTGCATATTTTCGAGGTCGGAACCGATTCACCGTCAACCCAACGTGACTCGATTGATCATCGAATCGGACCGTCCGAAAATATAATGAAAACCGTATTGGAAATAAAGTCCGGGGAGTAATAAACTTCGGGCGGCGAGAGTTGGAAGGAAGGAATCTCGAATATGCGAGGAATCACCATCCCGCATAGCTAAACAGAGTTATGAGTTGTTGCAGAGCCATTCGATCATGCCACGATGGCCGTTATCGCGTGTCTAACTATACCATTTAGTGATTTCTTCACTTTATGAGGTGTCATCAACTATTCGCACTCCCATATCCACCCCGCAGACATTTGCACGTATACATGAAGACTAGATTAATATTGAATTTATGGAATGTCGATTGACATTTCGCGAGAAAACTATTATTTCGGGCTGGTCGAGCATTGAGAAATCTTCTCATTAGTTCAAACCATTTACATCACTTTAACAAAACATTTCTTAATACTTTTCTTTCTAAATCCTAAAAATGCAACGATATTTTGACCTTCGAATTATCAAAGATTGCCAGTGCCTACAAAAGTTATTCTTAATCAAAACTTAACACGTTCGCTGCCACCGCAATTGGAATTGCATTTACGCAAGTATAAAGTTGGATGCACTTGGCAGTGATCGTGTTAAACTCAATATATATTTTCAGGTTTAGATGGAATACTTTGGCAGATCATACTTGACATCGCGTCAAAAATGGCTAAACCTACGATTTAACAAACTAAAACGTTTTGGTTATTAGCAGCTCAAAAGTCAATTCATTTCTTGAAGACGTAAGAATAATCAATGCACTAAGCTTGACCTTTACTACTGATTGATACCACTACTTTTACCACTCGATCGGTGGATACACTGGGGTTGCAAAATTTTGTGCGCAATTCTAAAATGACCGTACCCACAATTACCAATCCGAGCAAAAATAATATCATCTGTTACAAATAACTAGCAGCTGTAATGCAAACGTATGCGTGCGTATGTGTGTGTGTGTACACACATCCATCAAGCCGAATCGATAATTTACACGTGAACTGTGCTAAAACTGAGCCACAATAAGGACGAGAATCGATGGCCGAAGCGTGGATGGAAAAGGGAGTCGCATTGTCGTCGAGGTCTTTGTCTGGACGGCTGCGATTCCCCATTAACGCGATACATTCTTTGTGTAAAAAATATTTTCCATGCAAAATCCCCTAACTATGTATTGTATTATGAATGATTAATGGAACAGAAATGATATTAGAAGCTTTTTAATCCACAAATACACGAATGCGCCCGCCCCGGGTGCGGACGGTTTCACGAAAATGTGTCCCCGCACACGCCAAATTGATTTCGTTTAGTGAAATTGCATTAAATTTTTATAAATCTAAAACGCACGTGATTTATTGCGAGATTTTACCCCAACGATTAAATCTTGATTTGAATGGAATTATAGTAATTTACGATACAAGTAACGTTATGAAGGTTTTTACATTACGAGAGAAAAGTCAGAAAAAATCTTTAAATTCTCGAGTAATGTAAAAGCAAAAAACGTTACGTGTGTCGTAACATGGTTTATTTTATCCTATTACTATTTTTTTTTAATTTAAAAATTGTTTAATGAAAACCGTCAAAAGCGAAATCATGTTTGTTTGCCAATATCTCCGTAGCAAGGAGTTGCGTTAAGATACATATAACAACACTAGTGTTGTTAAGAATTTCTTAGCAACACTAGTGTTGTTAAAGGGACCTTAACGTTACTCGTTGCTAAGGCGTTATTGGCATGTTAACATTATAGGATAAAATAATATATTTTATAGAAGGGATATTCTACACTCTGGCAACAAAATCATTTTAAACAGATTTAAAAAATTCACAAGGTTTTAGCAACTATTAATTGTTGTGAGAAATATTTTATAACGTGCCAGCACCGAAGTTATAAAACTCTACAAAAAATCACGACTCGGGTTTCGACATGTTACAGTCATTATCTTGTTTTTTACAGTCATTCTTCACTCACATTGTTATTATTATAAGTCAGAAAATAAAATTGTAAAATTAAACAATAGCGATTTACGTATTAGAAGCACAAAGTTGGTTATTGCCGATTGAGAGAGAATCTCTTGAAATCTGCAATGGCAAACAGTTTTATTCCAACGGTTAATAGCAGCTTTTTCAACAGCTTTGTCAACGGTTAGTAACAGTTTCTTTCAATTATTATAACCTATGTCATAGTTCTTTTTAAAATTTAGATTTAATATACTAACGCTCACATCCGCCGCAAATATTATAATTCTGTATTGTTTGTAAATGGTGGCTTACGTGACTAAATAAATGATATGATATGATATGATATTAAAAACAATTTTTTCAAAAGTTATATAAGTTTTTCCAACGGTTAAGCAAGTTCATTCATGCTAACACCAGTAAAAATAACGCATAGTACAGTTGGTTGCTCAAATCTATAGGACAACATTTTTTAAGCTGCGTAGATTGGGCTGTAAAATTCCAGCGGTTAATAACAGTTTTTTTTTCAACAGCTTAAAAAATATTTTCAATGGTTAATAACAGTTTCTTTCAATTATTTTAAATTAAAAAAAAATTCGACAGTTAAAATAAGTGTCTCCAACGGTTAAGTAACCTTATTGGTACTTGCTTACACCGGCCAGAAGAACGCATGGTACAGTTGGTTGCAAAAATCTTAAGGCAACATTTTTTTTTATGCTGTGTAGATTGGGCTGTAAAATTCCAACGGTTAGTAGCAGAATTTTTTCAACCGTTTCAAACAACATTTTTCAACAGTTAAAGTTCAAAATAGTTTTTTAAAGTTAAAGAGTTTTTTTTTTCGAGGATTAAAAACGATTTTTTTTAACGACTTAAAAACGGGTTTACGACAGTAAATAGTAAATAATTTTTTAAAGTTAAAAAGAGTTTTTTTTCAAAGATTTAAAACTGTTTTTACGTTTTTTAAAGTTAAAAATGTTTTTTTTTTCAAGGATTAAAAGCGATAATTACAAGCTATTTTTCATCGGTTTTTACGACGGTAAATAGAAAATAGTTTTTTTTAAATAGAAAATAGTTTTTCAAAGTTAAAAAAAAGTTTTTTTTGAGGATTAAAAACGATTTTTTCAACGATTTAAAAACGGTTTTTACGACAGTAAATCGTTTTTTAAAGTTAAAAATGTTTTTTTTTTCAAGAATTAAAACCGATTTTCTTCAACGGTTTAAAAACTGTTTTTACGGCGGTAAATAGTAAATTAAATTTAAAAAGAGTTTTTTTTTAAGGATTAAAAACAATTTTTTTTTCATTGGTTTCAAAATAGTAAATAGTAAATAGTTTTTTAAAGTTAAAAAGAGTTTTTTTTTTACAGGATTAAAAACCGTTTTTTTCAACGGTTTAAAAACGCTTTTTATGACCGTGGATAATAAATGGTTTTTTAAAGTTTAAAAAAGTTTTTTTTTTTCAAGAATTAAAAACAATTTTTTTAACTGTTTAGAAACGATATTTACGACGATAAATAGTAAATAGTTTTTTTAAAGTTAATAAAAACGATTTTTTCAACAGTTTAAAAATGGTTTTTACGACGATAAATAGTAAATAGATTTTT
Source organism: Ocypus olens (assembly GCA_910593695.2). Classification (NCBI taxonomy): domain Eukaryota; kingdom Metazoa; phylum Arthropoda; class Insecta; order Coleoptera; family Staphylinidae; genus Ocypus; species Ocypus olens. The sequence goes on from OU343049.1 coordinate 51,806,033, forward strand.
TTTAATTAAAAATAGTTTTTCAAAGTTAAAAAAAGTTTTTTTTTGAGGATTAAAAACGATTTTTTCGGCCATTTAAAAACTTTTTTTACGACGGTAAATAGTTTTTTAAAGTTAAAAATATTTTTTTTTTTCATGGATTAAAAACAATTTTTTCATTGGTTTAAAAATGGTTTTTATTACGGTAAATAGTAAATAGTTTTTTAAAGTTAAAAATGTTTTTTTTTCAAGGATTAAAAGCGATTTCCTTCAACGGTTTAAAAACTATTTTTACGACGGTAAATAGTTTTTTAAAGTTAAAAATGTTTTTTTTTTCAATGATTAAAACCGATTTTCTTCAACGGTTTAAAAACTGTTTTTAAGGCAGTAAAGAGTAAATTAAAGTTAAAAAGAGTTTTTTTAAATGTTTAAAAACCATTTTTTTCAACGGTTTAAAAACGGTTTTTACGACCGTGAATAATAAATGGTTTTTCTAAGTTTAAAAAAAGTTTTTTTTTCAATGATTAAAAATTATTTTTTCAACGGTTTAGAAACGGTTTTTACGACGATAAATAGTAAATAGTTTTTTAAAGTTCAAAAGAGTTTTTTTTTCAAGGATTAAAAACGATTTTTTTCAACGGTTTAAAAATGTTTTTTACGACGGTTCGAAACATTTTACGGCTTAAGCAGTTTTAGCAGCTGAAAACAATTCTTTCCAACGGTCAAAATAGTTATTTTTTAAGAAAGTTAAGAAAGTTTTTTACTCAATGGGTAAAAACAGATTTTTCCTACGGATAACTACAGTTTCTTCCAAGGGTTAATTTTTTCCTACGGCTGACAACAGTTTCTTCCAAGGGTTAACAACAGTTTTTTTCTACTGTTGACAATAGTCTCTTCTAAGGATTACCAACAGTTTTTTCTTACCGTTGACAACAATTTCTTCTAAGGGTTAACAATTTTTTTCTACGGTTAACAACAGTTTTTCGTACGGCTAACAACAGTTTTTTTCTACTACTAACAGCGGTTTTTTCTACAATTAACATTTTTTTTCCTGCGGTCGGTATGGATGACAACAGGTTCTTCCAAGGGTTAACAACCTTTCTTTTCCTACGATTCTCAGCCGTTTATTTCAAGGGTTAACAACTATGATTTCTTCTACGGGTAACAACAATTTTTCCCACGACTATCAACAGTTTTTTTCCTACTACTAACAACTGTTTTTTTCCCTACGATTAAAAACAATTTTTCCTAAGGTCAATAAAAGTTTTTTTATAGATGACAGCAGTTTCTTTCAAAGGTTAACAACTATTATTTTTTCTTCGGGTAACAATAGTTTCTTTTTCTACGACTAACAGCAGTTTTTTTTTCCTACTACTTACAACATCATTTTTTTCACAACAGTTTCTTTCAAGGGTTAACAACATTTGTTTCGTCCGGTTGACAACAGTTTCTTCCAAGGGTTAACAACCTTTTTTTCCTACGGTTCACAACCGTTTCTTTCAAGGGTTAACAACTATTATTTCTTCTACGGGTAACAACAGTTTTTTCCCACCACTAACAACAGTTTTTTCCTACTACTAACAACAGTTTTTTTTTCCTACAATTAAAAACAATTTTTCCTACGGTCAATAACAGTTTTTTTTTATGGATGACAGCAGTTTCTTTCAAGGGTTAACAACTATTATTTTTTCTACGGGTAACAACATTCTTTCCCCATCACTAACAACAATTTTTCCCTACTACTAACAACTGTTTTTTTTTTCTACGATTAAAAACAATTTTTTCCTACGGTCAATAACAGTTTTTTTTTATGGATGGCAGCAGTTTCTTTCAAGGGTTAACAACTATTATTTTTTCTACGGGTAACAATAGTTTTTTTTTCCTACGACTAACAACAGTTTTTTTCCTACTACTTACAACATCATTTTCTTCACAACAGTTTCTTTCAAGGGTTAACAACAGTTTTGTCCTACGGTTAACAACTCTTTCTTATTTCTGTCAACAATTAACAACAGATTTTTTCCTATGGTTGACAACAGTTTATTTCAAAGGTTAACAACTATTATTTTTTCAATGGGTAACAACAGTTTATTTCCTACAATTAAAACATTTTTTTCCTACAGTCAATAACAGTTTTTTTTTCTATGGATGACAACACTTTCTTTTAAGAGTTAACAACATTTTTGTCTTGCGGTTGTCAACAGTTCCTTTCAAGGGTTAACAACAGATTTTTTTCCTCCGGTTGACAACAGTTTCTTCCAAGGATTAACAACAGTTTTCTTCTACTGTTGACAACATTCTCTTACAAGGATTACCAGTGTTTTTTCCTACAGTCAACAACAGTTTTTCCTACTGTTAGCAACAGTTTTTTTTTTCTACAGTTAACAACAGTTTTTTTTCCTATGGCCATCAATAGTTTCTTCCTACTACTAACAACAGTTTTTTTTCTACTATTAACAGCGTTTTTCCTATGGTCAACAACAGTTTTTTTTTTCTACTGCTAATAACAGTATTTTTTCTACTGTTGATAACATTTTTTTCCTACGGCTACCAACATTTTTTTCCTACTATTAACGATAGTTTTTCCTATGGTCAACAACAGTTTTTTTTCTACAGTTAACAGCGTTTTTCCTCTACGGTTCGAGTTTTAGAAACTTTCAAGTTAATTCCTTAATTTACTAGTCCTGCGCAATTTTTTTAATCGTTGAATGCAATTTTCGTTTTCTCAAGTTAAGTTTTGGGTGTTGTGGTTTTGTTTCCAGCTTGGCTATATCAATTTTTTTGATGAGAAATCTGAAATACAATATTTCTAAATGGATTTAGAAACTTTCAAGTTAATTCCTTAATTTATTAGTCCTGCACAAATTTTTTAATCGTCGAATGCAATTGTTGTTTTCTCAAGTCTAAGTTTTGGGTGTTGTGGTCTTGTTTCTAGCTTGGGTATACCCCGTCTTTAGCAAACTACTGCATTGAAGTACGAAAACCGAAAGTCCACGAGGTACATCTTCAAAAATAAAGCACAACTGCAATTGTTCTGTTCGAAATCAATAAAACCTACCTCTTCGTCTTCAGTAATCCCAAAAGCAGATGCAAATCCGACCCCTAATTTCGAAATAAAATTGTATTGGCATTGTATACACCAAAATTTTGCCGCCTTGTCTCCCCCTCGGAGACTTTAATTACCTCGCATTCGTGCCGTAAAGGTAAAAACGGTAATTTCGAAAATCGTAAAGTTTTACTCGGAAACGTGGTCGGCGGTCACAGGTGTGCGCTAGGAGGGCCGCTCTCGTTCCAGGAAAATGACCCAAAAATTTTAAGCAAATCTCCGTGGCCAGGTATAAAATTCGGCCCGGCTTTTATTTCAGGACTTTAATCCGGGATTAGGATGGCCGCCCGTAATTCTCTCGTTTCTAAACAATAAAATCCGATCGTATTGTCGAGGCGGATGTTTGGTTTCCAGGTCGAAATTGTGTTTCTGTGGTGACAATGGGGGCCCTCGTGGGTTATCGAAAACGTGAGATTTTAATTTCTGTAAATGGACACACATAATTTTTTTTTCTATAAATAGCCACAGTTTTCACTACAAAATTTGGCTTCACCATTAAATTTAGTTGAAATTTTTTTCAGTCAAATTTAATCATTGGTAGATGTAGTATTTGGTAATTTTGGCGCTAATTTTTAAAGTTAGAATTAATGTTGAAATTTTTTTCAGTCAAATTTATTCATTGCTAGATGTAGTATTTGGTTATTTTGGCGCTAGTTTTGAAAGTTAGAATTAATTTGCGAGTCAATGTTTTTATAAGTTTCCGGGCATGTACATGCGGGATGTTCAATGCAGGCTGTGTGTTTTTGTCAGTTATAATTTTGAGTTAAAGTGAAATTTCGACCGTATTCCATAGTTTTACCCCGCACCCTTATATTATGTCAAGTAAGAGACACAACACTAGAAATACATGTTTTTAAATTGTTTTCAATGTTCTACTTTTAAACGTTTTCATCTGATTCTGAAAATTTTTAAAATGTTTATTTTCGTGAAACTTTTTTGATGATTCACATATTTTATTTAAATCATTCGAAATTATTTTTCTACATTCTTAGCTGATTTTAAAATTACATGTTGTATCATTATATTATTTAATGATTCTAAACATTTAAGAAAATTTTTTAGATCATTTTTAATTTATTCTGGACGGATTTGTGATGAATTTCATATAAAATAATCAAGTGTTACCATCATTTTATTATTCTTTCAGACGATAAATAAATATTTTTATTTTAAGATGGCAGAAATAACAAAGTTTTAAAAAATTTATCCGACAATCTGCAAACGCACTTCTTCAGTGCGTTAGGAAATAAAAACCGTAGGATAAAACGGTGTGAAACGTGTATATAATTTAGGGACGGGCAATTTTTGAATCTGGGGGAATAACTCGGCCAAGAAGCGCCCGTTTAAATGACCGAAGTTAACCAATAATTTAACTCCATAAAAACTGGTATCATTGTTCTGCGCCCATAAATTTTAACTTTCCACATTAAATCCCTTTCAATTCTGGGCCCCGTTTTTTTTTTCTTATTCTGTATATGGCCCCGGATTTAAGATGTGAAATAGAATGGACTGCATTTCTTTATATTCAAATGAGAGGCACAAACGTCCAACCGTAGGACAGACAGAGAGGAGGAGATGAAAGGAAAGACGTATATACTTTAAAATGGAGTTTTATTCGACTCTTAGGAAAATATTTAAAAATTGATTTCTTCTACTGTTAATATTTCAAAATTTGGATTAGGGGAATTTAACAGTAATAGTTATTTTGAACTGAATTGAAAAATCATTAACAACTTGAAAAAAAAATTCAATAACTGTCTTAAATACAAACTTTAACAATATTATTGGCGAATAATTGGACTTTCATTTTCTAAAAAAAAAACCTAAAAATTTTCTAGATAATCACCATCAAACCCAAGAATTGCGATTTTCAACGCTGAAATATCTAAAAAGTATTGATTTTTTAAAACCGACTTAAATGCAGACTTACAACTTTAACAACATTTTGGGGAATCATTGGGCTTTAATTTTATAAAAAAAGTCGAGCCATGTTAATTATTTAATTTCACGCTCTGTTCAAATGGAACTGTCTCGAAATTTTGGGATGAGGTGTTTACAGGTTTTGTATAGAATCGTAATCGCCAATGAATTTTGAATATATTTGTGTTATTTCAAGTCGGTGACAGTTATTTTAATATTTTTTTAAGTCATCGAAATGTAAAAAATTTCACGGTCTGTTTAAATGGAATTATTTTAAAATTTATGGGTGGGATGTTTTCAAATTTTTATAGAATCGTAATCCACAATGAATTTGGAATATATTTGTGTAATCGGTGACAGTTGTTTTTATATTTTTTTAAGTCATCGAAATGTAAAAAATTTCACGGTCTGTTTAATTGGAATTATTTTAAATTTTATGGATGGGATGTTTTCAAATTTTTATAGAATCGTAATCCACAGTGAATTTTGAATAAATGAGCGTATTTTCAAGTCGATGGCAATTGTTTTTATATTTTTACAAGTCGTCGAAATTTTTGTATTTTTTTTTTAATTTCACGCTTTGTTCAAATGGAATTTTCTCGAAATTTAGGGATGGGGTATTTACAGATTTTTATAGAATCGTAATCCTCAATGAATTTTGAATAGATTCTTGTAAGTTCAAGTCGATTGCAATAGTTTTCATATTTTTTTAAGGCGCCGAAATTTTTTTCTTCACAATTTCGCGCTCTGTTCGAATGAGATTTTAAAAAATTTATTGATGGGGTGCTCACAGATTTTTGTAGAATCTTAATCGCAAATGAATTTTAAATAAATTTATAAAATTTCAAATCGGTGGCAATTGTTTTTATATTATTTTCAAGTCACTGAAATTATTGTATTTTTCCACAATTCTACGCTCGAATTATCTCAAAATTAAGGGATGGGGTGTAGAATCGTAATTCTACACTACATAAGTACTAAATAGTTTTCTAGATCAAACCAAAGAATATCCATTTTCAACGCTCGAAGATCGAAAAAGCGTTGATTTTTTCAAAAACCGAAAAAAATGCAGACTTCCAACTTTCACAGCATTATTTCCGAATAACTTGGCTTTAATATTATTGAAAACTTAAAACATGTTAAACATTGGTAATCAATGATAAGGCTTTAATATAAAAAAAATATTCATGCCTAGTTTTTTAAATAATTGTCATCAAACCCAAATTTCAAAAGTTTCAACTTTTCAAAAACTTCCAACTTTAACAGCATTATTGTGGAATAATTGGGCTTTAATATTCTAGAAAAATCAAAGCACATTAATCATTTAGTTTTGTAGATAATCACCATCAAACCCAATTATTTTATATTTTCGACGCTCAAAGTAGAAAAAGTATTGATTTTTCAAAAACTGACTTAAATGCAGACTTCCAACTTTAACAGCTCTATTGGGGAATAATTAGGCTTTAATATTCTAGAAAAATCAAATCGTGTTAATTATTTAGTTTTCCAGATAATCAAAATCAAACTAAAAAATTGAGATTTTTTAACGCTCAAAAATTAAAAAGTGGTCATTTTTTAAAAAACTGACTTGAATACAGACTTCCGACTTTAACAGCATTATTGTGGAATAATTGGGCTTTAATATTCTAGATAAATCAAAACACATTAATTATTTACTTTTGTAGATAATCACCATCAAAGCCAATGATTTTACATTTTCGACGCTCAAATGTAGAAAAAGTATTGATTTTTCAAAAACTAACTTAAATGCAGACTTCCAACTTTAACAGCTCTATTGGGGAATAATTAGGTTTTAATATTCAAGAAAATCAAATCATGTTAATTATTTAGTTCTCTAGATAATCAAAATTAAACCAAAAAATTGACATTTTTGACGCTCAAAAATTGAAAAAGTAGCCATTTTTCAAAAAACTGACTTAAATACAGACTTACGACTTTAACAGCATTATTGTGGAATAATTGGGCTATAATATTCTAGAAAAATCAAAGCACATTAATTATTTACTTTTGTAGATAATCACCATCAAAACCAATTATTTTCCGTTTTCAACGCTCAAATGTAGAAAAAGTATTGATTTTTCAAAAACTGACTTAAATGCAGACTTTCAATTTTAACAGCATTATTGTGGAATAATGGGGCTTTAATATTCTAGAAAAATAAAATCATGTCAATTATTTAGTTTTCTATATAATCAAAATCAAACCAAAAAATTGAGATTTTTTTAACGCTCAAAAATTGAAAAAGTAGTAATTTTTCAAAAAACCGACTTAAATACAGACTTCCAATTTTAACAGCATTATTCTGGTATAATTGGGCTTTAATATTCTAGAAATATCAAAGCACATTAATAATTTATTTTTCTAGATAGTCACCATCAAACCCAATTATTTGATTGTTTATGCTTGAGGCTTCTACTTCGTTATACATTTTAAATATTATAATAAAACACTTTTAACTTTGTTTTGTATAACTTATATATTTATTTTTGTGACTTAAGTTTCGGTAATACAATTACCATTTTCAAACAATTATTTTACATTTTCGATGCTCAAAAGTAGAAAAAGTATTGATTTTTCAAAAACTGACTTAAATGCAGACTTCCAATTTTAACAGCTCTATTGGGGAATAATTAGGCTTTAATATTCTAGAAAAATCAAATCATGTTAATTATTTAGTTTTCTAGATAATCAAAATCAAACCAAAAAATTGAGATTTTTTTAACGCTCAAAAATTGAAAAAGTAGTAATTTTTCAAAAAACCGACTTAAATACAGACTTCCAATTTTAACAGCATTATTGTGGTATTATTGGGCTTTAATATTCTAGAAATATCAAAGCACATTAATAATTTATTTTTCTAGATAGTCACCATCAAACCCAATTATTTGATTGTTTATGCTTGAGGCTTCTACTTCGTTATACATTTTAAATATTATAATAAAACACTTTTAACTTTGTTTTGTATAACTTATATATTTATTTTTGTGACTTAAGTTTCGGTAATACAATTACCATTTTCAAACAATTATTTTACATTTTCGATGCTCAAAAGTAGAATAAGTATTGATTTTTCAAAAACTGACTTAAATGCAGACTTCCAACTTTAACAGCTCTATTGGGGAATAATTAGGCTTTAATATTCTAGAAAAATCGAATTATGTTAATTATTTAGTTTTCTAGATAATTAAAATCAAACGAAAAAATTGAGAATTTTTAACACTCAAAAAATGAAAAAGTAGTCATTTAAAAAAAACTGACTTAAATACAGACTTCCGACTTTAAGAGAATTATTGTGGAATAATTGGGCTTTAATATTCTAGAAAAATCAAAGCACATTAATTATTTACTTTTGTAGATAATCACCATCAAACACAATTATTTTCTATTTTCGACGGTCAAATGTAGAAAAAGTATTGATCTTTCAAAAACTGACTTAAATGTAAACTTCCAACTTTAACAGCTCTATTGGGGAATAATTAGACTTTAATATTAATTATTAATATTATTATAATAAAAAGTATAGATTTTTCAAAAACTGACTTAAATGCAGACTTCGAAGTTTAACAACATTATTGGCACTTAATTGAGCTTTTTTATTCTAAAAACAAATCAAACTATCTTTTAAATTAACTTTTCTAGATAAATCAAAATTGCAGGGAATGCAAAAATGAACAAATTATAAATAATAAGTTTTTCGAAATCTCTTTAGTTTTTGAGTAAACCGACTATTAGAATTTGATCGGAGAAAGTAAAATATTTTTTTTAGATCTCATGGTACAAGAATTTTGTAATTGACAAGAAAATAAACTTAGGTTGACTTTCACAGTTTTAGATCCTTCAACGAACGTGAAAAATGGCCTTTTTGGTTTCTTTGTGTCCACATCCGATAAACCAAAGTTTATTGAAAAATTTTATGGGTGTCGTTATATATTTCAAAGAAATTAATTAATGTGTGACAGTCAATTTCCAAAGAGACCAAAAACGCAGGTAGGCGCGCATGCACGTGCACCTGAAAATATTCTGAAAATCTGAATGGATATCGGTGTGGTCGTTTTTTTTTTTTATTGTTCTCTTTTCCTTCTTGAATAGCAAATCTCCATCGGTTTAGATAAAGACGGCGAAAATGTAGTTTTGTTGCGAGTTGATGGTGTTTTTAACAGATTTGTGTCAGAGGCAGGACAATATTATGTTTCCGAACTGAGCGTACCTGAGGACAAAAGGCGGATTTCTCATATCTTTTGTGTTACGGGGGCATTGTGGGTGCTCAGGTAGATGAAAACATGACGGAATGTTCGGGCCGGAATTACGTGTAATTCGTGTTCTCAGGATTACCTCTCAAATTATCTGCAGAAATTAGTGTTATCCAGCTGCCGCACATTTTTTGTTTTGGAAAATTTAACTAATGAAATTTTGTTTTGTCTTTTAAAACGTATATTTCTTCGCGTAAACAATTCACTATTGTAGCGAAAGTATAGTTATTTATTATACGAGTGTGGAATGTACACTTCTGTGCAATAAAATGAAGCAATTTTTTTTAAATATTCTAGGTGTATATTTCGGGTCTACAACATTTTCAATAAATGATAAAACACCATAACTTGAAAATAACACCTTTTAAAAAAAAGCCAAAACTAAGAAGTTTTGAAAAAAACGCTGGAAAAAATTTAAAACGAAAAAAGCCGAAAACATTTTTTTCTAATAACGTCATTCTACCATTTCCAGCAATTATTGCATTTTGTCGTCGAGGATCTGAATGAATTAATTGTCTTAGATAATTTTGATCGCCCGCCAGTTCTTCCCAGATATTTTAAATTTTGATATTTTATCAAGTCCGCTTTACACTATAACATATTTTGTGTGCTTAATTTTATTGCACCGAAGTGTACCTACGTAATTAGTCCCGCAAGAAAAAGTTTAAAAAGGTAATTTTCTTAAGGGACTAATGAGTAATTCCAAATGGGTAATTACATTAAATATTGAAATATTGTTTATAAAATTGTGAAAAATTTAAATTATTTCAAAAATCTTGCGAATGACCTAATTATTTCGTGTGTCCTAGTTATTCTCTCACTTTGCATTAAATATTGAAATATTGTTTATAAAATTTTGAAAAAATTGAAATATTTCAAAAATCTTACGATTGACCTAATTATTCCGTGTGTCCGAGTTATTCTTTCACTTTGCATTAAATATTAAAATATTGTTTATAAAATTTTGAAAAATTTGAATTATTTCAAAAATCTTGCGAATGACCTAATTATTCCGTGTGTCCGAGTTATTCTCTCACTTTGCATTAAATATTGAAATATTGTTTATACAATTTAAAAAATTTGAATTATTTCAAAAATCTTACGAATGACCTAATTATTCTGTGTGTCCGAGTTATTCTATCACTTTGCATTAAATATTGAAATGTTGTTTATAAAATTTTGAAAAATTTGTATTATTTAAAAAATCTTACGAATGACCTAATTATTCCGTGTGTCCGAGTTATTCTCTCACTTTGCATTAAATATTGAAATATTCTGTTTGTCCGAGTTATTCTCTTACTTGTGAGTAATGAACAACATTACTTCCCTCAAATGCCTTCGCTTATTACACACGATTTTGAATACAAATATTCGTTATTATTCAAATTTCAATAATTTACACAAAAAAAATTCATCAAACCAATCCAAGCCCATTGGGACTTGAAATACAAAACAACCACCTGGATCTCAGTGAATACGTGATCACCGACCGTAGATAATCTCGAAGATTACAAAACTATTCATTACCAAGAATCAAGAAATGACGGAACGCTTTCTTTCCACGATCCTGCATTGTCACAGAAATGTAAGTGTGTGACATTTTTAAATGATCGATTTCCGAAACTCTTTTGTGTGTGCGATGTGTTTTGTCTCATGGCGAGGGTGGATTTTACCTACTAACACCAGTTTGCACGTATTTCTATTTTTTTCTTCTTTTTCAATAACCAGAAATGAATTTCAGAATTAGTGAATTAGAAGGGATTTTTCGGCATTCATTCATTGATCCCGTTTATACCTGACCGAAACCGGCGTTACAAATTACCCACCCCTGTGTAAACACTGCACATCCGGCGCAGTTTCTATTAGTCATATAATGGCGATGATAATAATAAAACTTTTATTTCTGAAACGGCATGGCCGAGCAATTGTGTACTCAAAATTTAAATACAATTGCAGTTTGTCTTTCTGAGAACGCCCTGTACTAAAATACGAAAATTGCGATAGGTTTTGAGAAATTTAGAAATTTTAAATTTTTTTGAAAAATTAAAAAAAAATCTATTGTTTTTACTATTCATTGCTTGAGATGTATCAACTTTATTAGACGACTTTGAACACTTTTTCAACATTAAAACAGCTATCAAAGGAGATATCAGTGGAGATACTGTGCTTTTTGAAATCTAAAGTTGTGGTTCTAGAGCTGATCAAATGAGGGATGAGGGTCGTAAATTACATCTCTAAATAATAATAAAGCATTTTTTAAATATTTTTATAATAATTATGTTAGACTGATGATCTTTTATATACTGGAGGAAAAAAAAATTCGTGAAATTTTGACCATTTTCAAACCGCCAAAACTCGGCGTATTTTCAATCGATTTTGATGAATCTTTAAGGGCGAAAAACTTTTAAGTGTCTTCTTTAAAGTCATGCATATGAACTTAAGCTTAACTTCTTCCGCCTCTCTCTAGCACCCCTGTGAAAAAAAACAAAATATTTTTACACAGTCGTAAAGAGAGTAAAAAGGGCTACAAATTTAGTAAAATTTAAAAAAAATGGTTTCCATTTAAAAAAAAAAGTCTATGACGTCATACGTGAAAGACTAGTGACGTCATACTATTTTTAAAGACACTAAAAAGTGCGCAATAAAAAACAAAAATGTGTCCCAGAATTTTTTTCTAGAACTTCTTTCGTAAATACCGAATTTGTTTCCTACGTCGCTCGTGCTTTCAAACTTTTCTCTCGTAATGTAAAAACCTTCATAACGTTACTTGTATCGTAATAGTAATTTACGATGAACATATAAAACTTACAGAAAACCTTCTAGATATATGCAGCTATAAATTAACCCTTTCTTTCCCGCAGACGTCATATGGCATCAATATCAAAATATTTTTTTTATTTCCAAAAATTAATTTGGGAAAGAGAGGGTTAACAGAAAAATTGAAAAATGTTACTACAGACTACATTTCTTTAAATTCTCCGAAAACCTCGCGATTAATCTCAATAAAGTTTTAGGAAACATTATTGATAAGTATAATCATAATAATAATAATAATAATAAAAACTAATTTATTGCCGGAAGATCCAATACAGGAAAACAAATAAACTTGATAATTCACTGTTATACCATTGTAAATTACATACCTTAAGTAATATAAAATAAAATAAAATAATAAGTAAATAGACTTTAAATAAATTAATCTAGATAAAGAGCAAAAGCAAGCTCAAATACAGGTTATTGCTAGTTTTATCGGAGTTTCTCGCGAATGTTCTGAGAAACATGGCTGCTTTCAAAAATACACATTTCGACTATTTATCTTATGTCATATTTTTTTTACGAAAAATTCTGGCTGCAAAACAAAAGAACGATCCAAAAATAGGTTAGCGTTAGTTTTTCTTAAATTACCCATCAAAATCACAGCTTCACTAAATACGCACTCTCGAGTAATTCAATTGTAATAATTAGGAAACATTCTATAGCTCAATATAGCTATCAAAATTATCTAAAAATGAGTTGTCAAGATTTTGCAGAATTGAAAAATATTTGATTCGAATTAAAAACCCTTACTTTGTTGCAGAAGCATTAAATAAATTAAATAAATACATTTCGGCCAGAAAACTAAAAAACTGGTTGGTGAATTTTAATAAAATTTAAAGAAAACATTCTAGACATATGTAGTTATAAAACAAAACAAAAAATGCAGAAAAGATATTGTCGTTAGTCTTCCCCGAATTTTCAATGAAAAATTGGTGTTTTACGCTTCGACTATATTTTTTTAAATTTTTTGGAAAACCTCGCGATAAATTCTAACAATTTCTAGGAAACATTGTCGAAAACTAAAGAATTCTTGATACTTCTATTTAGCTATAAAACTAAAGAAAGCCTAAAACAAGTTGTCAATAGTTTCACTACATTTTTTGAAAATGAATATGAAGATGAATTTTGATAAAGTTTTCACGAAACATTTATTTATTTTTTGTTTAATAATGTTTTAATTAAGGATTCACCATAGTGAAACATCCAAAATTAAGTTACCGTTAGTTAGTAATGGAGGTTGAATTAAACACTTTGGTAGTATTACAATTTTTGACTTTGTTGTGACCTATGCGGACATTATTAAACAATGCACAGTGTAGTCATAATAAAGTGAAAAATTCATGATACCAGCAAAGTGTTTGATTGAAACTCCTTAGTAATTCAATGTGTATCACTAAGTAATGGCTTCAATAATCAAACATATTACTATTAGGTATTTTGAAATTATATCTCAATAACGCTTATAATATTGAGATTTCCTCAATTTTCTCGAAATCCCTTTAATTAATTTGAATAAAATTTACGGGAAACATTCTAGAACAAAATCAAAATCCATAAAAGGTTGAAACTAGTTTCTCCGGAATGTTCTATGAAAAATTCCTGATTTGAAAACTACACACTTTAAGCTAGATTTCTTTAATTTTTTGGAAAACCTCACGACAGGTTTAATTCAATTTTTAGAAAATATACTTGACAGGTATAGTTATGACATAAAAGAATAATCCAAAAATAAAAATCACTAAGGTATCTGGAAATATCAATGAAAAATCGATGTTGTGAAATAAAAAATATGGCTAGTTTTTTACATTTTTTTTAAACGTCATATATTACTTGTAGCAATAAACCTTAAACCTATAACTATGAAATGATAACAGATACATTAGTATTACTTCTAGAGAATGCTAGAATGATCATCTTATAAAAAAATGGTTCCTTAAATTCACTGGATTTTGAAATATGCAGGCAGAGAAACCTCAGCCATTTGAGAGAATAACAAACTAAAGTAATTTTATGTAATTCCTGTTAAATACATATGTTTCTGTCAATAAAATATATACTATCAAATAATTTTTTGTAAAAACAAAAATAATGAATTTTGGAGGTTAGAAAACTCATTTATTAAAAATTAAAAATTGAAGAATTTCAAGAATAACAGCTGTGTGTGACTGAATGGCTCAGCCTAAGTAAAAAAACAACCAATTATGGTTTGTTAGTGAGACGCAATGACTTTGTTCTAGCACTATCTCTTTACTATTTCAGTTTATACTGTGACTATGGTTTTGTCTCAGAGATTATCTCGTATAGTCATACTATAAATTGAAACAGCAAATATATAGTGATAAAGCCTCTAGCATTAAATGCACAATTTATGGATTCAAAAATTTCAAGTTAACATTAGAGAAGATGAAAGAGATTAAAGTTCATTATTTTTTGTCTTAAAAATTATTTGTCGCATGCGTCAGGGCGCCGAAACTATTGCGGCGGTCCTGGGTTCGAATCTTGATGACAGGCATGGATATTTAGTGGTTGCCTATTTCATTTAAAATATAAATCATGTGTAAAAAAATCCATTATGGTTATATTACACACGTTGTCTAAGTTTCCTAAAATCCCCGTCAATCGGCCTTTATTAAAAAAATTAAAAATAGTAAGCTGTTCTTTTAAGTTAAAATATATCAATGTGTATTAATAAAGAAAAGTACGATACTTTTCGTAATTTACAACATAAATATTTTTCATCATTATTTCATGCAACTACAATCTAGTAATGTAATTTTACACTTATTGATTTTAATTTTATATTGTTGATGTGACTATCAAAAGTCAAATAACTTAAATATTGCTAAATAAATGATAATTTTTGAACGCGCGCGTAGTGTGATAATTAAAAACAAGATGGCGCTGTTTTAATGTGTGTGTGTGTGTGCGTGTGTGGCTTTGTGTGTCCGCGTTTCTCCAGTTTTGTTCGGAATCAGTGGCGTAACTATGACCGAAAACGCGAAATATAATATAGTAAGAGTTTATATTATTAGCCTCCCACCATATGCTCTTCAAAATATACCTGAGAAAGCCCCCCATTTTTTATTTTATTGTAAAGGGGCACAAATTTTCAAGTTACGCCACTGTTCCGACTATACATAATAAGGTGAAATTAGAATCCTTCAGGCATAAATAAAAGAGTATCGATGTATTTCAGATGGCGTGAGATGTCCCTAGACAATAGACCATAAAAAAATAAATTATAACCAAACCTTAAGAGTACGTTACGTTTATTTAATATTAGTTAATCATGCAATATTTAAATATAAAATACCCTGCACGAGGTGGTACAGTTTGGATATCCACCCTACGCAATCAAACAGAACTGATTGGACTCGAAAAAAAAAATAAGAATGAGATAGTCACGAAAATTCGGGTGTTCCCACATTTAAACACACAAACGCGTTCGCGCACACACACACACGCGCGCATGCATCCGCCACACATACACACGTAGAAATGGCCCTGATTTGCGCTCCCTTAATTAAGGGTTGATTATTTGATATAGTCTTGTTGTGTAAAGCTGTTTTATTATTTTTTCTTTTTCACCGTTTCAGAATACAATTCATCACAATGCGACTATGGACCAATACTGGCCTCTATTTCAAAGGTCAGTACTCTAAATTATTTATTAAGGGGCGATCAGGGTCATTGTCTTTACTTAGTGGACTAGAAATATATGTTTGATTCTTTTTATTACATGCATGCATATATTTCCAGACCTGCACGTACTTATTTTCACTGCACATCAGTTCCGAATTTTTGTATAGTTAAGATTTCTGGATGAAAGATTTCATTCAGTTTTATTATTATGTATATTGCAATCTAATAAAACTTAAAATACTAAAATTTTCCTTAAATATACAAATTAGTCAAATTAATTTTGTATTTCAAGTTTTATGTATGGTCTGACCGTTGAAAGCTGAAGGTGACTTATCGCTTAAAATCGCATGTATCAGACACACATTTCCTCTTTTATTTCATATTGTTAGATGATAATAGAAGATGGATGTAAAGTGTAATACAATTCTTAGTACGAAAATTTTTTAAGTCACCTCCAGCTTTCCCGTACACTAGTCTATAAAAAGGGTAACGAATATCTCATTTTTTTTTTAATGTAGGCATAATCAAGTGAATTTATAATTGAAGAATCTTTGATAAACTTATGAGTACAAGATGTTACATCAAACAGAAATACTGCTTTCGTATTAAATGTTTTATATTTTATTTTATTTTTTATTTATTTATTATCATTGAGTCAATTAGATAATGAAGACGTTTGTGACCGTCACTTCCGGTAACCCATAATTGATGTGAATTGACAAATTTACTATGTTTTAACCTCAACTAAAAAAAGGGATCGTGATTTTTAGAACAGATTTATAAAACCATATCTACTTACAATAATTAATTGTGGTTAAAAATGTTTCAATTCTTTTCAAGTGAAAATTAGAGTCGTAATTTTTTGAATAGATTTTTAAAAATCATATTTATTTATTATAATTAGTTATGGTTAAAACATAGCGAATTTTTCAATTCTATTCAATTGGATAATGATTAGAATTTGTATGTAACCATGAAATAATTAATATTTGTCATGATTATCGCAGACCATTCAGATGATTTATTATGTTTAGCTTTTAATAGGTTTATGTTCGCAATCATTACTTTGCTAAACCAAGAATAATTTCAGTTTCATATCGTTTTATTCCCCATTTTTTTTACAAAGACTTGTTTATAGGTGCTTCATCTTGATATTATAAATTCGTGTTATTGTTTTATTTTGCTTATATATCCCAATTTGTGCTAGTTTAATATGTTTCTTGAGGTTTTTAATCGATTTTTAGATATCTTAGAGATTACATCAAATTTTATTTTATTTTATTTTTGACGACAACATGAAAATATACACAAGTACATCCCTTGGAAATTTTGTTAAATAAAAATGGTGATGTGGCCATCATGTTACTTTCTCCGACTTGATGGTATCATTTATATATATATACGTTTTCATGGTGTATTTTCAATTTGAATCATATTTTAAATGTACATCGAGCGCTTTGTAAACTCGGAGGAATCTGACGTTTAAAACGTCAAAATTATGAAAGATGGAAAAATTATACTTCAAATATAAAAACTCAATTTATTCAAAACTAAAGGGATTTCGAAAAAAACTTATTCTTTATAAGTTGTTCATTTTAGCGTTCTCTACAATTATTGTTTAACATACATTTGCTGTAACTATTATCGTTTTATAATTATAAACCAAAAATTAAAAAAATAATAATACATTTTTTTCTCGAATAAAAATGATTTTATGAAAAATGTTTTCAAGCAAAAGATGTTCATTTCTTTGTGTCTTCAAAGTCTATTTAAATGTTTTTGTGATATTTTTCATATTTAAGAAAATATTGGCAAAAAACAAAAAACAGTTAAGGTAAACGCCCACTTCCGGTGTACGAAATTTTACCAAAAGCTTTTCAGTTCTTCAGATTATCAAATGAGATGGATGTTCAAAGATTCATATCAATTGCTCTATTAGTTTTTGAGATACAGCGCGCACAGACAGACACACACACACACACAGACACAATTTTTTTTTTCCAGAAATTGTTAAAATGGCATCGAGGGACCCCAAAACGGTATTTCCGTAAAAAAAATTTTTGGAAAAAAAATCACGATCACAATACTTTCTCGTACTTCGTAACGGAGAAAGTAAAAATACAACTTTTTTAATAATCATCGTAGACTATTGAAGTATACCTTCTTTTTCATTGATTGGCGGTAAATCAAAATTTCAGCTATCTTCAACAGCAAAAAAATTAGTGTGTCACCACGAACATATTAGAACATTTTAAAAATAAAATCGATTTTTCAGACTTTGATCGGCCGTAGCGGCTAAACGAAAACTCCAAATTGAACAAATTTGTGCTCCTCGTATGTCAATTAGTCGGATTCAATTAAAATTAGAAATTTTTAATTTTTGACGAAAACATGAAAATATACACTTTTCGACGAGTTGACTCACAAAAAAGCCTAATTTCTAGTTTAGTGTTATTTGTAAATTTGGTGTTCATTTTACCGTGAGATCGGAAAACATTATTCAAAGCAGGTCTGCGCAAAAAGCCGCATGTCTTTTCTTTGTTTCTAAAAAACTTCAAATTTGACTTTGTCAGTGTTTATTTTCAAATTTGGGAACTGAGAAAAAACATGCGGTTTTTTGACCTGCTTTGACTATTTTTTTTATCTCACGGTATAAGCAAGAAGTATAAATAAATAACAATACATAACTAACTTTTTTATTTTTTTTTCTAGAAATTCGTTATTTTTTTCGTAAAAGCGAGAAAAAATTAATCGCACGCCTTTTGAATGCTTCAGGAATCACATATTTTATGAACGCAAACTAATGAAAAAAACTACGACTTTTATAACGAACGTAGAAAAAGGATATTTGTTTTATTGGATTTGCAATGTCGATTTAGCATTGTTACTTTCACCCTACATCCATAGTTGTATTGGTGGTACGTCTGTTATGGTCAATCGGAAAAACCAAATAAGGGAGGGGCAACTTTGGAATCTTAAATAAGAACCCCTATTTTTTTTTTAATTTTTATTAACACTTGATTTTGTTTCATAATTTTTTTTATAGACATCTCTGTGATTTATTTAGAGATATGAGATGATGTGTATATGAAAAGATATATTGAGAGGCATCAAAAACAATTTAAAAAAAATTATATTATTCATTTCAACTCCACCAGAGGGCGTCGAAGTCGTCTCCTGAAAAAAACTGTGTATTGTGCGGTGGACAGGATATCTTTACACCAATATTGCTGAAACAAAAAATCAAACGGCATTGTAAAGTAGACACATATATCCTGTCTGTATTCTACAACTAATTCTTCAAATTCAACCTAAAATATTTTACTTTACTTACTAGAAGAAAGTAAAAGGACGTTTTACGAGAATTTTTCGCAGACTTATTTTTTTTTCTACTGGCCTTGACATCTTGGTTGTAGAATACAGACAGAATATATATCTCTACTTTACAATGCCGTTTGATTTTTCGTTTCAGCAATATTGGTGTAAAGACATCCTGTCCACCGCATAATACTCGGTTTTTCAGGAGACGACTTCGACGCCCTCTGGTGGAGTTGAAATGAATAATAAATTTTTATAAAAAAATGTTTTTGTTGCCTCTTAATATATCTTTTTAAATGCGTAAAATCTCATATCTCTAAATAAAATGGGTGTCTATAAAAAAAAATGTGAAAATTGCGCAATTTTCACACAAAAAATAAGACCGTGAGTCCTTGTAACTAGGAGGTGCAAAACCCGAGAACGCAATTTTCACACAAAAAATAAGACCGTGGGTCCTTGTATGAAAAAAAGGGTGTAAAGTTTACTTCGATCACTGATAGATTGCGGTAGAATCGTCAAAACAAGATTTTTTCAAAAATGGCGCATACAATCGGTGAATATTTTTTAGATGCCATTCAGCTGTGTTAAATTTATCTAACAAAAAAATTAAGATTTTGTTTGTTTGTCAAAGTGGACTCGTTTTAACAAAAAAATATTCATATCTTGTTCACCGCCGATTGTATGAAGTAAAATTTACAAGGACAAAGACTTCAGGTTTACGGGGAATGTTTTTATTTTTGTGACTACAGCGCCACCTATCAGGAATTCACAAACATTTCTCGCATAATTTTTAGTGTAGAATCCGAATCTGCAATATCTCGACAAAAATGCATCGTAAAAAAATATATTTCTAACAAAAGTTTAATTTCTATGAAATTTTCTTGACACCCATCCTCAAGAGGCAAGGGAGGGAGGCAATCTTGGAATCTTAACAACCCCTTAAAGGTTGTTGAAATTAGGCACTTGGTTGGTTCACAATTTTTTTTTACAATTTATTCCGACTAGTTTCGATTTTTACATCATTATCTAAGAATGAGGAATAGGAATTCATCGAAACTAGTCGGAATAAATCGTAAAAAAAAAATTGTGAAACCAACCAACTGCCTCATTTCAACAACCTTTAATATTAAAAATGTTTCGCCACGTGATAAACGAGAACCAAATTCAACAAATATTAACAACCCCTATTTTTTATTACTGATTCGGCTTCCAGACCAAAACTTATGAAGGTTTTATTCGAGATATTTTTTTGAATTCGTGATAGATGGGGTTGTAGTTGCAAAAATGAAAACATTCTCTGTAAGCCATAAAAAAACGGCCTTTATGGGGACCGTGAGTTCTTGTATGAAAAATAGTATGTAAAGTTTACTTCAAGAGTTTTTTAAGATATAAGATGTTTTTTTTTAAATGACGCATACAACCGGTGAATATTTTTAAGATACCATTCAGCTGTGTTAAATTTGTCCAACAAAAAAATTGAGATTTTTTTTGTTTGTAAAAGTGGAAAAAATATTCATGTCTTATTCATGATTGTATGCACCATTTAAAAAAATCTAATATTCATGATTATACCGCCATCTATCAAAAGTTAAAAATTTACACACTTTTCTTCATACAAGGACAAATACTTAGATTTACGGAGAATGTTTTTATGCTTGCCACCAAAGCGCCATCTATCAAGAATTCAAAAATATTTCTGGGATGAAACTTCCATAATTTTTAATGTAGAATGCGAATCTGCAATAAAAAACTAGGGATATATACATATTCTCCAAGAAACACACACAACCAAAGGGACGATAAGATTTATTTCATATTCGTAAAATCTGTATGTTGCAGATTAAATAAATTAAATCGACTATTATTCAAAATTATCTCAGTTATAAAAACACATTCTCTTGGAATCATACAACCAGAGGATCTTAAGATTGATATCCTATTCATATAAATCTGTAAGATGCAGATTATTAACTAGCTCAGTTATACATATACATTCTCCAGGAATCACACAACCAAAGGACCATGGAGTCAATACTAAGAGCAACATGCCGCGATTTTTTTTTGTATCGATTAACCTCGGTGTCCTTGCATTTTTTATGCGGAGATATTCCCTCCTCCCTCCTATACATATACATCCCTAATAAGGGAACGAAAAGAAAAAAAAATGAGTCACACAGGCGGTGCACCCCTCCGGCGGCAAAGGGCACTTTCCTCCTTTCCTCCTTCTTCCTCCTCCACACTTAAAATCCGCCCGCGGCTTTAAACTATTGATTGCTGATCTCGTATTCCACATACACGAGAAAAGAAAAAGGGAGAAATTGAGGGTCGGCGGAGGAGGAGGAGGAGAGGTGGAGGGTTTGCTAAATTTAGTTATGCACTCACTGCTCTCCGCTTTCCAATTTATGCAGATCCGCACTATTCAATATGTATGGGGGATGGAACACACACACACAAGAGAAAAAAGGAAAATAGAAGACGCGAAACAAGCTTACATTGTCGCAGAGTCAACATCATTACCGCCCTTTTAAAACAACTAATGAGATTCAAATACGAGGAGGCTTGGTCGTTTATCGATCTCTTGGAAATACCCTACGTAAGAGGATTGATTAAAAGGGAAAGGGATGTTTTAATGTTGGAATTTATTACAGAATGTCATAGGCTTTGGTTAGAATCGGATTTAGGAATAGCTGGGGACATAAGCACTTTTTTTTAATGTATGATGAAATTTGGCATAAATAGAATCATTAGTATTTATTGGAGAACTAGCTATCCACCTGAAGGCTTTCCTCTAGGTTTTATTGCCCGTTACATCCTTCATCAGGAATTTACAGATGAAACTATAGCAGGTCATAAAATAGTGGGGTTGGTGGCCTTGTAAATTTTGTGTAGATATTTGGGTTTCAGTGAATGCTGACTATGGTAGAAGGTGTTAATTGAAAGGATTTTTGGGCAATCTTTCGAATGAATAGAAGATGTGCTTTTCTATGAAATTTTATTTCATTTAATCCAAAATCTTTCTGCTATATGGTGTAAGGTATAAATTGTATACAAAAATTGATTCTATAAAATTGGCTTTCATTGGAAATGATGAGGTCTAATAGTCTCTAGTTGGTCTATCTGCTATAAGATTAAATTCTATACAAAAATTAATTATACAAAATTGGCTTCCATTTGGTGTGATGAGGTCTAATAGTCCGAAAACGGTCTCTAGTTGGTTTCTATGCTGTAAGGTTAAATTATATATAAAAATAAGTGATATAAAATTGGCTTTCATTGGGAATAATGCAGTCCAATAGTCCCAAACCGGTCTCTAGTTGGTCTCTCTGCTATAAGGTTAAATTGTATATAAAAACTGATTCTATAAAATTGGCTTTCATTGGAAATGATAAGGTCTAATAGTCCTGAACCGGTCTCTACTTGGTCTATCTGCTATAAGATTAAATTGTATACAAAAATTAATTATACAAAATGGCTTTCATTTGGTGTGCTGAGGTATAATAGTCCGAAACCGGTCTACAGCTGGTCAGTAATGAGGAACGATAATTTAATGCTTACAGTTATTTTTGTTTATTGAAAATTTGTCATATTTTGATATAATTTTCTGCTTTCGCCAATCTTACATTGTGATGGCTGAAAGACCTCGGTTGATGGCCTTTTATATATCGTGTATATTGCTTGCAATATATTTCATAATTGTTATTTATTATCATTTTAAATAACTAAAGTTAAATTTCCCTACTTCGCAGACAAATAAAATTACAATGAAAAAATATTCACTTGATATTTTACGTTGCGGAAATCTTAACAAAAACATTACAAATTAGAAATATTAAGCTGTGCCTCTGCAACAACTGATGATTAATATTGAGGGAAATCTTGAATGATTAACGTCGTCATTAACGGCCCAAAACAGGAAGAGCCACCGGGCGGACATGACGTCACAGCTAATTACAGTGTGAACCGCTCTTAACTAAGTGTAATTAGTAACTTAATAGGGATACAGTAGTTAAAATAATTACCGTTTACACGGGCAATTGTTTGTGAAGGCGTTATAATTCATCTGATATGGAGAGGTTGGCTTTGATATCCGCGCACGTAACGTTTCAAACAGAAACAAAAATGGCTGGAAGCAAAATGAAACGAGTAAAATATCTTACAATCAGATAAATTACAACTGAGATACTTTACGATTTACGATTTTTTGTTGAATCGTAAGTGGAAATAAAAACACTTACAACTTAAATTGGAAGAAGGAAAAATGTTGTACTCAGCGATTTGAAAAATTGCGAAAATAAAGAATTTACTTTAAAAGCTCAAGATCTATAAAAAAATAATGCATTTACGAGTTTTCCTTAAAAAAATTGCCAAATCGTAAGTGGAAATAAAAATGCAGCACTTTAAACTTGAATTTGGAAGAAGGAAAAATGCTGCACTCAACGATTTAGAAAATTGTAAAAAATTACTCAAGCAAAGAACTGTCTTCAGAAGCTCAATATTTATTAAAAAATAACGCATTTACGATTTTTTGCTAAAACAATTGCCAAATCGTAAGTGGAAATAAAAATACAGCACTTCAAACTTAAATTGGAAGAAGGAAAAACGCAGCACTCGACGATTCGAAAAATTGTAAAAAATTACTCAAGCAAAGAACTGTCTTTAGAAGCTCAATATTTATTAAAAAATAACGCATTTACGATTTTTTGCTAAAACAATTGCCAAATTGTAACTGGAAATAAAAATACAGCACTTCAAACTTAAATTGGAAGAAGGAAAAATGCTGCACTCGACGATTCGAAAAATTGTAAAAAATTACTCAAGCATAGAATTGACTTCAAAAGCTCAAGATCCATAAAAAAAGAATGCATTTACGATTTCTTGTTAAAACAATTGCCAAATCGTAAGTCGAAATAAAAATTCAGCACTTCAAACTTGAATTGGAACAAAGAAACATGCTGCACTCAACGATTGAAAAATTGTAAAAAAAATACTTAAGCAAAGAATTGACTTCAAAAGCTCAAGATCTATAAAAAATAATGCATTTATGAGTTTTCCTTAAAAAAATTGCCAAATCGTAAGTGGAAATAAAAATGCAGCACTTTAAACTTGAATTTGGAAGAAGGAAAAATGCTGCACTCAACGATTTAGAAAAGTGTAAAAAATTACTCAAGCAAAGAACTATCTTCAGAAGCTCAATATTCATTAAAAAATAACGCATTTGCGATTTTTTGCTAAAACAATTGCCAAATCGTAAATGGAAATAAAAATACAGCACTTCAAACTTAAATTGGAAGAAGGAAAAATGCTGCACTCGACGATTCGAAAAATTGTAAAAATTACTTAAGCAAAGAATTGACTTCAAAAGCTCAAGATCTATAAAAAAAGAATGCATTTACGATTTTTTGTCAAAACAATTGCCAAATCGTAAGTGGAAATAAAAATACAGCACTTTAAACTTGAATTGGAAGAAGGAAAAATGCTGCACTCGACGATTCGAAAAATTGTAAAAAAATACTTAAGCAAAGAATCGACTTTAAAAGTCCAAGATCTTTAAAGAAATTAATGCATTTACGATTTTTCCTTAAAAAAATTACCAAATCGTAAGTGGAAATAAAAATGCAGAACTTTAAACTTGAATTTGGAAGAACGAAAAATGCTGCAATCAACGATTTAGAAAATTGTAAAAAATTACTCAAGCAAAGAACTGACTTCAGAAGCTCAATATTTATAAAAAAAAATAACGCATTTACGATTTTTTGCTAAAACAATTACCAAGTTGTAACTGGAAATAAAAATACAGCACTTCAAACTTAAATTGGAAGAAGGAAAAATGCTGCACTCGACGATTCTAAAAATTGTAAAAAATTACTTAAGCAAAGAATTGACTTCAAAAGCTCAAGATCCATAAAAAAGAATGTATTTACGATGTTTTGTTAAAACAATTGCCAAATCGTAAGTGGAAATAAAAATACAGCACTTCAAACTTTATTTGGAAGAAGGAAAAATGCTGCACTCGACGATTTGAAAAATTGTAAAAAATTACTCAGGCAAAGAATTTACTTCAAAAGCTCAAGATCTATGAAAAAAGAATGCATTTACGAGTTTTCGTTAAAACAATTGCCAAATCGTAAGTCGAAATAAAACTACAGCACTTAAACTTGAATTGAAAAAAGGAAAAATTCTGCACTCGACGATTTGAAAAATTGTAAAAATTTACTCAAGTAAAGAATCGACTTAAAAAGCCCAGAATCTATATAAAAAATAATGCATTTATGATTTTCCGTTAAAACAATTGCCAAATCGTAAGTCGAAATAAAACTACAGCACTTAAACTTGAATTGGAAAAAGGAAAAATTCTGCACTCGACTATTTGAAAAATTGTAAAAAATTACTCAAGTAAAGAATCGACTTAAAAAGCCCAGGGTCTATATAAAAAATAATGCATTTACGATTTTTCGTTAAAACAATTGCCAAATCGTAAGTCGAAATAAAACTACAGCACTTAAACTTGAATTGGAAAAAGGAAAAATTCTGCACTCGACTATTTGAAAAATTGTAAAAAATTACTCAAGTAAAGAGTCGACTTAAAAAGCCCAGGATCTATATAAAAAATAATGCATTTACGATTTTTCGTTAAAACAATTGCCCAATCGTAAGTCGAAATAAAACTACAGCACTTAAACTTGAATTGGAAAAAGGGAAAATTCTTCACTCGACGATTTGAAAAATTGTAAAAAATTACTCAAGTAAAGAATCGACTTAAAAAGCCCAAGATCTATATAAAAAATAATGCATTTACGATTTTTCGTTAAAACAATTGCCAAATCGTAAGTCGAAATAAAACTACAGCACTTAAACTTGAATTGGAAAAAGGAAGAATTCTGCACTCGACGATTTGAAAAATTGTAAAAAATTACCCAAGTAAAGAATCGACTTAAAAAGCCCAAGATCTATATAAAAAATAATGCATTTACGATTTTTCGTTAAAACAATTGCCAAATCGTAAGTCGAAATAAAACTACAGCACTTAAACTTGAATTGGAAAAAGGAAGAATTCTGCACTCGACGATTTGAAAAATTGTAAAAAATTACTCAAGTAAAGAATCGACTTAGAAACCCCAGTATCTACATTAAAAATTACGCATTTACGATTTTTCGTTAAAACAATTGCCAAATCGTAAGTCGAAATAAAACCACAGCACTTAAACTTGAATTGGAAAAAGGGAAAATTCTTCACTCGACGATTTGAAAAATTGTAAAAAATTACTCAAGTAAAGAATCGACTTAAAAAGCCCAGGATCTATATAAAAAATAATGCATTTACGATTTTTCGTTAAAACAATTGCCAAATCGTAAGTCGAAATAAAACTACAGCACTTAAACTTGAATTGGAAAAAAGGAAAAATTCTGCACTCGATTTGAAAAATTGTAAAAAATTACTCAAGTAAAGAATCGACTTAAAAAGCCCAAGATTTATATAAAAAATAATGCATTTACGATTTTTCGTTAAAACAATTGCCAAATCGTAAGTCGAAATAAAACTACAGCACTTAAACTTGAATTGGAAAAAGGAAGAATTCTGCACTCGACGATTTGAAAAATTGTAAAAAATTACCCAAGCAAAGAATTGACTTAAAAGCCCAGGATCTATATACAAAATAATGCATTTACGATTTTTCGTTAAAACAATTGCCAAATCGTAAGTCGAAATAAAACCACAGCACTTAAACTTGAATTGGAAAAAGGAAAAATGCTGCACTCGGCGATTTGAAAAATTGTAAAAAATTACTCAAGTAAAGAATCGACTTAAGAAGCCCAGGATCTATATAAAAAATAATGCATTTACGATTTTTCGTTAAAACAATTGCCAAATCTTAAGTCGAAATAAAACAACAGCACTTAAACTTGAATTGGAAAAAGGAAAAATTTTCCACTCGACGATTTGAAAAATTGTAAAAAATTACTCAAGTAAAGAATTGACTTAAAAAGCCCGGGATCTATATAAAAATAATGTATTTACGATTTTTCATTAAAACAACTGCCAAATCGTAAGTCGAAATAAAACTACAACACTTAAACTTGAATTGAAAATTCTGTACTCGATGATTTGAAAAATTGTAAAAAATTACTCAAGTAAAGAATGGACTTAAAAAGCCCAGTATCTATATAAAAAATAATGCATTTACGATTTTTCGTTAAAACAATTGCCAAATCCTAAGTCGAAATAAAACTACAACACTTAAACTTGAATTGGAAAAAGGAAAAATTCTGCACTCGACGATTTGAAAAATTGTAAAAAATTACTCAAGTAAAGAATCGACTTACAAAGGCCAGGATCTATATAAATAATAATGTATTTACGATTTTTCGTTAAAACAATTGCCACATCGTAAGTCGAAACAAAACTACAGCACTTAAACTTGAATTGGGAAAAGGAAAAATTCTGCACTCGACGATTTGAAAAATTGTAAAAAATTACTCAAGTAAAGAATCGACTTAAAAAGCCCAGGATCTATATAAAAAATAATGCATTTACGATTTTTCGTTAAAACAATTGCCAAATCGTAAGTCGAAATAAAACTACAGTACTTAAACTTGAATTGGAGAAAGGAAAAATTCTGCACTCGGCGATTTGAAAAATTGTAAAAAATTACCCAAGCAAAGAATTTACTTAAAAAGCCAAGGATCTATATAAAAAATAATGCATTTACGATTTTTCGTTAAAACCATTGCCAAATCGTAAGTCTAAATAAAACTACAGCACTTAAACTTGAATTGAAAAAAGGAAAAATTCTGCACTCGACGATTTGAAAAATTGTAAAAAATTACTCAAGCAAAGAATCGACTTGAAAAGCCCAGGATCTATAAAAAAAATAATGCATTTACGATTTTTCGTTAAAACAATTGCCAAATCGTAAGTCGAAATAAAACTACAAACTTAAACTTGAATTGGAAGAAGGAAAAAGTCTGCACTCGACGATTTGAAAAATTGTATAAAATTACTCAAGCAAAGAATATTACTTTTTCCAAAGAATCAAGAGACGACTCATTTCAGCCGGCTCTTTTCCACGAGTCGATTAACAAAAAAGGTCACTTCAAGTTGCGAAAAATTACGTCCTTGCTGTTAAAAAAAAAAAACTCATTCATTACACATAAAATAATCTCCAAATTTAGATGTGGAAAGAGTTAACTTCGGTGATGTCCCTATTTTCATTTTTTTTATGCTTTCTTATTGACCTTTTGATGTTGCCTACGACTAAGTTTTCTGTCTTAATTGCCCAAACAACAAACAACAAATCTTTATTTACAGAAAAACGTATTAATGACTACATGGAAAACAAAGAGAGCATTTGTGTAATTGGGCTATAGATCATAGCTCTTTCTGCCCTTGTCTTAATTGTTAAATTTCTGAAATTTATGTTCAGACCAATTAAATCACCATTTCAAACATTCTGGTGTTTTCAAAATTAATTAACAGTCCCCTTCTTCCACCGCCGCCGCTCTAATCATCAAATCTGTACCCGAGGTTAGTAACTCCCTGTATTTACCCCCAAGAAAGTGTAACAAGGGTTAATTTGCGGAAGGAGTCTCTCTCTCCGTTTTCAACCCTTTCGAGAGCAACAAGTGCCTGCGAAGGGGAGAGATGTTAATTTTAACAATTAACGCCAACACAGCAACCCTCGCAGTTAATTAAAAGCGATTACCGCCACTAAGTGGGCAAATCTCTTGTAATTATCCCCTGTTCTCGTTAAAACCGGGTGTAATGAATTTAAAGCGAACTCTCCTTCTCCTCCTCCGCCGAGTTTCAAAAGTTTTCGACGTTCGTGACAAACACGACGAAAAAAAAACGGTAATAGCCGCTGTGACATCCGATTTAAATTATGCTTAATTAAATTGAAATTAGTATTAAAAATGCGGCAAAAAGGCGCATTACCGTGGGGTAATTATGTAATTTTCTTAATGAGCGCATTACGGATTAAGCACGATAATATTGAAATTGTATACATACTCGTTTTTTTTTTCTGGCGGGAGTCATGTTTCCTCATTTTAAATTCAATTAATTTTAATAGACTATGTAATAATTGCTATATCTGCAATGAAAACATGAATATATTTTTTCCAACAAATGATGTCTAAATGCGAGTTAAAGAGAGTGAAATTGGGTTTTTCAACCACAACCGATTTTTATAACTAGAACATATAATGGTGGGAAATTTAAATATGGCGTGGGGTTCGAACCCACAGTCCACTGAAGGTAAACCGCTTTGCCACAGTGCTTCCCCCAACATATAATCACCTCGAATTTTCTATACAAATAGGTATCACAAAATATTCATAGAGGGGCACAAAAAAGGCGCGTGCATATAAAATTGCAAACTATACTGTTTTTAGGCTCTTCCTTATTGTCTAAATAAATCCAACGGTGCAAATAAAATTTTGAATTTCTGTAGAACTGTGTAGAGTTGTACCAAGCACTCGAGGCGTATTGTGCAGTGAGAATTGTCACGTCCTCCGAATACTTTCTCACTCTGCGCACACTTTACCTCCACACGTCTCGAGTGCTCAGTAATAATGTAATCTTCACTTGCGTCAATGTTCTTCCGGAAAAGCGGTATTAATCATTTCAACTACGCCCGTGGCTATTTTGCCGAAAATATGACGTATGTTTCTAGAATTATTTTTTATTATGATTTGTAATTTTCAAATGATTCTTCTGTAAGAAACCAGAGCAAAGTGCTATAAATAAACAAATCAAATATACAATGCGATTTTTATATATACTCAACCGGTATTTAATACCATTTCTTACTGAAGGTGACTTCTTCAAATTGAGTATTTTTGGCTTATATTTCTATTACATAAAAAAATGTAAAATATTCGAAAACTGCATCGCTTAATTTAATATTTTTATTGATGATATTATATAATTCCGTTCATTCGCCTAAATTGATGCTTTTGTAATTTTTATTGCTGGTACGATATAAAACGAACTTGGGTACATCAAATAAATTATTCAGGCCACTCTTTCTGCTTACGCAAAAAAAAACGAGAATTACAAACCCAAAATTTTATTGCCGAATTTACTGCGTGCCCCGGTCAAAATACATAAATAAAGTATTGATTTTTATTGGCGATCAAATTTTAAAACGTGCCGTTACACCGACACACTCCGGCATAAAGTTAATTTGGAGTTTACTGCTGGTATATATCCCGGAGATTTGCCCGATTACAAATTTCTTACAAAATAAAAATTATTTAACACTACAGAGTGTCCTAAATAGAGATTGCATGAATATCTTTCCTTTTCTTAAAACTAGAGATCAGAGTAGTGTTGTGCAGTTTTGTATGCTGGTTCATATTATGTTGAAATTTTTTTCAAAATTCCGAGCAGTTTGATGGCAGTGGTTTTTATATCATTCGGGCCATCAAAATTATTACAATTTTTAGAAATTTCACGCTCCGATCACATAAAATTATCACAAAAAATGGTGAAGGTGTACATATTTTTATTATAAAATCATAATCTCTAATTCATTCTAAGTAATTTTGGCAAGTTTAAAGTTAATGGCAGTTGTTTTTATATTTTTTTCCAAGCCACGAAAATTATAACAATTTTTCGTAAATTCACGCTCTGATCACGTGTAATTATCACAAAATCTGATGATGGTGTGAATGTATTTTTTACGAAATCATAATCTCTAATCAATTTTGAGTACTTTTGGTGAGATTCAAGTTGATAGCAGCTGTTTTTATATTTATTCCAAGACACCAAAATTATTACAATTTTTCGTAATTTCACGTTCTGTTCACGTGTAATTATCACAAAATCTGGTGATGGTGTGCATGTATTTTTAACAAAATCATAATTTCCAATTAATTTTGAGTAATTTTGGTAAGATTCAAGTCGATAGCAGTTGTTTTTATATTTTTTCCAAGCCACGAAAATTATAACAATTTTTCGTAATTTCACGCACTGATCACGTGTAGTTATCACAAAATCTGGTGATGGTGTGAATGTATTTTTAACAAAATCATAATCTCTAATCAATTTTGACTAATTTTGGTAAGATTCAAGTTGATAGCAGTGGTTTTTATATTTTTTCCAAGCCACGAAAATTATAACAATTTTTCGTAATTTCACGCTCTGATCACTTGTAATTATCACAAAATCTGGTGATGGTGTGAATGTATTTTTTACAAAATCATAATCTCTAATTAATTTTGTGTAAGTTTGGTAAGATTCAAGTTGATAGCAGTTGTTTTCATATTTTTTCCAAGGCGCCAAAATTTTAACAATTTTTCCTAATTTCACGCTCCGATCACGTGTTAATATAACAAAATCTGGTGATGGAATGAATGTATTTTTTACAAAATCATAATCTCTAATTAATTTTGAGTAATTTTGGGAAGATTCAAGTTGATACCAGTTGTTTTCATATTTTTTTCCAAGACGCCAAAATTATAACAATTTTTCGTAAATTTACGCTCTGATCATCAGTAATTATCACAAAATCTGGTGATGGTGTGAATGTATTCTTAACAAAATCATAATCTCTAATGATTTTTGAGTAAGTTTGCTAAGATTCAAGCTGATATCAGTTGTTTTCATATTTTTTCCAAGGCGCCAAAATTTTAACAATTTTTCGTAATTTCACGCTCTGATCACGTGTAAATATAACAAAATCAGGTGATGCTATGAATGTATTTTTTTACGAAATCATAATCTCTAATTAATTTTGAGTAAGTTTGGTAAGATTCAAGTTGATAGCAGTTGTTTTCATATTTTTTCCAAGGCGCTAAAATTTTAACAATTTTTCGTAATTTAACGCTCTGTTCACAAGTAATTATCACAAAATCTGGTGATGGTGTGAATGTATTCTTAACAAAATCCTAATCTCTAATGATTTTTGAGAAATTTTGGTAAGATTCAAGTTGATAGCAGTTGTTTCTATGTTTTTTCCAAGCCACGAAAATTATAACAATTTTTCGTAAATTCACGCTCTAATCACTTGTAATTATCACAAAATCTGGTGATGGTGTGAATGTATTTTTTACGAAATCATAATCTCCAATAAATTTTGAGTAATTTTGATAAGATTTAAGTTGATAGCAGTTGTTTTTATATTTTTTCCAAGCCACGAAAATTTTAAAATTTTTTCGTAAATTCACGCTCTGATCACGTGTAATTATCACAAAATCTGGGGATGGTGTGAATGTATTCTTAACAAAATCATAATCTCTAATGATTTTTGAGTAAGTTTGGTGAGATTCAAGTTAATAGCAGTTGTTTTTATATTTTTTCCTCACCACGAAAATTATAACAATTTTTCGTAAATTCACGCTCCGATCACGTGTAATTATCACAAAATCTGGTGATGGTATGAATGTATTTTTTATGAAATCATAATCTCTAATCAATTTTGAATAATTTTGGTGAAATTCAAGTTGATAGCAGTTGTTTTTGTATTTTTTCCAAGACACGAAAATTATAACAATTTTTCGTAAATTCACGCTCCGATCACTTGTAATTATCACAAAATCTAGTGATGGTGTGAATGTATTCTTAACGAAATCATAATCTTCAATGAATTTTGAGTAATTTTGGTAAGATTCAAGTTGATGGCAGTTGTTTTTATATTTTTTCCAAGCCACAATTTTTAGAAATTCCGGTGAATATCACAAAATCTGGTGATGGTATGTATGTATTGTTGAAAGTTTAACTATTAGCAATTAACAGTTGACAGTTCAGGAAGGAACGCTTGATATTTTTAGATTTTGCCAATAACGCAAAATACAATCGGTTTTGAGTAAGTTTTCAAAGTTTCGATGGTGCAACAATTGTTTTCGTACAAGTTTGAAGGGTGCAGTTGTTTTTGCATTTTTTTTTACCGATAAAGCAAAGGCGCAACTTCAGAATTGGAGCCAACTTTGCTCTCGCGTGATTATCTGGGAATATACTTAAGGGATTTTTTAGATTTTAGCTGTAAAATAAAGCACAATCGATTTTGAGCAAATTTCTAAAGTTTCGAGGGTGCAACAATTGTTTTTGTATTTTTTTTACCGATCAAAGAAAAGGCGCAACTTCACGATTAAAATTAGTGATGTTCTCGTGTGATTATCTGGGAATCTACTGAAGGGGTGTTTTTATATTTTGGCTGGAACATAAAGCACAATCAATTTTGAGTAAATTTCTAAAGTTTCGAGGGTGCAACAATTGTTTTTGTATTTTTTTACCGATCAAAAAAAAAGACGCAACTTCACGATTAAAATTAGTGATGTTCTCGTGTGATTATCTGGGAATCTACTGAAGGGGTATTATTATATTTTGGCTGGAACATAAAGCACAATCAATTTTGAGTAAATTTTTAAAGTTTCGAGGGTGCAACAATTGTTTTTGTATTTTTTTTACCGATCAAAAAAAGGCGCAACTTCACGATTAAAATTAGTGATGTTGTCGTGTGATTATCTGGGAATCTACTGAAGGGTTGTTTTTGTATTTTGGCTGTAATATAAAGCACAATCAATTTTGAGTAAATTTCTAAAGTTTCGAGGGTGCAACAATTGTTTTTGTATTTTTTTTTACCGATCAAAAAAAAAGGCGCAACTTCACGATTAAAATTAGTGATGTTCTCGTGTGATTATCTGGGAATCTACTGAAGGGGTGTTTTTATATTTTGGCTGTAATATAAAGCACAATCGATTTTGAGTAAATTTCTAAAGTTTCAAGGGTGCAACAATTGTTTTTGTATTTTTTTTACCGATCAAAAAAAAGGCGCAACTTCAGGATTACAATTAGTGATGTTATCGTGTGATTATCTGGGAATCTACTGAAGTGGTGTTTTTATATTTTGGCTGTAACATAAAGCACAATCGATTTTGAGTAAATTTCTAAAGTTTCGGGGGTGCAACAATTGTTTTTGTATTTTTTTTACCGATCAAAAAAAAAGGCGCAACTTCACGATTAAAATTAGTGATGTTCTCGTGTGATTATCTGGGAATCTACTGAAGGGGTGTTTTTATATTTTGGCTGGAACATAAAGTACAATCGATTTTGAGTAAATTTGTAAAGTTTCGAGGGTGCAACAATTCTTTTCGTATTTTTTTTTACCGATCAACAAAGACGTGACTTCAGAATTTAAAATATCATTTACTTTGAAAAAAGATCATGAAAGTATGAATATAAATAACTATAATATGATATTATACCATCAAATCTGAGAAAGTGCCATAATGGCCACTATTTTTTCTTCTTCTTTCATGTGAAGATTTATTTTTTTCTTTAATCATTCAGTTGTTCTAATATTTGCTAAAATATTATTTTCGTTCGAGCGATGGCGAACCTATGACACGCGTGACAGCGCTGACACGCGTGCTCAGTTTTGGTGACACGCATCTTCAAAGATAAAAAATTTCATAATTCAAATATTTGTCGTTCATAACGGCCAGAGTTGGTTATTAATAATAATATTATTACTTACGGTAATAATAATTAATAATTATAAAATTATAATTAATTAAAACAAAAATTATTAATATTTCTATTTTTTTAGTCTTTATTTTGTGATGTGTGATGTGTCGATTTTACAAAATTTTGGCACACCGAGCTCAAAAGGATCACCATCACTGGTGTGAGACTCACGTCTCTTCTTAGAAACCCTTGATAGTCAATGCGATTTTTATCTATACTCAATTGGTATTTAATACCATTTCTTTTCTCACAAGAGGTGACTTCTTCAAATCGAGAATGTTTTTCTTTTATTTCGATACATAAAGAATTTTGGAATTACACCATTGATTGATTCCTCGACACCTATCGTTCAGGTCGGAATCAGAAAACCCATAAGTCTCGATCGGAGTCCCCCCATTAAAAAGGCCCGGCGCGTTCCCAAATAAATAAAGGAGACCATTAGAATCGAATAAGAGAGATAACGCGCATGTCGGTACATTAAATTGAGCATTCTGTGTGCTCGGCCAGCTGATTACCGACCATGGAGCCGTTCCTCGGGCGTCCACCATAGCACCCTTGGTTGGCTGGAGGCAGGGCCGTGCCCGTCTGCGAGTACCGCCGTAGAAATTTGTATCGCCACAGTGTCTCAGATTGATACTGATTAAATTGTAGTTAAAACGCGTCCCACTCAATCACAACAGCATTTAAACGCGAGAGGATCAATGACTGCACCGATCTTCGGATCGTAAACAAGCGTTTGCTGGTCAGCTGCCCACCCTCCGACTTTATGGTAATCCAACGGGGGGACTAGTTTGAAAAAATGTGTGAAATCTTGTTTTTGGTCGTGTCGAGAAATTTAAAGTCATTCACATTTTTTAATTCCTTCAATCGTTTTAGATTGTTCATTATTTTCATTGGCTCGCTTGTCAAACAGAACACCACAAATAATTTCTCAAGTCGTGTGAAATGAATTTATTTCTATAATTTTTTTCTTGGTTTTCGTTAGTCCCAGAAAAGGGCTTTTTTATCCAAAAGGCTGTGGATTTGAAAAAAACACGCGGTGCAAAAAGTCACAATGATTTTTTCTCCGATCGAATAAAAATTATATTTTGGGCAACCTTTAAGGCGGCTTCCATAAATTATGTCACCCCATGTCATAGGGTGTCACAAGTACCTTTGAATTTAGTTTAGTTTTAGGAAAATAGACAATCGCAATTATGCAGAATATGTTCCATTATTGCACTGATCGCATCAATGAAGTCGTATGAAATGAATTTATTTTGAAATTTTTTTTCTTAGTTTTCGTTAGTCACCGTTGACTGTCCCAGAAAAGGACTTTTTATCCAAGAGGCTGTAGATTTAAAAAAAACGGGCGGTGCATAAAGTCACAATGATTTTGTTTCTCCGATCGAACGAAAATGATATTTTGGGCAAATCAGGCAAAAATATTGTATTTAGGACAATATTTATTGTAATTTGATTTGTGTAAGTAAGCATTCCTGCAATAACACGAAATGAATATTATTATTATTATTAGTTGGTTACAATCGTCAATATTATACATTTCACTGTAGGTGCAATATTGGACCCTTGAGGCACCCGAAACACCGAATTTCCATCTTATTGTATTATGCGAATATTAAAAAAAAAATAGAGCCAATATTGATTCCTGCAGTTCCAACCCCTCTTATTAAAACTTCTCCTCATAACTAAATACTTGTATGAGGGTGGTTTTTTTTTTCTTTCGGGGGTGGAATGGTACAACAATAAAGTCTCATAACAGGAAAATAACTGCGCTCGAAATTGCGTTGCGGGGGCCACTTTTTAATTATATCGCGGTTTGATTAAAAAATCCGGAGTCGCATAAAAAAATAAATTGCCTATTTAATTGCGGTCGCCCCTCTCCCCCGTCGCGAGTTTTCTTAACGCGGGCGGTGCGGCGTTCACTTGGTCGACTGTAAAGCGAGGGCGAGGGTTTCTTAAAATTTACTTTTTCGCTTGGCGAGTTATAATAGCGCGAGGGTATGAGGTGGCGGAGGAGGAGGGGTGGTTCGGGCCCCCCCGAGTGAGATATGGATTTTGCTTCCGACGCGAAGTTTTTTTTTTTTTGCTTTTCTGAATTATAAAATATCCATCCCCTGCCGTACGTACGTACGTGTTTTGCTGCTGGGGAAAGGGAGGTTGAGAATTAGGTGTAATTATTCAACTCCGCGAAACCATAGTTGTTGGGGGGTGGAATGGGGTCGGAAGGGGGGGGGACGTCACACTCATTGTAACTACTTTAATTGGATTCAAATAATTATCCATCACGACACGACCACTGTTAATTACGTTTGCGTTTATTGAATTAGTTACGTAAATCCACTGAAATTATATCTTTAAATTAGTTTTACTCGTAGAATAACTAATGTGACGTAAGAATGAAACTACAAGCTCAAAATTTGCACGTCAGCAGAATAATAATATTTTGCTTCTTTGAAAATTAAACTTATTGTTTTGATGAATTTTTCTGGTTCAAAATTTCAATGGAAATATGCATTTCCCCAAAAATATAAACGATTACCATCATTTTTGAAAAATGTCTGAATCTATCTCTCTGTTATGTGCGCTACATCTCAAAAACTAATGGAGATTTTTAAATTAAAGTTTTTGGTGACATTTTGAAAATCGTTTTTTTTTATGAAAGAAAAAAATGGTGATGTGGCCATCATGTTATTTTCTCCGACTTGATGGTATCATAGCCACTTATATTTACGTTTTCATGGTTTATTTTCAATTGAAATCATATTTTAAATGTACATCGAGCGTTGTGTAAACTCGGATGAAACTGACGTTTAAAACGTCAAAATTATGAAAGATGCAAAAACACAGTTTACTCAAAAAGAGATTTCGAAAAAAAACTTATTCTTTATAAGTTGTTTATTTTACCATTCTCTACAATTATTATTAACATTAATTTGCTGTAACTATTATCGTTTTATAATTATAAAAATTAAGAAAAAAATAATAAATTTTTTTCTCGAATAAAAATGTTTTCAAGCAAAAGATGTTCATTTCTTTATTGTCTTCAAAGTTTGTTTAAATGTTTTTGTAATATTTTTTATATTTAAGAAAATATTGGCAAAAAACAAAAAAATAGTTAAGGTAAACGCCCACTTCCGGTGTCCGAAATTTTACCAAAAGCTTTTCAATCCTTCAGATTATCAAATAAGACGGATGTTCAAAGTTTCATATCTATTGCTCTTTTTCGTAGAAAAATTTTTTGAAAAAAAAATCACGATCACAATACTTGTTCGTACTAAAAAAATTAAACATGTAAAATAATACAAAAATCTTCATATAAAATGCGAGGGATGACAACTAACTGCTTAGTTTTTATTAATAAAACTGTTCCATAAAAAATTTAATTTTCAAGAAAAAATAAAAATACCAAAATTTAGATTTTTTGTCCATATTTATGTAACGATAATACCGTGAGATCTGAAAAATAGTCAAAACAGATCATGAACAAAAAACCGCATGTCTTTCATGTCTTTTTTAACATTTAAAAATCGTTTTTTTTTTGTTTCTTACCAAAAATTTTTGCAACTATAGTTTCTAACCTTAAGGGGTCATTATCAGAGAGTGTGTGATACCTACAAAGTGCAAGGTTCCTGATTAAAATCTTGGCTCCCCTAATTATTTCAACGTCTAGAAAACATATTCTTTATAAGTTGTTCATTTTACCATTCTTTACAATTATTATTAACATAAATTTGCTGTAACTATTATCGTTTTATAATTATAAACCAAAAATTAAGAAAAAAATAATAATTTCTTTTCTCGAATAAAAATGATTTTATGAAAAATTTTATCAAGCAAACGATGTTCATTTCTTTGTTGTCTTCAAAGTTTGTTTAAATGGTTTTGTAATATTTTTTATATTTAAGAAAATATTGGCAAAAAACAAAAAAAACAGTTAAGGTAAACGCCCACTTCCGGTGTCCGAAATTTTACCAAAAGCTTTTCAATCCTTCAGATTATCAAATAAGACGGATGTTCAAAGTTTCATATCTATTGCTCTTTTTCGTAGAAAAATTTTTTGAAAAAAAAATCACGATCACAATACTTTTTCGTACTTCGTAACGGAGAAAGTAAAAAGTTTAATTAAACATGCAAAATAATACAAAAATCTTCATATAAAATGCGAGGGATGACAACTAACTGCTTAGTTTTTATTAATAAAACTGTTCCTTAAAAAATTTAATTTTCAAGAAAAAAAAAATAAAAATACCAAAATTTAGATTTTTTGTCCATATTTATGTAACGATAATATCGTGAGATCTGAAAAATAGTCAAAGCAGATCATGAACAAAAAACCGCATGTCTTTCATGTTTTTTTTTTAAC
Source organism: Ocypus olens (assembly GCA_910593695.2). NCBI lineage: Eukaryota > Metazoa > Arthropoda > Insecta > Coleoptera > Staphylinidae > Ocypus > Ocypus olens. The sequence continues at coordinate 51,844,915 of OU343049.1, forward strand.
ATTTAAAAATCGTTTTTTTTTGTTTCTTACCAAAAATTTTTGCAACTATAGTTTCGACCCTTAAGGGGTCATTATCAGAGAGTGTGTGATACCAACAAAGTGCATTTTATTAAAAGGTTCCTGATTGAAATCTTGGCTCCCCTAATTATTTCAACGTCTAGAAAACATATTCTTTATAAGTTGTTCATTTTACCATTCTTTACAATTATTATTAACATAAATTTGCTGTAACTATTATCGTTTTATAATTATAAACCAAAAATTAAGAAAAAAATAATAATTTCTTTTCTCGAATAAAAATGATTTTATGAAAAATTTTATCAAGCAAACGATGTTCATTTCTTTGTTGTCTTCAAAGTTTGTTTAAATGGTTTTGTAATATTTTTTATATTTAAGAAAATATTGGCAAAAAACAAAAAAAACACTTAAGGTAAACGCCCACTTTCGGTGTCCGAAATTTTACCAAAAGCTTTTCAATTCTTTAGATTATCAAATAAGACGGATGTTCAACGTTTCATATCAATTGCTCTTTTCCGTTGAAAAAAATTTTGAAAAAAAAAATTTAGTTTTAGTTTTAGTTTTTATTAATAAAACTGTTCCTTAAAAAGTTGAATTTTCAAGAAAAAAAATAAAAATACCAAAATTTTGATTTTATTGTCTATATTTATGTAACTATAATACCGTGAGATCGAAAAAAATAGTCAAAGCAGGTCATGAACAAAAAACCGCATATCTTTCATGTTTTTGTTAACATTTAAAAATCGTTTTTTTTTTGTTTCTTACCAAAAATTTTTGCAACTATAGTTTCGACCCTTAGGGGGTCATTATCAGACCAACAAAGTGTATTTTATTAAAAGGTTCCTGATTAAAATCTTGCCTCCCCAAATTATTTCAACGTCTACAAAACATGTGCCCGCACTCTTCAAGAAAGGCTAGAGGATCTTTGTGTAAGAGATTGATGAACACACCGGTGCGTATTCTACCAAAAAAGACGCATTTTAAGTCTTACTCTATTCTTCGCAATTATTTTCTTCCGATTTTTGATATTAAAAAAAAAAAGATAAATATTTAGCTTTCTCCTTCAGTATCACTCCACTTATTGGTGCACTTCGTTCCCCTTATTTCAGAAACCGTTGCTAGAGGCATTTCTCCATCTTAGAGAATTCAGAGGTTCGAAGAGATTGTTGTCTTATCTGGCCCAGAAAACGTTGAAGCAACCGAGGATTTAATTGTTATATTTTTGCCTCCTTCTTTTTAGGCAGTAGTACCCAGACTGGATTTAGCTATTCCATATTTGTCAAATAGATTGATTTTTACTTTCTCCGTTACGAAGTACGAGAAAGTATTGTGATCGTGATTTTTTTTTCAATTTTTTTTTTTTTAGTGAAAAATCGGTTTTGGGGTCTCTAGATGCCATTTCAACAATTTCTGGAAAAAAAAAATGTGTCTGTGTGTGTGTGTGTCTGTGTGTGTGTCTGTGTGTGTCTGTCTGTGCGCGCTGTATCTCAAAAACGAATAGAGCAATTGATATACAACTTTGAACATCCGTCTTATTTGATCATTTGAAGAAGTGAAAAGCTTTTGGTAAAATTTCGTGCAACGGACGTGGGCGTTTACCTTAACTGTTTTTTGCACAAAATTTTCCTAAATATGAAAAATATCACAAAAACATTTAAACAAACTTTGAAGACAAAAAAGAAATGAACATCTTTTGCTTGAAAACATTTTTCATAAAATCATTTTTATTCGAGCATTTTTCTTTTTTTCTAATTTTTGGTTTATAATTATAAAACGATAATAGTTACAGCAAATGTATGTTAATGTAGAAAATGCTAAAATGAACAACTTACAAAGAATAAGTTTTTTCGAAATTCCTTTAGTTTTTGAGTAAACTGAGTTTTTGAATTTGAAGTATAATTTTTCCATCTTTCATAATTTTGACGTTTTAAACGTCAGTTTCATCCGAGTTTACACAACGCTCGATGTACATTTAAAATATGATTTCAATTGAAAATAAACCATGAAAACGTAAATATAAATGGCTATGATACCATCATGTCGGAGAAAGTAACAAGATGGCCACATCACCATTTTTTAATTAGATGACGTAATTATGTATATATTGTACATGTTTACGTTTTGGAATACTTTACTATTTGGCTGTTCGAATTTTTGGCCGTTCATGTTCACATTATGTGATATTCACATTACTGTAATTAAAAAAAAACATATATGTTTTTGAGCAGGTTGGCTTTGGGTAAGCCTTAACACGTTCACTGCGGCTACGATTTTTGTTCGACTTCATAATAGGCGGTACGTGTTACATAAACTTATTTTTTTTTTTTGAAAATTGTGTTACTGCAAACCGAATGGAGTTAATCGGTACCACAAATTAATTAATCTGTGATCGGTATCAAAAATCTTTTAATTCCGTAAAGTTACAACCTTCGCCAAAAGTTCGCCAAATACGGAGATCCATAACGGGACACATATAACCCGTAACACAGTGAAGGTGTTAGGGGTCGAAAATCGATGTATTTTAGATGGTCAGCAGATACATAATTCTGAAGTTAATATCAAATATTAACAAATGATATTTTGCACATTTAGAGAAAAAGGGTTAAACTATTCGTCTGTAGAATTTGATTTTTTTTAAATCATCAGACAAACTGTATAATTTATCCTGAAAATTGCCAATATTGGATGGATATCTGGAGCTTTTCTCTGCAAATAATTGAAAATGTAATGCTACAGAAACATAGTTTATACCTTTGAAAACAATATTTACGTAATAAAATTGTCATTCGTTATCAAATAAAGTCGCAAAAACGTAAGAGCTGCACCTCTGCAAACACGAATTTGCTTCATTTTCGCCGCCTGTATGGATTGCATCAACACTGGAGGCGTACACAATAATATATAGTGTATCAAGGGCTGAAAATAGGCTTTAGCAACCCGCTGCAAAGTGAAGGGTTGCCAAAGCATTTCGGCATGAGTTACACTCGATATTTTTTTGCCTGCCTTAAGTAAAAACAATGTTTCAGGAAATTTTATATCGCGCACCATTGAACTGTCACTGTCAGATTTTTGCATAGCCTATTCATATTCCGCGGAAGGTTGTCTAGATTATGCATATTATTTTTTCGACCCCAGTAGTTTCGGCCCGAAATAAATGGTTTCGGTAGAGGCAGGCGAAAAACAAATTTACGTACTCGGTAAAATTTCAGGCCCAAGATAGTGGCGATTATCATTTTCTATTAGACTATTCTGGTGTAACTCTGGCGCCAGGCACTCACCCCCTTAAAGCATGTATACCAGGCATGTCAAACTCATTTACCACCAAGGGCCACATCAAGTATTATACACAAGCCGCGGGCCGTATTACCAAAAAAAACTACAATTGAAACCAAACAAAAAATAATTATTTGTATATAATTTTTCTTTTTTAATATTTGATACCAACCTTGCCGGGCCGCGTGTTTGACATGCCTGATCCAGAGTCCATTTCAAATATTTCTGTAAAAGAAAAATTTTGTATGTCTGTATTGTGTTTGGGAAATATCCGTTTTGAGGTCTCTAAGAGTCCATTTCAAATATTATTGGAAATAGTTATTTGTATGGTAAGAGCGCAAAGCTCGCATTATACATAAAAAAAATTCTACGACCGCTTTGAAAAAGAAGCATAAATATAATTAAATATATAACACATGACTGTGGCGTGTGCTTATTTTCAGTCTGTTATACCGTGGTCAGCCATGGACTGTCGTATCCATGGTAACGGGTCAATAAAAATTGTGAAAAGTGACGTTTAGATAGTTGTTGTGAATACTTTGCCGCGCGTTGCTATAGGCAACGCGCGGCAAAGTACTTTGTCGCTCGCTCCTCGGGAAACGTCTACTTAGCGTTGACTAACGCAAACACAAATGCCTGATTTTTATATCGGTCGTAGAAAAAAAAAATATGCGTCTGTATTGTGACCGTGAAAATTTTGTCAAATTTGTTTTTAACAGAAATATCCGTTTTCAGGTCCATAGAGTCCATTTCAAATATTTCTGGAAAAAAATTGTGTGTGTGCCTGTATTGTGACTGAAAAATTTTTCAGATTTGTTTTTTAACGGAAATATCTGTTTTGATGTCCTAGAGTCCATTTCAAATATTTCTGGAAAAAAAATATGTGTGTCTGTATTGTGACCGTGAATTTTTTTTACGGAAATATCCGTTTTGAGGTCCCTAGAGTCTATTTCAAATATTTCTGGGGGAAAAAAAATGTATCTGTTTGTGTGTTTCTCTGTGTCTCTAAATAATATTCGTTTTGAGGTCTCTATAGTTCATTTCAAATATTTCTGGAAAAGAAAAATTGTGTGTGTGGGTCTGTATTGTGATCGCAAAAATATTTTCAAAATTTTTTTCACGGAAATATCCGTTTTGAGGTCTCTAGAATCCATTTCAAATATTTCGGGAAAAGAAAAATTGTGTGTGTATCTGTATTGTGATCGCAAAAATATTTTGAAATTTTTTTTTTCACGGAAATGTGCGTTTTGAGGTTTCTAGAGTCCATTTCAAATATTTCTGGAAAAGACAAATTGTGTGTGTGTCTGTATTATGATCATGAAAATTTCTTTAAATTTTTTTTAATCCCTAGCCCTAGCCTCTTGAGTCCATTTTTCTGTATTGTGATCGTAAAAATGTTTTCAAAAATTTTTTACGGAAATATCCGTTTTCGGGTCTCTAGAGTCCATTTCAAATGTTTCTGCAAAAGAAAAATTGTATGTGTGTCTGTAAAAATTGTATGTGTGTCTGTATTGTTACCGTGAAATTTTTTCCAAACATTTTTTTAACGGAAATATTCGTTTTGAGTTCTCTAGAGTCCATTTCAAATATTTCTGGAAAAAAAATTGTGTGTGTCAGTGTCTCTATTGTGACTGTGAAATTTATTCAAATTTTTTTTACGGAAATATCTGTTTTGAAGTCTCTAAAGTCTATTTCAAATATTTCTGGAGAAGAAAAATTTTGTGTCTGTATTGTGATCGTGAAATTTTCTTCAAAAATTTTTTTAACGGAAATATCCGTTTTGATGTCTCTGAGTCCATTTCAAATATTTCTGGAAAAAAAAATGATGTGTCTGTCTATACTGTGACCGTGAAAATTTTATCAAAAATTATTTTAACGGAAATATCCGTTTTGAGGTCCCTAGAGTCCATTTCAAATATTTCTGAAAGACATAATTGTGTGTGTATCTGTTATTGTTACCGTGAAATTTTTTCCAAACATTTTTTTAACGAAAATATTCGTTTTGAGGTCTCCATAGTCCATTTCAAATATTTCTGGAAAAAAAAAATGTGTGTGTGTGTCTCTCTTGTGATTGCGAAATTTTTTTTACGGAAATATCTGTTTTGAAGTCTCTAGAGTCCATTTCAAATATTTTTGGAAAAGAAAAATTGTGCGTGTGTCTGTATTGTGATTGTGAAAATTCTTTCAATTTTTGTTTAACGGAAATATCTGTTTTGAGGTCCCTGGCGTACATTTTAAATATTTCTGGAAAAAAAATTGTGTCTGCACTGTGACCGTGAAATTTTTGCAAATTTTTTTTTAACGGGAATATCTGTTTTGAGGTCCCTATAGTACATTTCAAATATTTCTGGAAAAAAAATGTGGTGTGTATGTGTCTGTGTGTGTACATACTGTGAGCGTGAAAGTTTTTCCAAAAATTTTTTAAACGGAAATATCCGTTTTGAGGTCACTAGAATAGTCCATTTCAAATATTTCTAGAAAAAAAATTATGCGTGTCTGTATTGTAACCGTGAAAATTTTGACGAAATTTTTTTTAACGGAAGTATCCGTTTTGATGTCCCTAGAGTCCATTTCAAATATTTCTTGAAAAGAAAAATTATGTGTGTATTGTAATTGTGAAAAATTCTTCAATTTTTCTTAAGGGAAATATACGTTTTGAGGTCTCTATTCCATTTCAGATATTTCTGGAAAGAGAATTATGGGTGTTTTTGTATTGTGACCGTGAAAATTTTTTCTAAAATTTTTAACGGAAATATCCGTTTTGCGGTCCCTAAAGTCCATTTTAAATATTTCTGGGAAAAAAATTGTGTGTGTGTCTCTATTGTGATTGTGAACATTTTTTCAATTTTTTTTTTTTACGGATATATCCGTTTTGAAGTCTTTAGAGCAGGCATGTCAAACTCGTTTACCACCAAGAGCCACATCAAGTATTACACACAAGCCGCGGGCCGCATTACCAAAAAAAAAACTACAATTGAAACCAAACAAAAAATAATTATTTTTACCTTATATGTAATTTTTTTTTTAATATTTGATACCAACTTTGCCGGGCCGCAGACAATTTGTAAGCGGGCCGCGTGTTTGACATGCCTGATGTATACCATTAGGAAATATTTATTTTGACCTTGGGTGTAGAAAAATTAGTAGTGGTGAAATTTGTTTTTGTATGGATTTTGAAGGGATTCATCTTTGGAAATATTTATTTTGACCTTTGGTGTAGAAAAATGAGTAGTGGTGAAATTTGTTTTTGTATGGATTTTGAAGGGATTCGTCTTTGGAAATATTTATTTTGACCTTTGGTGTAGAAAAATGAGTAGTGGTGAAATTTGTTTTTGTATGGATTTTGAAGGGATTCGTCTTTGGAAATATTTATTTTGACCTTTGGTGTAGAAAAATGAGTAGTGGTGAAATTTGTTTTTGTATGGATTTTGAAGGGATTCGTCTTTGGAAATATTTATTTTGACCTTTGGTGTAGAAAAATGAGTAGTGGTGAAATTTGTTTTCGTATGGATTTTGAAGAAATTTGTTTGTTTGTTGCAGGGGGAACCGGAGGATTGCTTCTAGACACGGGAGCGGGACCATCGTTCCTGCCGTTACCACCGACGGTGCTGGAACAGGTGGCGTCCGGAAATTCGGAGGCGGGCGTGACGACGGTCCGGATGCCAGAGCACAGTCCCCGTTCCCAACAAGAGCAGCTGCCGCCCGCCCGCGAAGTCGACGTGGAAGTGTGTTTCGTATGCAAGAAGTGTCGGGTCGCGTTCGCCGGAGAGTCCGCCCTCTTAACCCACCAGAGGCAGTGCTTCAGCGGTAACCTGGAGGCGCGGGGGGCCTTCCGCGTCGTGCAGACCGGTTACGAGTGCAAACTATGCAACGCGGAACGTTTCAAATCGTTGCCGGAATTCAGGAAACACTGTGAAAGTGAGTCGCACACGAAAGTAATCAAGGTGAGTTCGTCTTTGCCGCCGCCCTCCGAGTCGCCCCTGAGCCACGAAATGGAGGACGTGGTTAACCAAATCACGCTGCTGGCGGCGAGGGCCGCGCAGGAGTCGGACCAGCCGGCCCGCGCCGGCGGCCCTCAGCTAGACTCCAACTCCAACACCTTCTGTCAGCCCACGGAGCCGAAGAGGAGGTTCCTGGCGCCCGCTGATGTCCTCACCAGCGCGCCGCACTGAAACCAATTTCTTGACGTGACAATATAGGTCAGACCCGCGCGCCCGCGCTGCTCACACAACGCAAACCTCGCCGTTGTTGTTATTGTTATAATCATTTTAAATATAAAAAAAAAGAAAATAAGAAATTACCCAAGTTCCTACCGCCGGCGCCCGGGTCTGACCTTGCCGAGCGAAGGAACTCGAACCGCGCGAAAATTTTGGAAACTAATTTTATTATCTCTCCACATTTTTTAGTATGCGCCATACTAAAACAAAGAAAAGAAACAAAAAATAAATAAGCAATGAATAGTGAATATTATATTTACAGCTGATCTATTTTTAAACGTTATTATTATGATTATTAAGTAGTTGTGTGTCAGTGTAGTAATTGTGTATAGCCGAGTAGGTCCGATGATTCCTATCGCAACGTATAGTTACTATGACACATAGATAAGAAAAAGAAGAAGAAGTTGATGCGAAGAAGTAAGGGAGGTGAAACAAAAAAAAATGAAGGGATATTAATAAATAATGTAGAGGTGTACATATAAAAATATAGGTAGGGTAGCGCCAGAGTTCCTCATTTCTACAAAATAAATTAAAAAAGAAATACTGCGACTACAATGTTCCTAAATCGAGATGTAGATACTGCATGCAGTCTCCATTTGGGGTCCCGAAAACTCGAGGACCCAGTAAAACAAGTTCCTATAACGCCCGCGTCCCAGTTCCTCAGATTTGCAGACACTCGCGAAGACGCGGGCGCTTTTTTTATTCATTATATTTAATTATTACAAAAAATAAACTTTTATTACTATTATTAATAACACATTATTAAAAAAAAAGTTGATATAAGGCAAATGCTGTATTTATCATATATATATTATATATATAAATATAAATGTATATGTATATCAGCTGGTTTATAAAGTACACGGCTCGCTTCACCCGTCATCCACTTTCAAGCCAGCAAAAAAATGAAAATTGGTTCCTACTAATTACTAATAATCGATACGGTGTTTAAGTAATAATATAGTTATGTTTTAAACGTTGGTTTTCACCGGCATTGTACGTATATATAGTAGTAGAAAATATATTTAAAATTTTAAATATATAAACCTAGGTTTACGTATCCAAAATAACTCAAAACTGGGAAATACTTCGGTATGACCTGCCTCGCATATTAGTGAGTTGATTTGGAACTAAGTGTGATTGTTGACATAGCGCGACCTCTGGCGGCGGATGAGTGGCGTCCAGGTCGCCCAACTATTTATCCTATTATATATATATTTATATACGAGGCTAAAACATATCGGCCATAATGGCTCGACGACTCTGACCTCACTAAACCTAATTTTAATAATACATAGCAGTCGCCACCGGATACTACTCATCCCCATCCAGAGCCATCGCAAACTAGCAATGCTAAGTGAATGTGACACGTGGCATCGCCACCTCTGACGTATTACACGATTATTATTACTATTCATATTATATCTTTATTATTATTATTACTATATTATAATTATTATTATTATATAAGGCAGTCAGTGTGTATTTATTGAGTATCTGTTTCTTTAGTACTGCTGGACCTCACAAGTCCGAAACGTGGTTCCTAATATATTTCATATCTCAATTTATTATAAATTAATGAAGAAATTTAAGAAAATTTTAAGAGACGAAACTCGAGCAGAAGTGAACAACCTAATTTTTTATACACGTCGTGACAATATCTTTAAAACTATGTACTACAACAGCATACGAGTAGGTGTTTGATGATACTCCAAAAAGAAAGAAAAAAAAAACGCTCAAATCTCCATCTCTCATGCATACACCGCTTCTGCCTTCTGTTTACAAAGATGCATCCCACTCCTCGGATTAACCTACTGTTCTATACACTAACAGGATTTGTGAAGATTTTCAGATTTAAAAAGAAATTTGAAACAACCATCACCCACGACCTAATTAATAAATCATTTCTGATTTATGCTCTAAAATTATTTATTTGGTAGAAATAAACTCTTGCATTTAAAAAAGATATTTACAAATAATACACTTATTACGTATAGAATTTTAATGAAAATATTCTTTGCTATTAAATTTTAATATGAAAAGTTTATGCTTTTGTAACGATTGTCGGGAATTAGAAGAGTACAGTAACAGAAAAAAAATATGTTGGCGGTGACCAGTAGCGTAGCGTATAGGGGACCAGGATGGGCGAAATAATTTGATAAGGAATTTTTTTTTGACATTAACAAATACCAAATATTGAAATACACTTTTCAATGCGAGCCGGCGCTGCACAACACTTTAAACACCCCGCGCCCTCTAACGCACGCTACGCCACTGGTGGTGACCAGGCGCGTAGATTGAAATTATTTTCGGAGAGGATTATGACTTTAACCTTTCTTACCAGCTAATAATTTCAAATTAAATAAAACCTTTGGAAGCACAAAATATCATTCTTTAAAATAGGGAAACCCCCCTCTATATACGCCACTGGTGGTAACTAATAAATAAAACGAACAAAACTGGGCAGCTAAATTCAGAACTTAAGAACACAGGGATGTTGGAGAAATAAAATCTTTAGAAACACAAAATATCATTCTTTAAAATTGGGAAACCCCCTCTATATACGCCACTGGTGGTGACTCATAAATAAAACAAATAAAACGGGGCAGATAAATTCAGAACTTAAGAATACAGGGATGTGGGTGAAATAAAATATTTGGAAACACAAAATATCATTCTTTAAAATTGCGCAACCCCCCTCTATATACGCCACTGGTGGTGACTAATAAATAAAACAAACTAATCTGGGCAGCTAAATCCAGAACTTAAGAATACAGGGTGTGGGTGAAATAAAATCTTTGGAAACACAAAATATCATTCTTTAAAATTGATCAACCCCCCTCTATATACGCCACTGGTGGTGACTAATAATAAAACAAAAAAATCTGGCCAGCTAAAATCAGAACTTAAGAATACAGGGATGTGGGTGGAACAAAATCTTTGGAAACACAAAATATCATTCTTCAAAATTGGGCAACCCCCCTTTATATACGCCACTGGTGGTGACTAATAAATAAAACAAAGTAATCTAGGCAGCTAAATTCAGAACTTAAGAATACGGGAATGTGGGTTGGTATTAAAATTGATAATGCAAATTTAAAGCTCGTACGACTTTTTTACGATTTTGCTTTCCTTCACGTCACTTTTTTTTCAAATTTGGGTTCCCCTCAACGAAATCTTGGGTAATTATTTAGCTATGAGGAGTACCTTCTAAGGGTCTTCTAAATAGGCTCATTCTACACGTGTTTGCAAGACAAACAACTTTTTCCTTGCTCAAAATCGGCGCTCATTGTTTGTTAAAAAGTTATTAACAAAAAAAGTTTAACCTGTTTTTCTACTGTATCTTTGAAAATAATAATTTTCGAGACAAAAAAGCTCCCGAAAAGCTCTACCTAATCTAACCCAACCTAACCTAACCTAATCTAACCTAACGTAACTACAACTAGGTTAGGTTAGGTTGAGTTAGGTTAAAATATTGATTTTCGAGAAAAAAAGTTTCAGACAAAAACTGAAGCTCTCGAAAAACTCTACCTAATCTAACCCAACCTAACCTAATCTAGCCTAACTAAAACTAGGTTAGGTTAGGTTGAGTTAGGTTGGGTTAGGTTAAAATATTGATTTTCGAGAAAAAAAGTTTCAGACAAAAATTGAAGCTCCCGAAAAACTCTACCTAATCTAACCCAAACTAAACTAATCTAACCTAACCTAAACTAACCCAACCTAACCTAATCTAACCTAACTAAAACTAGGTTAGGTTAGGTTGAGTTAGGTTGGGTCAGGTTAAAATATTGATTTTTGAGAAAAAAAGTTTCAGACAAAAACTGAAGCTCCCGAAAGACTCTACCTAATCTAAGCCAACCTAACCTAATCTAACCTAACCTAACCCAGCCTAACCTAATCTAACCTAACTAAAACTACGTTAGGTTAGGTTGAGTTAGATTAAAATATTGATTTTTGAGAAAAAAAGTTTCAGACAAAAACTGAAGCTCTCGAAAAACTCTACCTCATCTAACCCAACCTAACCTAACCTAATGTAACCTAACCCAACCTAACCTAATCTAACTTAACTAAAACTGGGTTAGGTTGGGTTAGGTTAAAATATTGATTTTCGAGAAAGAAAAGTTTCCCTCAAAAACTGAAGCTCCCGAAAAGCTCTACCTAATCTAACCCAACCTAACCTAATCTAACCTAACCTGATTTAACCTAACCTAACCCAACCTAATCTAACCTAACTACAACTAGGTTAGGTTGGGTTAGGTTAGATTAGGTTGGGTTGGGTTAGATAAAGCTTCAGTTTTTTTCTGAAACATTTTGTAAAGAGTAGATTTGTCGAAATGTAGTGTTTCAGAAACACATTTTAGAAAGCAAACTCTTCGTAATAGAGTTTCTTAAAAAAGTAAATTCTTTGAAATGCATTATTTCGAAAAACCTCTTGCGAGAGGAAATTCTTTGAAATTAATTTTTCGAATGTTTATTTTCGAAAGTAAATTCTTATAAGGCGCAATTTAGAAAGTAAATTCTTCGAATTGCAGTTTTTCGAAAGAAAATTCTTCGAAATTAAATTTTTCAAAAACGCAATTTCAAAAGTGTATTTTTTCGTCACATGGCCAATTCTTGGAAAAGAGGTTTTTCGAATTTCAATTATAAAGGGTGTTACAGCACTCTAGGAATGGTCAATCACGTGCTTACCTATCAAACTATTTTTAACAAATGTTTTTCGAAAGTAAATTCTTCGAAATGCAGTTGTATTTCGAAAAACCTCTTGCGAAAGGAAATTCTTTGAAATGAATTTTTCGAATGTTCATTTTCGACAGTAAATTCTTCTAAACCGCAATTTAGAAAGTAAATTCTTCGAATTGCAGTTTTTTTAAAGTAAATTCTTCGAAATTAAATTTTTCAAAAACGCAATTTTAAAAGTATATTTTTTCGTCACATGGCCAATTCTTGGAAAAGAGGTTTTTCAAATTTTAATAATACAGGGTGTTGCAACACTCCGGGAAGGGTCAATCACGTGCTTACCTATCAAACTATTTTTAACAAATGTTTTTCGGAAGTAAATTCTTCGAAATTAAATTTTTCAAAAACACAATTTCAAAAGAATATTTTTTCGTCACATGTCCAATTCTTGGAAAAAAAGTTTTTAGAATTCCAATTATACAGGGTGTTGCAACACGCCGGGAAGGGTCAATCACGTGCTTACCTATCAAATTATTTTCAGTAAATGTTTTTCGGAAGTAAATTCTTCGAAATTACATTTTTCAAAAACGCAATTTTAAAAGTATATTTTCTCGTCACATGGCCAATTCTTGGAAAAGAGGTTTTTCGAATTTCAATTATACAGCATGTTACAACACTCTGGAAAAGGTCAATCGCGTGCTTACCTATCAAACTATTTTCAACAAATGTTTTTCGAAAGTAAATTCTTCGAAATTAAATTTTTCAAAAACGCAATTTCAAAAGTATATTCTTTCATCACATGCCCAATTCTTGGAAAAGAGGTTTTTCGAATTTCAATTATAAAGGGTGTTACAATACTCTGGGAAGGGTCAATCACGTGCTTACCTATCAAACTATTTTTAACAAATGTTTTTCGAAAGTAAATACTTCGAAATTAAATTTTTCGAAAACGCAATTTCAAAAATATATTTTTTTCGTCACATGGCCAATAGTTGGAAAAGAGGTTTTTTGGATGTCAATTATAAAGGGTGTTACAACACTCTGGGAAGAGTCAATCACGTGCTTACCTATCAAACTATTTTTAACAAATGTTATTTGAAAGTAAATTCTTAAAACCTTTCGCGAAGGAAATTCTTCGAAATGGAGTTTTTCGAATGTGCATTTTCGGAAGTAAATTTTTCGAAATGAAGTTTTTCGAAAGTAAATTTTTCAAAATGCAGTATTTCGAATACACATCTTACAAAGTAAATTCTTCGAAATGGACTTTTTCGTAAAGTATATACTTCAAAATTAAGCTCATTGTTCGTTAAAAAGTTATTAACAAAAAAGTTTTACCAATTTGTTCACTGTATCTTCGAAAATATTGATTTTACAGAAAAATGTTTCAGACAAAAATTGAAGCTCCCGAAAAGCTCTACCTAACCTAACCTAACCTAACTAAAACTAGATTTTACACAAAACGTGTACGATTTTATTTTAGAGTAAAGCATCCTTTATGTTATAGAAATTTGCGCGATTTCAAAACTTTGACTTGCAGTGGTTTGTTTTGAAGTAAAAAATTCTTTCGGCTTAGTTTAGAGCGAAAATGCTTTTGTTTAAAAAATACGCGTTTTGTGTTACATTGGAGATTTTTCAAAAACAAAATCAAAGGTGTTTTATCTTAACTTGAAAAGTACTGGAAATTTTGAAGTACAAAACCATAGGTGTTTTATTTTACCATGAAAAAATACTGGAAAATTTTAAAGTACAGAGCCAAAGGTGTTTTATTTTGCCGTGAAAAGTACTGGACATTTTGAAGTACAAACAAAGGTGTTTTATTTTACAGTGAAAAATACTGGAAAATTTTGAAGTACAAAACCATTGGTGTTTTATTTTGCCGTGAAAAATATTGGAACATTTTGAAGTACAAAACCCAAAGGTGTTTTATTTTACCATGAAAAGTACTGGAAAATTTTGAAGTACAAAACCAAAGGTGTTTTATTTTACCATGAAAAGTACTGGAAATTTTTGAAGAACAAAACCATAGGTGTTTTATTTTGGCTTGAAAAATACTGAAACATTTTTAAATTAAATGTCAAAAAATCGTTTGTGTTCCACTGCAAAAAAAAAATAAATAAAATCAAAAAATTTTCGTCTTTATTACTTTTAAAAGCAAAGATATTTTCAAACATAAAATTCAATGTAAACAACAATCCTACAAAATGATTTCAGCTATTTCAACTATGATTTCGATTGATTTCTACTGCAAATAAACTTTAAATCATTAATATATGTTCAAATATGATTTAAAGGTAAAAAAAGTTTGCAGAATACATTTTCAGATCATAAAATCAAGTTTGAAATATTTTAAAAAAAGTAATTTTGATTACCAATATTTGTAACTTCGATTAATTAAAAAAAAAATAGTTTCCACTTCAAATCATACATTTTGATAGAATTAAGTATTTTGTTTGTATCTGGATTGTAAATTAGACACAAACAAAAAAACAAATATTTTAATTTCGATATTTGATATGAATTGAACAAAATATTTTCAAATTTGTTGAATTTTTAATATTCAGGATTGTTAAAATTAATATTTTGAATTGTATAGCAAAACCATTAATCGATCAAATGCAAGAGTTTATTGGTAAATTAAGAACCTAAACATTCTAAAATCTGAAAATCTTCACCACAACCCCAATCTCCAATTTTTTTAAAACCAAAACCGATTAACACGCTTATGCATGACCGTCCCTCTTACACCCAAATTATTAATTTATTTTTTTAATTTCGAAAAAAAGCGAATTTGTTTTACTGGACCATTTATTTTTGTTTACACATGATTATTCAATTATTATTTGGACCCACAGATTATTTTATTTATTTATTTACCTGCGTGCAGTTATCTTAATTTACGTTATTCCCGGCACATTGTGTTTTACTTTTACGTTGTAAATATTATTTTATAATTTGTATATTGTACAAAGCCAGTAACAAGGAACATATCTCGAATTATATATATATAAAGAAAATATATATTTTTTTAAGTTAAGGCTGCATCTTTGTAAATAACAATTTTGGAAAAACCGCAGGATTGATTAGCTCTTAAGTGTTGAATCTGTATAAAAATTAGCGCGCGCATTTATTTTTTATTGAGCCTATTCTCGCTATATAAATATATTATTATTATTATTATTTACGCTATGCGTAAGACTTCGAAGAAAAAAACAGTGATCTAGATTATAAGTTTACGAATCTGATTATTATTGTATATTATTTATTTTATTATTCTCTTTCTCTCTATCTCTATTTAAACCCCTTTTTTTGTGATGTATATATTAGTTGATTAAATAATTTATAAGATGACTGCGTGTGTATGAGAGATCGATCCGATCCAAACAATAACTTCTCGCTGAATTTCGATTATTTGTTTATATTGTTGAAAGTTCTATTTATAAAAATGAAATGATGATGATGATGACGATGAAAAAAAAGGCTAAATAACTAACTTAGGTTTTAATGAGGATTGTTTTCTCTGTATATTTTTCGTTTCTTCTTTTTACACTTGCAGATTGTTGTTTTCTCGTTTTCTTTCTATCTCTCTCTCTCTCAACAAATAGACGAATGTGCGTTTTCGTTACGTTTTTACTGCAGACACGAAATAATGAAACAAAATCAAGTCGATGATGATGAATATTAATAATAATATTAATAGGTAAATGTTTGTATCCTACGGCTTGTGCCGCCTCTCATTTTGTGAGTGTATATGAAAGTCAAATAAACTACATAGTTTATCATAAAAAATTACTTGTTTTGAAATTTGAAAATGAAATTCCCTAAATTCCTAGTCCTACAGTTCTTCAAGAATCCAGGAAGGCAGGTAAGTAAATGAAAGAGAAAAATATATTTTCAGCCAAGTTATATAAAGTCATTCAAATTCATTTTTAAGTCGGATAGAAATTGTAAAACAAAAATAACAGAAAAATATTGACGTGGCTATCATATAACTTTCTCCAATTTGATGGTGTAATAATATATTATTATACAAGTTTAATAAGAGGGTACATTGTGTGAGGAAACGAGTGCCACAATGCCTCTTATTAAACAAGTATATACTATATACAATTTTTTCCGCTTTGGATTTAGCTAAAGATTTATTTTTTTTAAATTAAATTAAAGGACTTACTATATTTTAAAACCATAATTATTTATTATTTATCATCAAAATAAAATAAAAACTTAAACATTTGCACTGGAAAAAAAAATTTAATATTTTACATAAAAAAAATTGGCCTTGTGAGTAGAGCTCCTGCTCGCGGGCCTCGTGGTCGTGGGTTCGAATCCCATCCATGCGGTCACTTTTTCGGAACGAAGAAGTGGCCGTGCAGGTACATGGATGTCCAGTGTATGTCCCCCCAATCATTATATAATATATAATTGAGTATATATATAATAAATATTTAGAAATCAATATAAACAGTTAATTGAAAACTCTGGCGGAATAGACCAGTTTCCTATGCCAAGAAAAAAAAACATAAAAAAATATTTCTACAGCGATTTCAATAGTATTTAAAACGGAATAAAACTCAAAAATTTCTTGCACACCTCCAGAAATAGGGTAAGTCCACTGAGGTTTGTATACTATTTTATTCACAGCCGTACCATTATTTTTTATGCTAAACGTTCAGGTAAATTTTGTCATAAATTGCTATTAATGTTAAATCAAATAAAATAAAAGTGAGTTGAGAAATGCTGGCACAAAACGAGGGTGGGAAGTAGCGACCAGTAATGAGATGAAATGCGGGAAAATTTCAACTTTTAAGGTCAATATATTATGTATACGTTGTGAATAAAAGGAATTTCTATGATATTTTGCATATTTATCGATTTTTTCAAAAACTTTTCAGATTTCGAAAAAAATCTTGTTATAAGTTATTCATTATAGAGTTTTCTTCTATTTTTGTTTGTATCAATTAGATGTAACTATCATAATTTCATAATTATAGACCAAACATGTGAAAAATTTTCTGTTTTTAATTTTTTTCTCGAAAATCAAAGGGTTTATGAAACATATTTGTGAACAGAAGATGTGCAGTTCTTTATTATCTTCATAATTAATATAAAGATTTTTATTATCTTCATAATTAATATAAAGATTTTTATAATATTAATCACATTTAATTTTTTTGGAGAAAAACAAATTTTATCAAAAGCTTTTCTATTCTTTGGATTATCAAATAAAGCTTATGTTTAAAGTTTCATTTCAATTCCTGTATTGATTTTTTAAATACAGATCTTTTTTCCCAAAAATTATTAGAATTCTGGCCTTAAAATGTATATTTCGGTCGAAAAAAATTTTGAATAATTTTCACATACATTTCAACACTTTATTTTGGAGAAATAAAAAATAATCAAAAAATTATCGAAATGGATTCTGGACTTTTGAAAAATTTTAGCGATCACACTTGCTCGCACTTAGTAAAGGATGAATTTAAAAAAAATAAAAAAATTGTTAGAATGGACTCCACGGACATCAAAATGTATATTTTCACTGAAAAAAATTAAAAAATGTCCACGATCACACTTTCTCGTATTTAGAAATGAAGAAATTTAAATAATTCAAAATGTATATTTTTACTGAACAAAAATTTGAAAAAATTTCCACGATCACACTTTCTCGTATTTAGATGAAAATGAAGAAATTCAAACAATTAAAGAAATTGTCGGAATGGACTATACGGACCTCAAAATATATATTTCCGCTGAAAAAAAAAATTGGAAATTTTTCACGATCACACTTATTCGTATTTAGTAACGATGAAAAAAAAAAATAATCAAAAAAACTGCCAGAATAGATTTCAGAGACCTCAAAATGTATATTTTCGCTGAAAAAAATTTTCTCGAAGGCAGTAACGGATAAATAAAAAAAAAATAAAAAAATTTCCAGAATGGACTATACGGACTTCGAAATGGATATTTCCGCTGAAGAAGATTTTAAAAAATTTTCACGGTCACACTTTCTCTTACTTGGTAAAAAAGAAATTAACAAACAATTGTCAAAATGGACTTAACACACCTCAAAATGTATATTTCCGCTGAAAAAAAAATTGGAAAATTTTTACAATCATACTTTCTCGTATTTATTAACAATGAAATTAAAAAAATAATTAAAAAACTGTCAGAATAGACTCTAGAGACCTCCAAATGTAAATTTGCGCTGAAAAAAATGTTGAAAAGTTTTTCTCACAAAACAAAAAATTTAAAATAAAAACGTCAGAATGGACTTTATGGACCTCAAACTGTATACTTTCGCTGTAAAAAAAATTGAAAATTTTCACGATTACACCTTCCCTAACTTAATAAAGAGGAAATTAAAAGAATTCAAAAAAATGTCAGAATAGTCTCTAGAGACCTCAAAATGTACATTTCCGTAGAACAAATTTTTGAAAATTTTTCACGAAGGAATTTTCTTGAACGCAGTAACGGAGAAATAAAAAAATAAATAAAAAAAATTGCCAGAATGGACTATACGGACCTCGAAATGGATATTTCCGCTGAGGAAAATTTTGAAAAATTTTCACGGTTACACTTTCTCGCACTTGGCAAGGAAAACATTAAAAAAAATGTCAGAATGGACTTAACAGACCTCAAAATGTATATTTCCGCTGAAAAACAAAATTGGAAAATTTTCACGATCAGACTTTCTCGTATTTATTAACGATGAAATTAAAAAATAATCAAAAAACTGTCAGAATAGACTCTAGAGACCATTCTAGAGAATATATATTTTCGTTGAAAAAAAATTGAAATTCTCGAACGAAAAAAATTAATAAAAAAATTTAAAAAAAATTTCAGAATGGTCTTTACGGACCTCAAAATGTATATTTCCGCTGAATTTTGTTTTAATTTTCACGATTACACCTCGAACTTGATTAAGAGGAAATTAAAAGAATTCAAAAAAATGTCAGAATAGTCTCTAGAGACCTCAAAATGTACATTTCCGAAGAACAAATTTTTCACGTCGTAACGGAGAAAAAGAAAATCAGAAACATTTTAGAATGAAAACTCTACGGAGCTCAAAATATATATTTCGGCGGAAAAAAAAATGTTGAAAATTTTTACGGTCACACTTTCTTGTACTAGTAACGGAGAAATAAAAAAAACAAAATAAAAAATCGGTAGAATGGACTCTACGGACCTCAAAACATATATTTCCGCTAAAAAAAAATGCTGGAAAGTGTTTATGATCACATTTTCTTGTACATAATAGCAATTAAATTAATTAAAAAATAAATAAATATTGTCAGAATAGACTCGAGAGACCTCAAAATGTATATTTCCGTAGAAGAACAGTTTAAAAAATTTTCACGATCACAACACTTGAAAACAAATCCAAAAATGTTTGGAAAATTTTTCTCGAACGAAGTAACGTAGTAATAATTTTTTTTTTTAATGCCAGAGTGAACTATACGGAGTTCGAAATGGATATTTCCGCTGAAAAAAATTTAGAAATATTTTCACGGTCGCACTTTCTCGTACTTAGTAATAAAGAAATTAAAAAAAAAGTCAGAATACTCGTAGACTCTACGGACATCACTCACACTTTTTCGTAGTTGGTAATGAAGAAATTAAAAAAAAAATGTCAGAATGGACTTAACAAACCTTTTTCCGCTGAAAAAAAATTTGGAAAATTTTCACAATTACACTTTCTCGAACTTAACAAAGAAGAAATAAAAAGAAATCAAGAAAATGCCAGAATAGTTTCTAGAGACCTCAAAATGTACATTTCCGTAGAAATTATTTTTGAAAATGTTCACGATCTCGTACTTAAAAATAAGTAACAAGGAAATTAAAAAGAAAATAAAAAAATAGTTAGAATGAACTCTACGGACTTCAAAATATATATTTCGGCGGAAAAAAATGTTGAAATTAAAAATTTTTACGATCACACTTTCTTGTACTTGGTAACGGAGAAATTATTTTTTTAAACCCGTAGAATGGACTCTGGAACCTCAAAATGTATATTTCCGCTGAAAAAAAAAAATTTGAAAATTTTCACGATCACACTTTCTCGAATTTAGTAACGATGAAATAAAAAAATAATAAAAAAACCGTTAGAATAGACTAAAGACCTCAAAATGTATATTTTCGTTAAAAAAAAAGTTTTTTCGAATGATTTTTTTTCTCAAACGCAGTAACGGAGAAATAAAAGAAAATAAAAAAATTGCCAGAATATACTGAACGGAGCTCGAAATGGATATTTTGAAAAATTTTAACGGTCACACTTTCTCGTACTTTAATGAAGACATTTAAAACAATTATCAGAATGGACTTTACGGACCTCAAAATGTATTTTTCCGCTGAAAAAAATTTTGGAAAATTTTCATTAAAAAAAAAATGTCAAAATAGTCTCTAGAGACATCAAAATGTACATTTCCGTAGAACAAATTTTTGAAAAATTTTCACAATCTCGTACGTGTTTACGGAGAAAATAAAAAAAAAACTTCAAAATGTGGATTTCCGCTGAAAAACGTGCCAAGTTTGAAAAAAAATCGGTGCAGCAGTTTTCGAGATATCGTGGTCACCGTGTTAAAAATTCGTTTAAAGTTTCGACTATGCGAACGAAGAGTAATTTAAAAGCCTGTGACTTCGTCAATTTTTACCGAACTAATTCCAACTTTTTAGGAAACATTCTTCAAACATTGTGCTTACTGAAAATGTCAAAACCCAAAATTCTATTTTTTTAAATTTCTGACTAGGTGTTTTTGGCACAAAACAATATTTCAGGCGTTCCAGACTTTTTGACCACACTGTATAAGATGCTATGAATTTAACGTGTTAATCTCTATCGCAAATAAATCTTCGCCGAACTATAAATGCAGATTGATTTTAATCTAAACAAACAGCAATAAATCGATCATAATAAACGCGTGCGAATTATGTATTCATCTAACTGCAAATTGATAATCCGGATATGATTTATGGTATTACGCGACGATTTAATCGAAAACTTAATTTAATATAAAATTAACCAAATGCATGCTCCATCGAGTGCAGTAACGAATGCAAATGCGCGCAGACTTTCTCTCGAAACTGTAATAATATTCACGGAAGGCAATGAATCAATTCCGATATTCCTATTAGAGAATGAAGACATCAACGTCAACGATCTTATACAATTGCGCGCGAATAACATATTTTATAGATGGGGTAAAAATATTCACAGCAAATACCATTCGATCGAATAGTTTTATCCTTTAGAAGGCAATGATTATATTGTTAAGTCTTTGTTGGATATGTAACATCGGCATTTACATGTCAGTGTTTAAAGTTGCAATTTTTTTAAATAAATTATAAACAGAAACGATTTCAGCAAATTTTCAAAGTAAGTAACCTGCATCACTCTTCTCTTCATGTTGTTGAAAACATTCACTACTTTACACTCTAAATTCTTGTAAGATTTTTTTTTAAGTTATTTAGAAATATCATGTTAGCATTGTAACCAACAATAAGTAATATAAATATCAATGTACACATTGAGACGGAATATTTAAAAGATACGCCGTTATTACATAAGAGTATAATATGCGCGATGTGCAATAGGAACTACAATTAATCATAATTTATATGGCCTTAGACGGTGGACGACGTTTCATGTGTGTAGATTAATACATTTTTATGATCGCCGTTGTCCTCTTATTGGCCATTTGAATTTAAAAGAGCATTGTGCGAATATTATGATATTATGACCATGTTTTGGAGGAGCGCGGACTGAATAATAATTCCCCTGCTGCGACAAAATCTCTTTGATGATATAATTGTAGTTAAGTTATGATAATTTTGTTCGTCTTAGCATTGAGTTTGGAGGATCCGACGGGAATAATTTGAATTTGACCTTTTATATTTTTTATAAACTGAATATCCAGTGCAAGCTTTAATTTAATTAATTTGGTAACACAGGCAAACAATTGCAGCTTTAATGGAACAACGCTATCATTTATAATAATGATGGTGTCAAGTGTTGGTCGAATTACGTTGCACAATTTATTATTATTATTATAAAATGCTTATGAAATGATGGTGTAAGAGCTACTGAATTAATGACGTCGTTGAAATGAGATTAATCAAGTATGCAAAGTGTGTTGCATGATAGTAAAGGCGCCAAAAATGTTGTGATGTCCTTATTTTTAACTATGATTTATTAACCCCTTAATAAACAAACAAAACTTTAGTCGAGTAATAAATATGTAAACATTTTTTTTCGGGGTTGCAGTGGCTAGAGCGCCAGCATCTGCTTGCTGCATCACAAGTCGAGTGTGTTCTATTCCAAATTTTTCTGACCAAGAAATATCTACCCGGGTCTGTGGTCATTGTGTTCGTCTATTTGACATTATTCATCTAATTTATAATCATAGATCGACGTTAGTGGCCGAATGGCTAATCGCCTACGCCAATCAAACTAAAAGTGCATTCAAATTAAATATAATTTAATTTTAATTTTAAGGATGATATTGCTGCACTCCTGCAAAGGATTAATCAAGTTTTCTGCTATTTTTTGACAACAACATGTTTGAGCAATTAACGTACGTTCTAGAATTTTTGGCACAATTTTTATCTCGTGACGAGAATTAATCTTTTCACCCAGGTTTGTATACTGTTTTATTTACAACCGTACGATGAGTTTTTATGCAAAAAATTCAGCTAAATTTTGCCGCAATGAAAAATTCAATCAATCTAATTAGCAGTTTTTTGATATAGCATTAACTTAAAGTGCAATAAAAAAAACGACAGTTGATAAAACGTAAACCAAAATTGAGTTTTTATCATAAAAATTATTGTACATTTTGTAGCTATTATCTAGAATATTATAGCAGTAATGTCAAAGGGTCATTCCATGCTTTTTCAACAAAAGGTTGTGCTGCGCCATTTTTATTTATTTTTATATTTTGCACAGATATTTATACATGTTTCTAGAGTTCAAAACTAATTTTCGAAAAAAAATCATTCATGACCCCAAACCAATTGAAATAAATGCCAGTTGATAAAGTGCGGGCGGAAAATGAGGCAGGAAAGTAATGTGATGAAATGAGGGAGGGAAATAGCAGTCAGTAATGTAACACTTCCCAACTTTTGAAAGGTCGATAGTCAATGAAATTTAATGACTAAAAAAAATTATATAATAGTAATATCAAATTACCTTCGGACACAAAACTTTGTTTAAGTTGTTGACTTTAAGTTCGATTGAATTTGTTGCTTTACAATATCGTAGAAAGTATGAAAAGTTGTTGAAATAAATATTCCTAGTCTTAGAGGACGAAGATATTTGATGTAGAACGATTTATCGCTCAATAGCGGAGTGCGAGTAGGTAATACCATGTCCGATCTTCCCAAAAAGTAGAAGACCACAAAGATAGCAGAGAAGAGCAAACAATCAAGTTGGGATATCAGTGAGGAGATTGGGTTGTCTATAAAGCAGTGGCGGCTCGTGGAACATGTTAATGGTAAGGCCATTTATACGATATACCCCCTCCTCCCTCCCCTCCGTTTTTTGAAGAAAGAAAGAACGATTTATTTTCCTAGACTAAAGTAACTGGCGAAAAAGTTTTCTAAGAATTACTTAAAAATTCTTGCTGAGCTTGAAACTACAGGTAGTGCCAAGCAGGGGCGGCTCGTTATACAGAGCCAAGGAGCCATGGCACTGCTCAGTAAGAATTTTTAATTCATTCTCAAAACACTTTTTCGCCAGTTACTTTGGTCTATGGAGATAAATCGTTCTTTCTTTCTTCAAAAAAAAAGAAGGAGTTTAATTGTATAAGTGGCTCTACCATCGACATGCTACACGAACCGACACTGGTGCCAAGGCTCCTTGGCTTTACATAACGAGCCGCCCCTGCTATAAAGCACTTCAAAGAGTACTTTGTTGTTGAAATTAAAAAAATAAAAGTGAAATATCGAAGAAGAAAATGGCCCAAATTCACCCAAGGTCAACTTATTACCACGGTGCTGCCGTCAACTGATGCGGACGCATTCTGCGAATGAAAAAAATATGATTGTAGTTAATTAAATGAAGCTTCAAGGTCATTCCATGCTATTTCAACAAATGATTGTGCTAAATGTTGCACTATTTGTATTTTTATGTTTTATATTTCGCACAGGTATTTATACATATTTATCGAGTTCAGCACTAATGTTAGAACTAAAAAATCTTGCCATGCGGCAGATATTTCCCCAGATGAAGCTTGAAGCATGTACATTTTTGTGATTACAAGCAACTTTAATTTAAAAATTTCTTTACGCAGATTAAAGCAGTGGCGGCTCGTGGAACATGTTGATGGTAGAGCCACTTGTACAATATAAACATGTATCTTTGTTAAATGATCCAAGTGTGAGGCGCGATTCTCATGATTTACGTTTCGGGGAAGTACAAACGTGTGCCGCAATCTGTTTTCGCGTTATTCGTTCTCAACGGTTAAAAATTATTGCTTAGCTTGAAACTACAGGTAGTGCCTTGGCTCCTTGACTCTATGTAACGAGCCGCCCCTGGATTAAAGTGCTGATTATTTTGGTTTTTATTAGTTTTATCATTTGGTATATTTTTTCCAAATTAAATGGTCAAAGTTTATCATTGATTTTTGCATTTTTCGACCCTGTTTTTCACTGGGAAGGGGACAAATTTAGTTTATTTTTCTTTATTTTAATTACTTTATTTTAACATTCTGCAGCTATAAATGAATGAATAGACGTACCAAAAACTAAGATGTGCACCTGATTTATGTAATACATTCATATAAAGAATTTTTTTTGTATCTAGAAAGTATACACAATACGAAACATAAAACGAAATAGGATGGGGTAGATTTAAACAATTCCAATTTTTGCAAACGTTCGCGTGTAATAATGTACAGCAGTGGAAATATTGTTTCGCGCGTTGGCGTCGGTGGAATAAAAAGGGGGATCCCAGATAATGATCAAGAGGAATTGCCGGTGACACTGTCTCCCGCCTGTACCACCCCCCCAACTACCAACCATATCGCTAGTATCAATTTTCGGTGTATAGGATCTTGCATAACGACATCGATTGAGTCTATCGCCGTTCCCCGAAGACTCTTTTCAATTTTCAATATTTCCCTACAAGCTCTTGATGTTTTATTCATTGCACTCAGCGCCATCTTGAGAGACTCAATCAGACAATCTCATTGGAATGCATGCATATACCGGCGCATCCGGCCACACGTTCCCTCTAAAGCTCCGTGATACGTTCCTCTCTCTGCTCTCTACACTCCGCATCCATTCCTGCTCCTCTTCCTGCTGCCATTGTTTCATTAATAATTTACTTTATAATTCTTTTTTACAATGTAATAACATACAATTCAGAAAATCAGAGGTCGTAAGACAAATTATTTTCAGTCTAGGTAAAATAAACAAAGCTGACTCTAAGCAAAAATTTCCAAACCTTTTCCTTAAATACAATTTCGTCGTAATATTGCGTTAATTGAATAATATTCATGTTTTAACGAGACCTCTAATTTTCCGGTCGACGTTAAGTAAGCACTTAAAAATTAAAGTAATTACAAAACGTTGGCATTAACAATTCAAATTAATATTTTCTGACAATGTAATTCCGGGAATCCGCTGAATAATTAAAGCAATTACTGCGGATGTAGCGCAGCGGGGATGAGGACGAAAGAGGGAGGAAGAGGGAGAGGGAGAGAGAGGGGGACGGGGACTTAATTCTTAAAAAGGCTATTTGAAGTCGACGCTAAAATCAGCTTTGCGAGGAAAAACGAAAGCCGTGTTTATTTTTCATCACGAGGATTTTTAACCCCGACGCAGTCGAACAGTGAAATATTCCATGATTCGTCTGTTATCGGATGGAATAGAGTGGCGGCGCGGTTCGCTAGAATATTTGATCCTCGCCAAAAGTATATGTGTGTATTTTGGGTTCGATTATAGAAAATACACATGATGGTATGGTATAGAGGGAGCGGAGCGGATTTTCACGTCACCGAAAATATTTGCGCCTGGATCTAGGTTTCCTAATCGAATACAGTTCAATTAAATGCTCACAGAGAGCTGCTAACGTATTGTATCCATAAAAATTTGGAGAATAAAATAATGTTATTAAAAAAAAACTTACTGAATCAAATGGTTGTTCAAACTCGACTGTTTCTCATCTTAATCTTTCTACTTTTGACCAGAAGTAATTTTAGAAGTTCTGCAAACTCCTCAAAATCCCCTGAAACTATTTCAGTGGCTGTAAAAGGGTTTTTCTTCCCTGATGAATGAACTGGCTTCACCCAAACATTTCTATTGGTAAATTACACATTTCTTTCATTTTTTTTGTTTTATGTCTGTAACACATTCCATGCCATAGGAACTTATGGTCAATAGTTTTAGGTTTTGAGAATCTTGAAGAGCTATCATACACATTGCAGTAATATGG
This sequence comes from Ocypus olens, assembly GCA_910593695.2. Classification (NCBI taxonomy): domain Eukaryota; kingdom Metazoa; phylum Arthropoda; class Insecta; order Coleoptera; family Staphylinidae; genus Ocypus; species Ocypus olens. The sequence goes on from OU343049.1 coordinate 51,871,525, forward strand.
CTTTTCCCATGTTAACCCCCGCAAGTATCTGAATACATTGTTAGGTGTTGAACGTTTCTGCCAAATTAGACATTTATAGCCACATGAAACAATATCGTAAAAAGGATGTAATATCAATGTTAATACTCCACTTGACGTATGTAAGTCATTCTGTTAGTAACATCAATAAGGATTACTATTATTATTATTACTATCGTTTCCAAGGAAATTTTTCAGACAAATAATTCTCAGAATGAGTTGTTGAGGTTTAAATAGTGAATTTTTCAAATCGTTGAGTATTCGTTTTTCTAGTTCAAGTTTAGGTTGTTATTATTCTGTCTCCACTTAAGATTTAGCAATTGTTTTTACAGAAAATGATAATTGCAATGTTTCTTTATAGATCGTAAGCTTTTTAAGTGAATTGCTTGATCAAGGAATTTTTTACAATTTTTCAAATCGTTGAGTGCATTTTTCGTTTGCCCAGTTCAAGTTTAGCTTGTTGCTATTCTGTTTCTACTTAGGATTTAACAATTGTTTTTACAAGAAATGATAAATGCAATGTTTCTTCATAGATCTGGAGCTTTTTAAGCGAATTCGTCGATCAGTGAATTTTTTACAATTTTTCAAATCGTCGAGTGCATTTTTCGTTTTTCCAGTTTGAGTTGAGCTTGTTGCTATTCTGTTTATACTTAGAATTTAGCAACTGTTTTTACAGAAAATGATAAATTCAATGTTTCTTCATAGATCTAGTGCTTTTTAAGCGAATTCCTTGATCAGCGATTTTTTTACAATTTTTAAAATCGTTGAGTGTATTTTTCGTTTTTCTTGTTCAAGTTTAGGTTGTTATTATTCTGTCTACACTTAGGATTTAGCAATTGTTTTTACAGGGAATGATAAATGCAATGTTTCTTCATAGATCTTGAGCTTTTTAAGTGAATTCCTGGATCAGTGAATTTTTTGCAATTTTTCAAATCGTCGAGTGCATTTTTCGTTTTTCAGGTTTAAGTTGAGCTTGTTGCTGTTTTGTTTCTGCTTAAGATATAGCAATTGTTTTTACCGAAAATGATAAATGCAATGTTTCTTCATACATCTTGAGCTTTTTAAGTGAGTTCCTCCATCAGTGAATTTTTTACAATTTTTCAAATCTTTGATTGCATTTTTCGTTTATCCAGTTTAAGTTGAGCTTGTTGCTGTTTTGTTTCTGCTTAGGATATAGCAATTGTTTTTGCCGGAAATAATAAATGCAATGTTTCTTCATAGATCTGGCGCTTTTTAAGCGAATTCCTTGATCAGTGAATTTTTTACAATTTTTCAAATCGTTGACTGTATTTTTCGTTTTTCTAGTTCAAGTTTAGGTTGTTATTATTCTGTCTCCACTTAGGATTTAGCAATTGTTTTTACAGGAAATGATAATTGCAATGTTTCTTCGTAGATCTGGAGCTTTTTAAGCGAATTCCTTGATCAGTGAATTTTTTACAATTTTTCAAATCGTCGAGTGCATTTTTCGTTTTTTAGGTTTAAGTTGAGTTTGTTGCTGTTGTGTTTCTGCGTAGGATATAGCAATTGTTTTTACCGGAAATGATAAATGCAATGTTTCTTCATAGATCTTGAGCTCTTTAAGTGAATTCCTCGATCAGTGAATTTTTTACAATTTTTCAAATCGTCGAGTGTATTTTTCGTTTTTCCAGTTTAAGTTTAGCTTGTTGCTATTCTGTTTCTACTTGGGATATAACAATTGTTTTTACAGGAAACGTTAAAAGCAATGTTTCTTCATAGATCTTGAGGTTCTTAAGTGAATTTCTCGATCAGTGAATTTTTTACAATTTTTCAAATCGTCGAGTGCATTTTTCGTTTTTCCAGTTTAAGTTTAGCTTGTTGCTATTCTGTTTATACTTAGGATTTAGCAATTGTTTTACAGAAAATGATAAATGCAATGTTTCTTCATAGATCTTGAGCTTTTTAAGTGAATTCCTCGATCAATGAATTTTTTACAATTTTTCAAATCTTTGATTGCATTTTTCGTTTTTCCAGTTTAAGTTCAGCTTGTTGCTATTCTGTTTCTACTTGGGATATAACAATTGTTTTTACAGGAAATGTTAAAAGCAATGTTTCTTCATAGATCTTGAGGTTTTCAAGTGAATTCCTTGATCAGTGAAATTTTTACAATTTTTTAAATCGTTGAGTGCATTGTTTGTTGAGCTTGTTTTTATTCAAGTCAAATTAAGCACTATTTTCAACAAGTCTCATATTGCGTATTTCTCTTGGTAACTTGGTAACTCCCCTAAACCAAATATAGAGTGGCTACGAAAATCCCGTCCACTTTTCTTGCGGTGGTCAAGAGATGGCGCTTTAGGGAAAAAAAATTAAAATATTGCCATCAACACAAAACACAAGTGGACTACTGAAATAAGTTCATGTGTTTTAAATTTCCTCGAGCCTTTTTTTTTATTAAATACGCCTGAAATTAAATCAAAACAATTAAAACGCAAAGGAACATTTAATAAATCAAATATCAACAAAATAAGAAAACCATAACGCTAAAAAATTAAAGTTTAAAAAAAAGCAAGTGCTTGAATTTATGGCCCAGATTTTCTTAGCAGATTTAAGTTCTTCCCCGGACAGTTCTACAAATATTTCTACAAAGTGAAGTGAAAAGTGACTAAAAGATTCGAACGCTGCGTCTACAAATTTCAGGGGTGAAAGATTTAAATGCTGCGTCTACGAATTTCAGGAATGTTCGAATGCTGCTTGTACAAATTTTAGGAGCGAAAGATTCGAATGTTACTTTTACAAATTCAGGACAGAAAGATTCGAACGCTGCTTCTACAAATTTAAGGAGTGAAAGATTCGAATGCTGCTTCTACAAATTTCAGGGATGAAAGATTCAAATGCTGCGTCTACAAATTTCAGGAATGTTCAAATGCTGCTTATACAAATTTCAGGAGCGAAATATTCGAATGTTACTTTTACAAATTTCAGGAGTGAAAGATTCGAACGCTGCTTCTGCAAATTTCAGGAGTGAAAGATTCGAACGCTGCTTCTACAAATTTAAGGAGTGAAAGATTCGAATGCTGCTTCTACAAATTTCAGGGATGAAAGATTCAAATGCTGCGTCTACAAATTTCAGGAATGTTCAAATGCTGCTTATACAAATTTCAGGAGCGAAATATTCGAATGTTACTTTTACAAATTTCAGGAGTGAAAGATTCGAACGCTGCTTCTGCAAATTTCAGGAGTGAAAGATTCGAACGCTGCTTCTACAAATTTAAGGAGTGAAAGATTCGAATACTGCTTCTACAAATTACAGGAATGTTCGAATGCTGCTTATACAAATTTCAGGAGCAAAATATTCGAATGTTACTTTTACGAATTTCAGGGGTGAAAGATTGGTACGCTGCTTCTACAAATTTAAGGAGTGAAAGATTCGAATGCTGCTTCTACAAATTTCAGGAATGTTCGAATGCTGCTTATACAAATTTCAGGAGCGAAATATTCGAATGTTACTTCAACAAATTTCATGAGTGAACGATTCGAATGCTGCATCTACAAATTTCAGGAGTGAAATATTCGAAAGCTGTTTCTAGAAATTTCAGGAGTGAGAGATTCGAATGCTGCTTCTACAAATTTCAGGGATGAAAGATTCGAATGCTGCTTCTACAAATGTCAGGAGTGAAATATTCGAACGCTGCTTATAGAAATTTCAGGATCGAAAATTTCGAATGCTGCTTTTACAAATTTTAGGAGTGAAAGATTCGAATGCTGTTTCTACATATTTTAGGAGTGAAAGATACGAATGCTGCTTCTACAAATTTCAGGGGTGTAAGATTCGAATACTGCTTCTGCAAATTTCAGGAATGTTCGAATGCTGCTTATACAAATTTTAGGAGCGAAAGATTCGAATGTTACTTTTATACATTTCGGGAGTAAAGGATTTGAACGCTGCTTCTCCAAATTTAAAGAGTGCAAGATTCGAATGTTGCTTCTACAAATTTCAGTAATGTTCGAATGCTGTTTATACAAATTTCAGGAGCGAAAGATTCGAATGTTACTTCAACAAATTTCATGAGTGAACGATTCGAACGCTGCTTCTACAAATTTCAGGAGCGAAAGATTCTAATGCTGTTTCTACAAATTTTAGGATTGAAAGATTCGAATGCTGTTTTTACAAATTTTAGGAGTGAAAGTTACGAATGCTGCTTCTGCAAATTTTAGGGGCGAAAGATTCGAATGCTGCTTCTGCAAATTTCAGGAGTGAAAGATTAGAATGCAGCTTCTGCAAATTTCAGGAATGTTCGAATGCTGCTTTTACAGATTTCAGCGGTAGAAGGTTCGAATGCTGCTTCAATGTCTCAAAGCCTCGTGAAATTTGTCTTTGCGAAGTGATTAGCTCTTGTGATAGGCGGTTGTGAATTTCAGCAGCGTTTTCAATGGTGGCACTTCACTTACCTTTTTCTGTTTGAAACATCCCTGTGCTGTTAAAATTTTTCAATAATTGTAATTTTGCTACTACGAGTCGATCCGCATAACACTATTTGTACCGCTATTTTGGTAGAATGGCCAATTTGCCGCTCGATGAAACCATTTCACAATAGAAGCTTGTTTTTGGAGATTTTGGATGTTAGTTTGGCTTTTCTCTCAGAAAAAAACTACTGGTGTAGGGAGGCATCAAAAGCAAATGTTTAGAGACACATTTTTTGATGCAACACCAAAATGTTCTAAAAAACGAATTGATACACTTCGTCATGTCTGACACGACCAAATCCTGCAGTTGATGAGACACAATAATAAACCTCCTTAGAAGAAGACCCATCAAAACACTCGATTAGTCATAATTGATTAAAGAAGGACTTGAAATATTCAAAACACTCGAATAGATTATACAAATAGCCGTTTATCTAATTCTGACAACTTTATTAACCGCATTCAAATATAACAATTTTAAATTTGACAAATACGTTTCGATTTGTATACGCCACGGAGGAAGGACGTTAATGAATGCGTATGCGGGCCTTGAAAAAGCGTAATTAATTAGATTTTAATGAAGGCAGGTCGGCCGTTGAAAAAAAAAAGAAGCGTTTAAAGCCATTCATAAAAAGCGATCGGCTGAAAACGCGTGCTCAATACACTTCCTGCAATTTGTGCGGACACGTCGACTTTTGTTCGTCGCTGTCGTCGGCGTTTCCCTCACACACCAAAAGGCCTATCTTTTAATTATCTTCAAATGTGTCCGCTGCATTATTTATGCAGGTAGGAGAAAAGCGGCGGAATAGTAAACAAGTACAAATTGCTGATTAAGCTCGAGCCAGTTCGCGCGCATACATAAATACGGTTGACAACTTTTGTGCAATTAAAGTTGATTTCGCGTTGCATAAAGTGAAATATATAATTAAACGTTTCGTTTCGTATTTAGAGCAGGTCTTGTTAGGGCAGCAGCGTATGTATGTATTTTAATAGTCAGCACACCTTTATTTCACTAAATCGCGATTCGCGCAGCGCATTCCACGTGTGCTCGTGACAGTCGACGAAACGTCATTAGCTAAATTGAAAGCTGCATCTTACGAAGACAGTCGCCCGAAGGAGTCGAAGGCCCTCCGCGCGATCGGCGAGGCGCAATCTCGCAATGGTCTATTCCGCTGTTTGAATAGCACTTCAGTATGTAGATATAAGGAAAAAGCTAGTTTTGAGTCCAAATGGGTTCGAATCGATAAAAGACGACAGAATCTGAATCGGAATATTTTACTCCTTTTGTTGAGTGTGTGCCCCGGTGCTTCATTATTTTTAATTATTTACATTTTCGACGACTACACCTCCCTCTCCCTTTGCCTCCCCTTGCTTGAGGAATTACCTCCAGCGTTTTAATTCGATTATAATTGCGGGCCCGACCTGACTCCATCCACGTATTATATGATTCAGTTTCAATCGCCTTGTTTGCGTCAATTAAGAAAAATGTACTTCTCGTTAATTTTCACACGATACTTACTTCTCGAAAAGAAGCTTAGGAATTTGTGGTATTTTCTGAACACCTGTTTTGAAAACAATATGTCACCTGCCATCAGGTTGTCGTTCTGGAGTAGAGTTGAATTTGAATATTTTTGCATTTGTTATGTTAAAAAGTTTAAATAAAAATTTAACGTCATATTATTATGTATGTGAAAACGAAAACAAATAAATTCATAGACCAATCTTAAACTAGGAATAGGAGTTTAAAGACAACCAGCGCTTGTATTGATTCTTCTATATGAATCTAATTAATTTGATCGTCCGTATTGACAAGGTTTCATTCCCCCAGCGTCTTTCTTGTTCAAAGCGCCATTTCTCCAAATTTAAGTTTCGTACAACTCAAAGTGATTTCCGTTCTTCAAGTTCTAACTTTTTAGAACGCAACTTATATTCCTATCAGCAGCGCACTGGCAACATTTACCGGCCTTACTTTTGCCCAAAAATTGCATTTAAAATGATTTGATGAAGAAACCACTGGTTCGATTCGTGGTTTCTATACGTCACCCAGAAAGATCCCTTCAAGATGGTTCGTAGCGGCTAAACGAAGAATCCAAATCGAACGCAGTTTTTAAATCTGTATTCCTTGGATGCAAATTAGTCGGATTTAATTAAATTAGGCGATTTTTTATTTTTGACGAAAACTTAAAAAATACCCAAGGGTCTTACTTTTGCCCAAAAATTGCAATTAAAATTATTTCCTGAAGAAACCATTGATTCGATTCGGGGTTTCTATACGTCACTGGAAAGATCCCTTCAAGACGCTTCAGAAAATGTACTTGAGCAACCACAAATGTTAATTTAAAGCACGTGACGCATCACCAAAGAAAACTCGAAAATGGAAAAAATCGACTTTTTTAATAATCTATGTAGACCTTCATGTAATACCGTTGTATTTTTATCAGAAGAGCTAGCTAAATTGATTGGTGTTAAAAAAAATTCATCCAGAAAAAATTCATCATGAACATTATGAAAAATTTTTAGAGTTTGAAAGGCCGTAGCGGCTAAATGAAAAATCCAAATCGAACGCGGTTTTCAAATCTGTGCTCCTTGGGTGCCAATTAGTCGGATTCTATTAAAATTGGCGATTTTTAATTTTTGAGGAAAACTTGAAATACTCACTTTTGCCCAAAAATTGCATTTAAAATGATTTCCTGAAAAGATCACTGGTTCTATTCTGGGTTTCTAGTAGTAGGTAGGTTTCTGGTAGTGCTATGGCTACCAGACTCTATATAACGAGCCGCCTCTGAATAATACACTCTTCTGTGATCATAGCGAATTTTTTTATTTCACTTTTACTTTTAAAAAATCTTTCTGCTATATAACCTCATATACAGAAACGTAACCTGTGGCTTTTAATGTCCAACAAAATGGCACTATGAAAGCGCAATAAATTATCCAAAGTCCGTATATTTACCTAATGAATAACCAACATTAATAAACAATAATTTACTTTATTATTTGTTCCGACGGGGCAAACGCATAAAGGTGATTCATTTTTTGCGATATCAATCTACCACACGAAACTGTTTCTTTTTGTTACCGCGGGCCAAATATTAAACACAAACAGGGCCCGTAACGACGCCTCTAATAACACCCTCATTAGTAATCTTAATCTCCGATTGTTGCTGCCCAAAACGAAAATCGGAGATTTTTATTACACGAACAAAACACACAGAATTTAATGTTTATCATGATTGTTAAATTATTCACCATCTCTGTATATGCATGTCTTACTGTGTAGGAATGCATAAAAAGAGAAACTATTTTTTTTTATTTTGCATTTATTTTTCCAAATCTCAATTTCCGATAATAAAAAAAAAATACGAAACCCTTAAATGTTTCACTAATAAAATAATAAAATATGCATGATGGCCTAATCTAAATTTTCTAAAAAGGAGCCCAAAATTTGATGTGCCACTGGCCCTACTTTTATCTAAAAATCTCTGATTGGCAAAATATAAATCTTTGAATTATTTATTATATAAAGTCAGAATCTTATAGACTCAATTTTCAATATTTAATGAGTAATGAGTAATTTAAATTGTCTCTAAATTCTGAGTTTAGAGATGTATCATAAGTGAGCTTTTGGTTGTTAGTTTTTTTAACCTAATAACAACCAAAGGGTTATTTTTTATACATCTATGAAGTCCGAATTTTATGGACTCAATTTTCAATATTTCAATGAGTGCACATTTTTTCAAATTTATTTAAACTGCATATCTGGAAAGTTAGATTTTTAAACTATTTTTGGAGGAAAACATTATGAATTATTGAATATTCGAAACCTAAAATTTCTAACATTCCAAAAAAAGCTGATTGAGGTTGGCGGCACTTACTTCGTGATACATTTATGATACATACAAGTGTTTCCGTTTTATTTAATTGCAAAAAAACGTTCGCAGTTCTTTCAATTGTTGTATGTGATAAATGCGAAATGGAATCGGCACGGACGGAAACTGCAAAAACACGTACGTCTGTTTTATTTATTTATACTGCACATATATGAAAATTAGATCAATCCGCGATCTGATTTATGAAACGCGGGTGGGAGGGACGAGTATTAAAATTTCAGCGAATAGATTGATTTATAAATTTCGTTGGCGTTTGAAGATATACAGTTTATGTGTTGGGCTATATTTTAAACTGACTGGGGATTTATTTATGCGAGGGGACATAAATTACGTCGGGGTTTTTATTTTATAAATTAGATATCATGTATAAATTAGGATGTTGATTCATCTATCATGCGGTGATATATTGTTTTATAATATTATCATAATGTGAAATATAACTTCAATATTATTACCTTATAAATGAAACATATTCATGTGATCCTTTGTTGGTGCAAAAAACATTTTAGTGATATACAGGGTCCAGCATCTCACCTCCCGTCTTCTATAGCTCAATTACTAATTAAGTTAGGATTTCGATATTTTGCAGAATATATTTGTATCCTAGGATGCATTTCAGGAAAATATTTTTTATTATACAGGGTGTCCCAAAAAAGTGTGACGTCATGAAAATGTATTATTTTAAATTACATACTATATATTTTATTGCTTATTTGAGTACCTTCTATAGTTGCCTACATACTCTTATAATTTTAATGAAATCCATTCAGTGAAATCAGCAAAAAAAAAACTAAAAAAATCAGTTTTGCACTATTGGTTTAAAAAATAAATAAAAAATAAAAATAGTGTCTCGTTAATAAAATCATACAAGGTACTCATTAAATAAGATCTGATAGTCCCGTTAATCAAGTTTTATTGATATGAATTATACAGGGTGTCAAAAGTTTAGTGTCAAATATTCCAAACTTTAAAGCACTTTATTTTTCTTATTTTTAATTGGAGCCCCTATTTTTATGGCATTCCATGCGAAATTAAAAAACAAACATTTTTTCTTATGATAACCTAATCGAAATTCCTAACGCATTAAAAGTTATTTTCATAAAACTCGTTTTATCAACTATTCCAGCAGCCATTTTATTGAACAAAAATCGAAGGTGGCTTTAAAAAACAATTTATTGACATTAAAATTTAACAAAGTGACAAGAGACTATTTTGACTTTAGTAATGTAAAAGTTTAAAGCATTGTTAGCTTAAATTCTTTATACTCAAGAATTATATTTTGTCATGAAAAAAATAATTCTTGAGTATAATGAGCTTGACATCTCACTAAAAAATTGAACATACTTTGACGAAAACAAAATTGCAACAATTAAAACTGAAATTGAAGAAACGAAAATTGCATTAGGCGATTAGAAAAATTGTAAAAATTTAATTTGTGCAGGAATTAGCTACAAATTTTTAAAATTCATTCACAATTAATCTATCTGTGACATCTCACTAAAAAAATTAACATACTTTGATGGAAAAAAATTGCAACAATTAAAACTGAAATTTAAGAAACGAAAATTGGATTCGGCGATTAGAAAAATTGTAAAAATTTCATTTGTGCAGGAATTAGCTTCAAATTTTCAAAATCCATTCACAATGAATCTATCTGTGACATCTCACTAAAAAAATTAACATACTTTGATGGAAAAAAAATTGCAACAATTAAAACTGAAATTGAAGAAAGGAAAATTGCATTTGGCGATTACAAAAATTGTAAAAATTTAATTTGTGCAGGAATTAGCTTCAAATTTTCAAAATCCATTCACAATGAATCTATCTGTGACATCTCACTAAAAAAATTAACATAGTTTGATGGAAAAAAAAATGCAACAATTAAGACTGAAATTGAAGAAACGAAAATTGCATTCGGCGATTAGAAAAATTGTAAAAATTTAATTTGTGCAGGAATTAGCTTCAAATTTTCAAAATCCATTCACAATGAATCTATCTGTGACATTTCACTAAAAAAATTAACATACTTTGATGGAAAAAAAATTGCAACAATTAAAACTGAAATTGAAGAAACGAAAATTGCATTCGGCGATTAGAAAAATTGTAAAAAATTAATTTGTTCAGGAATTAGCTTTAAATTTTCAAAATCCATTCACAATGAATCTATCTGTGACATCTCACTAAAAAAATTAACATATTTTGATGGAAAAAAAATTACAACAATTAAAACTGAAATTGAAGAAACGAAAATTGCATTCGGCGATTAGAAAAATTGTAAAAAATTTCATTTGTGCAGGAATCATCTTCAAATTTTCAAAATCCATTCACAATGAATCTATCTGTAAAATCTCGCTAAAAAAATTAATATTCTTTGACGGGAAACAAAATTGGAATTGAAAGAACAAAAATTGTATAAAATGAATTTTTGCAAAAATTATCCAATTTTTTTTTGATATCCCATTAAAACAATTGACATACCATAATTGAAAAATTTTGATGAATCTTCGAGGGCGAAAAATTTTAAAGTGTCTTCTTTAAAGTCATGTGTGCGAACTTAAGTGTAACTCCATGTGAGCCCCTCTAGCAGCCCTGTGAATTTTTTTTTTTAGGAAGCTTTTCCAACTTTGACGATGTTTACGGAGTTGGAAAAAAATTATTGACTCGATCCACCATAAAGGCATTAAAATTTGATCAATTCCCTATGCAGGATTCAAAGAACGAAGTTCCTACGACACATATATGTGTGTATCACCACCATGTGAGAATAAAGTTTATTATTATTATTATTATTATTTGGCACCAAGTTATGGGTTTTGGAAAAAAGTGCATCTTAACAAGCATTGTAACAAAGTTAAATAAATAAATAATTTCGAGTTCAAATGTGGCCTATTTTGGCATTGTTTGCAATTATTGTCGACATACATTTCATGAAACTTTTGTAGATTAATAATTATAGAAAAGATATTAAAATATTTTACAATTATAAAAATAAAATTTGAAAAATATATTTCGAACAAACCGGTGTATGAAATTTTGACAACGGTTTTTCAGTTGTTTGGATTATCAAATAATGGTTATGTTCAAAATTTCATGTTAATTAGTTTTTGGCAAGTAGTGCATCTGTGAGCACACACACACAAATAATGTTTTTTTTTTTCCGAAATCGTTAAAATCACCTCAAAACGAATATTTCCGTTAAAAAATAATTGACAAAATTTTCACGATCACTTTCTCGTACTTCGTAACGTAGAAAGTAAAAATCGGGAAAACACAAAGTGCAAAATTTTACCAAAAGCTTTCCAATTCTCCGTATTATCAAGAAAACCTTATGTTTCATGACAAAATATTTATCGCATCATCCTCTTCACAAAAAAATAGATTTAATTTCCCCATACATATCACAGAAACTGAATCGATCTTATTTTAAACTAATATGGTGTAGTGGACTCTGACAGTGTGTTGCTTTAACCAAAAAAAAATTAATTCCTCATGCATAATATTTTTTTTATGAAGCTCTTCATGGATTGTTGGTTTTAAATGTAGGTGTATAATATATTCCTCAAAATCTTTTCACAGAAACTTAACCCAGATAAGCCTACTGTCCTTTTAAAATGACACCTCTTTTCTAAAACATCAACAATCAATAATTTTTTTTCATATTTCTCTAGTCATTTTTAACTGAAAAGAAATCATTTGCCTGATGAAGCCACTGTGTGGCGAAACATATGTCGCAGTGTTTCGACATTAAAAAATTGTGAAAATTCTCAACACACGTGTTTTACTTATATATATGTATACCACATGAAAAGAACACCATTTAACCAAAAAAAAAAAATAGAATTTTTAGGCCTATCTGAGTTCAAGAGCATAATTTCATAGTAAAATTTGTATTGTAGTCAGATGGTAAAAATCGTTTTAGGGTTCCAATAAACCCGTCGGCGAACGAACTAATACTCGTACCCCCGGATACAATCAGAGGCCCTCGCCCCGGAAAGTTTACTTTGTATTCAAAACTAATTTGAAGATTTTAAAGACGGAATAATTGCGGGCGGACTAATTGCCGTTCCACTCACTCGCTCGTCTCGAGATTCCGAAGGAGGAAAAGAGTCGAAGTGTATGGTACCTGTTCTTTGGCGCGCGTTAAAGTCGCCTTTAGTGGTGCCCTCCAAAGGCCCGACCAAAGTACCCGTTATTACCGACTAATTTTGGCCGCAATTAAATGGCCACGGTGTAATTATCTCATTTTGTGGCGTCTCACTAAACAGACCGTCTGACCCTCTCTTCTATCGATGCACCAACAACAAAGTCCAAAAGGAAATTCGTTTCGTACAAAAAAAAAAACGCCACCACCACCATCATTTCATATTTTTTAATCGGCCAAAAAATAATCGCCCCGCCGCATAATGGGGTTTAATAAAATTATACCAAATTTTATGTTAATTATAGCCGCAGCCTTCGACGCTCTCTCCCATCCCTTATTACCAACCATCCAGTTAATGATCTTATCGGTATTTATGTTTCTACATGCTCTTCAGCAGTTATATCCTTCATTCATTTTTTTTAATGATTTAACAATTATAACATCTAATACTAGTACTACTAAGAAAAGACTAGGAGCAAGTAGTATCGGTCGCAAGTATCATCTTCATAGCAAACTTGAGGTGGGCGAAATGACTCATAATTTAAAATAGTTTACCAATAATTTTAAATTCCGATATAAAGAAAACACTTGAATTTTTTATGCCACTTTTATTCAAGAAATAATTTCAAAGGTCCTCACTTCGAAAATTGAGCTCCACTACTCATTTCTTCGAGTCGAAACTAAATTTACACAAAAAGAAGAGGGGGTATCTGCCAGTGTAATAACAATGGCACATCACTAGTCACCACATGAAGAAATTATTATTTTCAAGAGTATGACAAACTAAATTTACTCAAAAAGAAGAGGGGGGTATCTGCTAGTGTAATAACAACACACATATCACTAGTCACCACATGAAGAAATTATTTTTTTTTAGAATATAAAAATTCGTTGCTAAGCAAAGAAGATTTCGATTAAGTCATTCAAGCTAATTAAATTATATTTTTACCCTTTTTCGAGATTCCAGCGCCGGGGATTTTCCTGTTAAGTTATTAAAGCCGGCCATTTGCAAATTGCCGTGGAAAAATGTAGTGTGTCTGAGTTTTTAATATAACTAATGGTCGCTGCCGGCCGTATCAATCGGTGCGTAACAGACTGAAGGCCTGAAAAATTTGTATACCGAAATCCGAGACCCTCTTTCACATTTAAAACAGCGCACCGTGAGTAATTAATTGACGGACATCGGATACGTTTTAATCGGCGAATGTCCACCACACGTACTTTTTACCACGGGAAAGAGAGAATGTTAATTAAATGCGCCGTAAAAAATTATATGGCCGAATTAAACATCGGACTTTATTGTACTCTCCGTACACCTGTATAAATACAAGACATAAAAATGCGTTTTAATTTATGTCTTGGAACATTTTTTTAAAAAGTTTGTACGTTGCTTTACTTCCTTACATTGTAATGAATAAACAATAAATACATACATACATACAATAATAAATTCAAACATGGAAGGAACCAAAAGAAATACAATTCTGTTCTAGCCACGTCACCGCACTGTGAGCAAACATATAATTCTTTTTAGAATATCTACATTCAGTCCCATTTCGTATGCAAACCGTTAAATTTAACGGCATGTTAAAATTCGTTACCTTTGTTTTGCTAATTGGAAATACTATAAGCTATCTCTTATTTTAACATAAAAGTTTAGCGGTTAAATTTAACATTTTCCGTACGAGTTAGAGCTGAATATTAGGAAGAACATGAAAACATCGAATGAATGCATTCAATTTTATGAGTTATACATTTTTTTAAATTAATATTTAAAGTTGTTGAAGACTTTAACAAAAAAATCCTAAAAAAAAAGATATGATAGAATTTCTCAAAAATAAAATTTGAGTTTATTCGCAAAACATCTGCCTTCAAACTCAACTTAGATTTTTGAGTGTGTCCATTTTTGAGTCAGTTATGAATTTTTTAAAATTAATATTTAAAGTTTTTAAAGACCTGAACAAAAAATTCTAAAAAAAAATAAACACTGATTTGATAGGATTTCTCAAAAATGTTATATTCACAAAACGTCTACCTTCAGAATTAACTTCGATTTTTGAAAATGTGTCAATTTTGCATGAGTTATGAATTTTTGAAAATTTATATTTAAATTTGTTAAAGACGAACAAAAAATCTAAAAAAAATAAATTCTGATATCATAGAATTTTTCAAAAACTTGAGTTTATTCACAAAATATCTGCCTTTAGAATTAGCTTAGATTTTTGAAAATATGTCAATTTTTGCGTGTTCCGAATTTTTGAAAATTAATAATTAAAGTTCCTAAAAAATCATAAAAAATACTGATATGATAAAATTTCTCAAAAAATAGTTTATCCACAAAACATCTGCGTTTAGAATTAACTTCGAATTTTTAAAAATTAAAATTTAAAGTTGTTGAAAACCTAAACAAAAATATCTAAAAAAAAAATAATATAATCACAAAACATCTTCTTTTAAAACTAACTAATTTTTTTGAAAGTGTGTCACTTGTTCCGTAAGTTATGATTTTTTTAAAATGAATGTTTTAAGTTGTAGAACACTTGACAAAAAAAATCTAAAACATTTTTAGTATATTCACAAAACATCTGCCTTTAGAGTTAACATTAATTTTTGAAAATGTGTTAATTTTTACATGAGTTACGAATTTTTGAAAATGAATAATTTTTAAGTTGTTGAAGACTCGACCAAAAATTTTTTTAAAAAAATATATAATGACAAAACATCCACCTTTAAAATTAATTTTTGAAAATCTGCCAATTTTTACGTGGGTTAAGAATATTTGAAAATTAATATTTAAAGTTGTTGAAGACTTGAACAAAACACAAATGTTTAGGATTTTTTTGAAAATTATTGTATTAAGTACTAGAACAAACACGACAAAAAGAATATAAAAAATAAATAAATAGTGATTTGACAGAATTTCTCAAAAATGTTAGTATATTCCAAAACATCTGCTTTTAGAATTAATTTCGATTTTTGAAAATATGTCAATTTTTGCGTGAGTTCTGAATATTTGAAAATTCATATTTAAAATTGTTGAAGACTTGAACAAAAAAAAAATTAGGATTTTTTTGTTCAAGTCTTCAACAAGTTTAAATATTAATCGAACTGATATGATAGAATTTCTCAAAAAATTTTGTTTATTCTCAAAACATTGATTTTTAAAAATGTGTCAACTTTTACGTGAGTTAAGAATTTTTAAAAGTTAATATTTAAAGTTGTTGAAAAACGGAACAAAAACATCTATTTTTTTAATATAATTACAAAATATCTACCTTTAAAACTTAGTAAAATTTTTGAAAATGTGACAAAAAAAAGTTATTAATTTTTTTAAATTATTGTTTAAAGTTGACAAAAAAATCTAAAAAATATAAAGATAGAATTTCTTAAAACTGTTGGAATATTCATCAAACATCTGCCTTTAAAATAAACTAAGATTTTTAAAAATGTGTCAAATTTTGCGTGCGTTAGGAATTTTTAAAAATAAATATTTAAACTTGTTGAAGACGAACAAAAAAATCTAAAAAATATAAATACTGATATGATAGAGTTTCTCAAAAAATTTAGTTTATTCACAAAGTTTTTGCCTTCACAATTAATTTCGATTTTTAAAAATGTATCAATTTTTACATGAGTTACGAATTTTTAAAAATTAATATTCAAAGTTGTTGAAGAACGGAATAAAAATATCTATTTTTTCTTATATAATTACAAAATATCCACCTTTAAAACTTACTTAAATTTTTGAAAATGTGACACTTTTTCACTAAGTTATGAATTTTTTTTAATTAAGTTGTGGAACACGACAAAAAATCTAAAAAAATAAATAAATATCGATTTGATAGAATTTTTTAAAAATTTTAGTTTATTTACAAAATACATGCCTTTACAATAAACTTCGATTTTTTAAAATGTGTCAATATTTACATGAATTACGAATTTTTAAAAATTAATATTTAAAGTTGTTGAAGAACGGAACAAAAATATCTATTTTTTTTATATAATTATAAAATATCTACCTTTAAAACTGACTTAAATTTTTGAAAATGTGACACTTTTTCAGTAAGTTTTGAATTTTTTAAAATTAATGTTTAAAGTTGTGGAACACAAAAATATCTAAAAAAATGTTAGAATATTCACAAAACATCTGCCTTTAAAATAAACTTAGATTTTAAAAAATGTGTCAAATTTTGCGCGAGTTACGAATTAAAAAAAAATAATATTTAAATTTGTTGAAGACTTGAACAAAAAAATCTAAAAAATATAAATACTGATATGATAGAATTTCTCAAAAATTTCAGTATATTCACAAAGCATTTTCCTTTAAAATTAACTTCGATTTTTGAAAATGTGTCAATTTTTGTGCAAGTTATGAATTTTTGAAAATTAATATTTAAAATTGTTGAAGATTTGAACAAAAAAATCTAAAAAAGAAATAACATCCCCCTTTAAAACCAACCCTACTTTTCGAAACTCTGCCAATTTTTACGTGAGTTATGAGTTTTTAAAAATTAATGTTTTAAGTTGTCGAACACTTGAACCAAAAAATTTAGAAAAAAACTGATTTAATAGAATTTCTCAAAAATTTTAGTATTTTCACAAAACATCTACCTTTAGAAATACCTTCGATTTTTGAAAATGTGTCAAGTTTTACATCAGTTACGAATATTTGGAACTTGGAATGTTTATAGTTGTTGTAGATTTGAGCAAAAAAATCCTAAAAAAATATAAAAATTAATGATAGAGTTTCTCAAAAATTTTAGTTTATTCACAAAACAACTGCCTTTAAAATTAACTTTGAATTTTGAAAATGTGTCAATTTTTGCGTAAATTATGAATTTTTAAAAATTCATGTTTTAAGTTGTTGAATACTTAAAAAATCTAAAAAACAATAAATACTGATTCACTCATTCATTTGAGAAATTCGGTCATCAAATTTCTCAAAAATTATAGCTTATTTACAAAATATCTGCCTTGAAATTTAGATTCTTGACAAAGGGTCAATTTTTGTGTAAGTTATCACTTTTTGAAAATTGATATTTAAAATTGTTGAAGATTTGAATAAAAAAATAAATATATTCACAAACCAACCGTAATTTTTGAGAAATTCGGAGAATCAGAATTTCTCAAAAATTTTACCTTATTCACAAAATATCTGAAGATTTGAACAAAAAATCTAAAAAAGAAATAAACCTCCCTTTAAAACCAACCGTACTTTTCGAAACTCTGCCGATTTTTATGTGAGTTATGAATTTTTGAAAATTAATGTTTTGAGTTTAACAATTTATTATAAAACATGCCTACTCGATTAGGATCTCTGCGTAGAAAAGTTGTACAAACCAAACATAAAACAGTGTAAATGCAAATGCTGTAATTATTTTAATTAGTGTTTGTATTAACGATCGCCCGATTTGCATTTATGCATAATTCATATAATTTTATTAATACAAATAATAGTGAAATCGCCTACACTATATCACTCATTGCCGTGTTTTTCATTAGCCGAGTTCGCTTTACGAGCGAGTGCCACGAACAATGGGCCAATTTTACATTAAAATTCGCTAATTACGACTCCATAACACGTAATTACTGTTACCGCTGAAACATTGGTCATTTTAGTGCTGAGATTTGCATACACATTAAATTCTATACAGAAAGGAACTGTAACGTTATGAAAGTGAATGAAATTAAAATTATTTGATTAAAAATTAGATTATGAATTAAATAAATTTAGTTTTACAATGTATAAACAATTCCATAAAAATATAATATATTCAAAACTCTAGGTTTGGTTAAGGTGAATTCTTTACCTCATCATCTTAACTAAACCTAGATTTTTCAGTCTGTTAATTTTTAGCGAATCATTTTTTGCCGATTATTAAATTCACCAAACAAATGGCCACAATAATGAATGTTTAGTGTTTGTCCATTTTCATTTGAAATATGAATTATGTTGCCTAAGCCAATATCCCATATCGTCCATAATTTCCTAACCCGAATTCCCATCAACCATGTTTCCTTTTAAATAAAAATAAATAAATTACTATGAAGATATCAAGAGATGTAACCTTATCGAAATATCTAAAGTAAATGATGTAAAACAATTTATATTCATTTATAAACTGAAACTTTTTAAAATCCACCATTACCGTCATGATTTTCAAAGATACCAAAGTAATTGTCTTGTTTTCTTAAGGAAGGGTTGAAAGCAAAGGACGGGGGAGGGATGTTATTTTACGGGCGGACATAATTAGGGCATATCATCCTTTATCCCCGGAGCACCGTTGTCGGAATTATTAAACGAGTTTTAAAAGGGTTGAAGGGTTAAATCTGCCACAGCAATTCATTATCCCCTTGCTCTCCTTAATGCTAATAGATTCATTGCGTCTCACCCCCTTTTATTATTTCAAATGTACATCCGCTTATTTTATAAAATCTTTTTTTAATGCCTTATCATGTAAACAGTATACAATTGCAAATGTTGCAATTTATTTCTTTATATTTATTGGCTCATATATTCTTCCACTGAAAAATAAGCTTGCGCAATCGATTTTTTTTATTTTGGCTTTAAACAGGTTTGTTAGGTTTGTTCGAATGCAGTTTCCATTTTCACAGTTCAAGTTTTGAATTATAATGCGGAGGGTCCTGGGTTCGAATCCCGCCGAGGGCATGGGTGTTTGTGGATGTCTATTTTCATTTAATATGAATAATATATTATAAATAATCGGTTGTGGCTGAATGACCTACGCTGTCCCCATATTTACGGATGATATTCCCCAACCCAAATTTCCGTCAATAAAAAAAAAGTTTTGAATTACTGTCGATTTGCGCCCACTTAGAATGTGGCTATTGTTATCGCGAGAAATGCATTATTTTTTTTTATAAGCTTTGAGCTTTTGGTTCTAATTTCTTAATTGATTATTTTTTTCACAAATTTCCAAATTGGTCAATGTATTTTTTTCCACCAATAAGTTTAATTGATTCTGCTTTATTTTTACTGGGTCATTCTTTTTATGAGAAATCGAAAATGTATTATGTTTTAACAGGTTTTGAGCTCTTTCCTCCTTTATTTGATTTTTTAAACTTTTTAAATCGATAAACGCACGTTTCGTTTTAAGTTCAAATTGGGCGTTGGCGTTTTGTTTTCATCCAGAATTTGGCAATTCTTATGAAAAACATAAATATTGTCGGCTTACAACCAAAACCAGATAAGTACAATTTTGTAATTTTTGAGATATTTTCGGTTCTGGGCCTAAAACTATACTAACAAGGGAGCATAGGGAACCCGTAAATTCAAAAAAATCTGAAACATTAATAATAATAATAATAATTTATTAGTGCTAAGACCTTAGAGGTTTACACAAGTCATACAAGTGATATTACATATAATGAAAAATAATACAAATACAAATATTACAAAGTTACAGTTTTACAATATTACATATTTAAATTATATTCTAGGTTCATTGTGTGGAAGTAAAGTAGTTCATCCGTAGTACAAAACCATTTTCTGTTTCTGCAGAATTCCAGTCTGAGGTGATGAAACCACTCCTCAAAAAAAGTTTTTTTTTTAGCAAATTTCTTCTAAAGTATTATTAATGTTAAAAAATGGTTCATATAAAAATTGTAGAGTATTTTATTCCCTTCGCTACTGAATATTCAGATTTTGCGAAAAAACAAAATTTACCCCCACCCCTTAATTTTTTTTTCATTTTGGAAAAATCTGAATACACTATAGCAAAGAGAATAAAATACTCTACAACTTTTACATAAACCATTTTTTCATGTGTCTTGTACTTTAGGAGAAATTTGCTAAAAAAACTGTCCTTTCTCTTTGAGGAGTGGTTTCAATCCTCAGACTGAAATTCCGCAGCTTAAGGGTTATAACCCTTTAAAAACTATTGTAATTTAAGAATTTGATTAAATTCTGAAAATATAATAATTAAGGAGTTGTACAGAATTATTTCAAAATTTTTAAACAATTTTTAATATTTTTTATTCATTTTAGAAAAGGCTCAATTTTTAACGCAATTAAAAAATGCATGTTTAACAAGGAACAGTTATAACCCATTAAAAAATTGTTGGAATTTAAGAAGTTGATTATATTCTCAAAATATAATAATTAAGGAGTTGTATAGAATTATTTCAGAATTTTTAAACAATTTTTAATATTTTTTATTTATTTTAGAAAATGCTCAATTTTGAACGCAATTAAAAAATGCATGTTTAACAAGGAACAGTTATAACCCATTAAAACATTGTTGGAATTTAAGAAGTTGATTATATTCTCAAAATATAATAATTAAGGAGTTGTATAGAATTATTTCAGAATTTTTAAACAATTTTTAATATTTTTTATTTATTTTAGAAAATGCTCAATTTTGACCGCAATTAAAAAATGCATGTTTAACAAGGAATAATTGTAACCCATTAAAACATTGTTGGAATTTAAGAAGTTGATTATATTCTCAAAATATAATAATTGAGGAGTTATATAGAATTATTTCAGGATTTTTAAAATGCACGTTTAACTAAGAACAGGTATAACCCATTAAAAAATTATTAGAATTTAAGAAGTTGATTATATTCTCAAAACGTAATAATTTGTGAGTTGTATGGAATTATTTCAGAATTTTTAAGCAATTTCTACTATTTTTTATTTATTTTTGAAAATGCTCAATTTTGAACGCAATTAAAAAATACATGTTTCATAAACAACGATCAGTTATAACCGGTGGCGGCTGGTGGAACATGGTAGAGCCACTTATACAATATTCCCCAGCCCCTCCTTTTTTGAAGAGAGGAAGAACGATTTATCTTCCTAGACCAAAGTAACTGGCGGAAAAGTGTTTTAAGAATTAAAAATTCTTGCTGAGCTTGAGCCTACAGGTATGGCTCCTTGGCTCTATATAACGAGCCGCCCCTGAAGTAGACTAAAAGATTTTTGATGTAATGTTAAACTTTCAAATCTCAATATCTCAAAACTGTAGAATTGTAACTTATCTGGTTTTGGTTGTAAGCCGACGATATGTATTTTATTTATAGATATTGAGCTTTTGAAATTAATTCCTTATTTAATTAATTTTTACAATATCTTGAATCCCAAACAGATTTCGTTATCCTAGTTCGTTTTTAAATTGTTGCTATTTTGTTTTTATGTGAGATAAAAAAGCTCAAAATTTATTTAAAAAAAAACGACATTTTTTTAATTCAATTTGAGCTTTTGAAGTTAATTCCTCTATTAATTAATTATTTATAATTTTTCAAATCGTTGAATGAATTTTTCGTATTCCCAGTTCAGGTTTGGATTGTTGCCGGGTAGGATATGGCGATTGGATTAATGGAAATTAGAAATATACCGTTCCCTTACAAATTTTGCGCATTTGAAGTTAATTAATTAACGATTAATCTTTCTACAATTTTTTAAATCGTGGATTGCAATTTTTGTTTTCACTGTTATGGCTCAAATCCACCCTAACTTAAAATTTGAAAAGTTGGCAATGTCAAGATAACCTAAACAAATAGGAAGCGCTTACTAGTGCGGTATACCAGTAGTACCAACTAAGGTATACTCTTCAAATCGTGGATTACAATTTTTTGTTTTTGTCTTCAAATTTGGATTGTTGCTGTTTAGTTTTTATGTAGAAAGAAACAACTGCTTTTTCATAGGAAATTAGAATTGCATTGTATTTGAATTAATTTTGAGCTTTCAAATCCAACTTCTCTATTCATTAAATATTTATAATTTTTTAAATCGTTGAATGCAGTTTTCGTTTTCTCAGTGCAGGTTTGAATTGTGGACGTTTTGTTTTCAAGTAGGTTGTGGCAATTGTTTGATGGAAATCAGAATTCTCTTATGAATTTTGCGCGTCTAAAGCTAATTTCATGCTTGATTAATATTTCTACAATTTTTTAAATAGTGGATTGCAATTTTTGTTTTCACTGTTATGGCTCAAATTCACCCCAGCTCAGAATTTGAAAAGTTGGCAATGTCAAGATAACCTAAAAAAATGGGAAACCCTTACTAGTACGGTATACCAGTAGTACCAACTTAGGTGTACTCTATGGTTGTTTCGCGGGTCTTTTTTGAATACGTCTTCTTTCTAATTTTCCTGTTGCCGTTCTATTAATATTTTTGTGAGTTGTGGGCTCCACATTTATTGTCAGCCGTGATTACAGCCAAAATCCTCGCTGTCCAGTAGAGGACAATGGACACCGCACTTTAAGAAACGCTCTGTTGTTGTTAGGCAAAGCACTTTCTGATAAATTGTTCACTAAATTACGTTCAAATAAAATTTAATTTGTTATTTAAGAAAATAATGTTTAATGATGAGTTTTAACGTGTATTTCAATCACATCTTAATAATCCGAATGTGATATTTTTAGGCACGCGCCCCTCGCATCCAATTAAAGCCGGAGGATTTTAATAGCCCACCAGAGAGACCAAGAAACGAGGTACCCTCCGAAACGCGAAGATAAAATTTGTAGTTCGCCCATTTCCATATATAACACTTAAAATTTCCATCTCTCGGACGTGTTTAATTGCTGGAGTAAATTATAGACAGTTAAACACTTAAGCAAATTGCATATAAATTATACGATTATCATCAGAGGCCCACATCCCGGGCGCATTTTGACAAATTACTCGCATTTAAATCCCGATTCCCAATTACCGAAAGTTGATGAATTATTTATGCGACGGGGAATAATTAAAATAATTTCTGCGCTCCGCAAAAAAAAAAGTAAACGCTCAAGAGCCAGTGACACTGTAATTATTGTCGTAATTTCGTTTCGAGGGGGAGGAAACCCGGCGAAGCGAGGGATGGGGCAAAAAAGAAAAACGTCCCCACTTTGTTGCCACTTGTCGTTAATTGCGAATCCGGCCTGATTAATTTTTAATTCGAGACGTGATGACCGGCTGTGCCGCACAACTGTTCTAATTCCGTGCCCCCCGAGAGATAATTGGCCTCTCTGGATGGATGGGAAATTGTTCCATTAAATTTCACCTGATACACGCTAAAAAATACCACAAAAATTTAATAACCGACGGCCGTGCTTTGTGTTTTATAGAGAGAGTTAAAATGCGATTTTTGAAGATATAAAATCTGACAACTGATTATTTAATTTGAATTATTTAATAATCCTTTATTGAAGTAAACACTACAATCTACATACGTGCATATTTGATTTTAATAAAGCCATCAAGAATTGGCAAGAAAATTTGAATAACCAATTATTCCATTAAATCTTATGCATCGTACACACTTGCGGTTCGTGAAAATAATCAAAATAACAGCGCCGCGCCGCTAACTGTGAAACAAACCGCGCCGCTATAAAAAAAAACTTTTGGTACTAACAACCTCGAACCGAATGTGTTTGCGCCTAACCCAACCGTTCCCACTAATCGACAATCAACGGATCGACAGCGAACCATGTGCCGAACATAAATCATGTGCGCGAACACCGTACACATCTGCGCGGCTTTCGTCGCAAGTGTGTACGAAGCATTACAATTTACAAGAAAACAAGGTGCAAACACCATTATACAAAGATGATAGTTGCGACCATTAGTACGTGGCAGGGGCGGCTCGTTATGTAGAGCCAAGAAGCCATGGCGCTACCTCTAATTTCAAATGAAACAAGATTTTTACTTTCTCCGTTACGAAGTACGAGAAAGTATTGTGATCGTGATTTTTTTTTCAAAAATTTTGTTTGCGGAAATATCCGTTTTGGGGTGCCTAGATGCCATTTCAACAATTTCTGGAAAAAAATGTTTGTGTCTGTGTGTGTGTGTGTGTGTGTGTGTGTGTGTCTGTCTGTCTGTGCGCGCTGTATCTCAAAAACTAATAGACCAATTGATATGAAACTTTGAACATACGTCTTATTTGATAATCCGAAGAACTGAAAAGCTTTTGGTACAATTTCATACACCGGAAGTGGGCGTTTACCTTAACTGTTTTTTGTTTTTGCCAATATTTTCTTCAAAAATAAGCGAATATTGAAGAAAACAAAGAAATGAACATCTTTGGTTTGAAAATATTTTTAATAAAATCATTGTTATTCGAGAAAAAAAATTATTATCTTTTTTTCATATTTGGTATATAATTATAAAACACTAACAGTTACAGCAAATTTATGTTAATAATAATTGTAGAGAATGCCAAAATAAACAACTTATAAAGAATAAGTTTTTTCCGAAATCTCTATAGTTTTTGAGTAAACTCAGCTTTTAAATTTGCAGTATAAGAAGTGAAAATTAAAAAATCTTAAGGGCTGTTAAAAACTTGTGATGGGGTATTAGGGTTTTTTAGAGGCTTATTATGAACAATGTGTTTTGAGTAAATTTGGAGAGTTTCAAGTGTGTTGCACTTGTTTTAATTTTTTTTTTTTCACTCTTAAGAAGTGAAACTTAAAATCTTGAAAACCAATGATGGGTTTTTTGAGTTTTTTGAAGGGTTCTTAAGATTACGGTATTTTGAGAACATTTGGAAAATTTTACGTGTGTAGCAGTTGTTTTTTTAATTCTTTTTCACTCGTGCAAATTAAAAAAAAAATCTGAAACCCTGTTCTCGGTCGATTATCTTGAAAACCTGCGAAGGAGTTTTTTGAGTTTTTGGAAGATTATTAAGATTATTATATTTTAAGTAAATTTAGAAAGTTTCAAGTATTTTACAGCTGCTTTTATATTTTTTTCGCGTCAACAAAAAATGATTAAATTTTTTCATACATTACACGAAAAATCGCAAAAGCAATCGACGGAATGTATTTGAATTTTTTACCAAATCACTCTTGAATTAATATTGAGTGATTTTGTAAAGTTTCAAATGGATGGCAATTGTTTTTATGTGTTTTTCGCGTCAACAAAAAAATTATTATAATTTTTAATAAATTTACATGAAAAATTGCCAAAGCATTCCACGGAATATATTTGAATTTTTTGCCAAATCACTCTTGAAGTAATATTGAGTGATTTTGCGAAGTTTCAAGTGGATGGCAATTATTTTTATATTTTTTCGCGTCGACGAATTTGTTGCAATTTTTTTCTAAATTTTATCTGCGTTCACATTGAAATATTCTAAAATTTAGAAACAACGCTCTTCTATTTTTTATGGAAATATAGAACAACATGTGATGTCAGTTGTTTTGGAAAGTTTCAAGTCGATGGCAATTGTTTTTATATTTTTTTCGCGTCGACGAATTTACTGCAATTTTTTGTTAAATTTCATCTCCGTTTACATTGAAATATTCTAAAATTTAGAAACAATGCATTTCAATTTTTTACGGAAATGTAGAATCACATGTGTTGTCAGTTGTTTTAGAAAGTTTCAAGTCGATGACAATTGTTTTTATATTTTTTTCGCGTCGACGAATTTGTTGCAATTTTTTTCTAAATTTTATTTGCTTTCACATTGAAATATTCTAAAATTTAGAAACAATGCATTTCTAATTTTTACGGAAATGTAGAATCACATGTGTTGTCAGTTGTTTTGGAAAGTTTCAAGTCGATGGCAATTGTTTTTATATTTTTTTCGCGTCGACGAATTTACTGCAATTTTTTGTTAAATTTCATCTTCGTTCACATTGAAATATTCTAAAATTTAGAAACAATGCATTTCTAATTTTTACAGAAATGTAGAATCACATGTGTTGTCAGTTGTATTGGAAAGTTTCAAGTCGATGCCAATTGTTTTTATATTTTTTTCGCGTCGACGAATTTACTGCAATTTTTTGTTAAATTTCATCTCCGTTCACATTGAAATATTCTAAAATTTAGAAACAATGCATTTCTAATTTTTACGGAAATGAAGAATCACATGTATTGTTAGTTGTTTTGGAAAGTTTCAAATCGATGGCAATTGTTTTTATATTTTTTTCGCGTCGACGAATTTACTGCAATTTTTTGTTAAATTTCATCTCCGTTCACATTGAAATATTCTAAAATTTAGAAATAATGCATTTCTAATTTTTACGGAAATGTGGAATCACATGTGTTGTCAGTTGTTTTGGAAAGTTTCAATTCGATGGCAATTGTTTTTATATTTTTTTCGCATCGACGAATTTACTGCAATTTTTTTTAAATTTCATCTCCGTTTACATTGAAATATTCTAAAATTTAGAAACAATGCATTTCTAATTTTTACAGAAATGTAGAATCACATGTGTTGTCAGTTATTTTGGAAAGTTGCAAGTCGGTGGCAATTATTTTTATTATTTTTCGCGTCGACGAATTTGTTGCAATTTTTTTGTAATTTCATCTCCGTTCACATTGAAATATTCTCAAATTTAGAAACAGTGCATTTCTAATTTTTACAGAAATGTAGAATCTCATGTGTTGTCAGTTGTATTGGAAAGTTTCAAGTCGATGGCAATTGTTTTTATATTTTTTTCGCGTCGACGAATTTGTTGCAATTTTTTTTTTAAATTTCATCTCCGTTCACATTGAAATATTCTAAAATTAATAAACAATGCATTTCTAATTTTTACGGAAATCTAGAATCACATGTGTTGTCAGTCGTTTTGGAAAGTTTCAAGTCGATGGCAATTGTTTTTATATGTTTTTGGCGTCGACGAATTTTTTGCAATTTTTTTTTAATTTCATCTCCACATTGATATATTTCAATTTTTACGGAAATGTAAAATCACATGTGTTGACAGTTGTTTTGGAAAGTTTCAAGTGGATGGCAATTGTTTTTATATTTTTTTCGCGCAAAAAATATGATTATAATTTTTCATAAATTTCGACCATTTTCAAACCGTCATAACTCGGCGTATTTTTAATCGATTTTGATGAATCTTTAAGGGCAAAAAAGTTGAAGTGTCTTCTTTAAAGTCATGCATGCGAACTTAAGCGTAACCCCTTCCGCCCCCCTCTAGCACCCCTGTGAATTTTTTTTTCAGAAAACCATGTCCAAATTTGACGATGTCTATGGAGTTGGAAAATTTTTGTAGACTCGATCCACCATAAAGGCATTAAAATTTGATCAATTTCCTATGCAGGATTCGAAGAACCAAGTTCCTACGACGATTTGGCAAGTTATGGGTGTTTGAAAAAAAAAGTGCATTTTGAAGTTTTTCGCACATAACTCAGCGACTTTTCAACCAAATTTGATGATTCTTTCAGGAAAAAATCTCATTTTGGCCCTACTTTAACGGGTAAACTCATATTGGAATGATCCCTTTTCGAAGCCTTCAACTCCCGGACGTTTTTGGGCAAAAAAACGTCTAACTTTGGTACCGAGTTGGATAAAATGTGTCGACTCGATCCACCAAAAGGGCATTGAAATGTGTTCCTTCCTTTTCTTAGGATAACTGTTGATTGGAAGAGCAAATTGTGTTAATTATACTATTAACAATTAGTTGCAATTATCGAATCCTTATTTTTTTCCAAATTCATTCAAAATCAATTCAAAATTATAATTCAGTAGAAGCTTCAAAATATCCCATTGATACATTTTGAAAGAAATAGAACATATTTCATAATCTAACCATTTAAACATAGACCACAGTCATTATAAATAATCAAATTTACGAAACCAGAAACGCAACGTTTCTACGATTTCTCTATTGCTTTAATTTCAAAAAATGCTTCTATTTAGAGGGTCTTCATTTTTATGTAAAATTCAAAAATATGACTTTAGAATTATTTAAATCAAATTATTATGTTTCACAATTTTAACATGTAGTTTTGTAATTATAATTTTATACCATTGTATTTCCTGCCCTAGTAAACCGTTTTGGCGTACACCATGAATCGATTATTATTATTATAAACGCGATTTTTTAAGAGCCTTTGCAGAGCCTTCTTGATTGAATCGCAGTACAGTGGGAAAATAAAAATGAAAAGAGCGTGAATTCGTTGCAAAATTTGTTCTGGAAGGAAATTGCGCAAACAAATTTTTAATTATTTTTCCATTTCGGTATTGACACGGGATAGATTAAGCACGTGAGGATGGATGGATTGAGTGCACGATCTATGGAACGTTGTGTAATTCCGAGTAAGGGAATTCTATCATGCGAACTATTATAAAATTCATATTGGCCGTCCACTTTTTTGTCGTTTTATTCCTCATACGAGACACGTCACCGCTTGGAAACTCATGAGAATATTAAAAGCGCACGTTTTATACTAAATCATTATTCCGCATTTGTTTTCCTCCTAGTAATGTAAATAAACTCTTTACATGGAAATTATATAAAAAAATATCAAAAAATGTAATAACAGAGCATTAGTGGCATTAATCCACAAATTAATATTTTTAATCGTTATGTTGCTAACTTCTACAAACTCTCAACAATTTTGATGATTTAAACTATTAAATGCATCAAAACAGAGATTTAAGAAAAATCGTTTTTTTTTATTCGTTTCCAGTCGATTTAAGCACTATTTACAACAAAAGTCATTTTGCGTATCTTCGTACCTGGACATCACACATTTTTTTTTGTGGACAAATAGTGTTTAGAATGAGCTCTTAGGCTTAAAACAAAGAAAAAAATTTTTGAAGAAAATTATTATAATCGTTTTTTAGGCGTTTCCATTTACGACAAACGTCATTTTACGTATTTCCGTTCCTGAAAGTCACACAACACTTTTTTATAGACAAATAGCGTTAAGAATAAGTTCCTAGCCTTAAAAAAAAAACAGAAATTTTTTTCCAGAGAAACATTTTATTTAGTCAAATTTTAGGCATTTCCAGTCGATCTAAGCACTATATACGACAAAAGTCATTTGGTGTATCTCCGTTTCTGGAAGTCCCACAAAAAAATATAGACAAATAGTGTTCAGAATGAGCTCTTAGACTTGAAAAAAGATAGAAAACATTTTTTGAAGAAATTTTTTTTAACCGTTTTTTAGGCGTTTCCGGTGGATTTAAGCACTATTTACAAAAAAGTCATTTTGCGTATCTTTGTACCTGGAAGTCCCACATTTTTTTATGGACAAATAGTGTTTAGAATAAGCTCTTAGACTAAAAAAATAAAACATTTTTTGAAGAAAGAAGTCGATGTAAGCACTATTTACGACAAAAGTCATTTTACATATTTCCGTTCCTGGAAGTCACATAAACATTTTTTAAAGACAAATAGTGTTCAGAATGAATTCCTAGCCTTGAAAAAACAAACAGAATTTTTTTTCTAGAGAAACATTTTATTCAGTCATATTTTAGGCATTTCCAGTCGATCTAAGCAATATTTACGATACAAGTCATTCAGTGCATCTCCGTTTCAGGAAGTCCCACAAAAAAATATAGACAAATAGTGTTCACAATGAGCTCTTAGACTTGAAAAAAGATAGAAAACACTTTTTTGAAGAAATTTTTTTTAAATCATTTTTTAGGCGTTTCCAGTGGATTTAAGCACTATTTACAACAAAAGTCATTTTGCGTATCTTCGTTCCTGAAAGTCCCACACATTTTTCTTATGGACAAATAGTCACTTTCACCCGATTCTACAAAACGCTCGATGTACATTTAAAATATGATTTAAATTGAAAATAAACCATGAAACTGTAAATACAAATCGGGAAAATAACATGATGGCCACATCACCATTTTTTAAAGCCAAACGCATTGTTCGTTTATTAATTTTTTGAGAACATTTTCAATTACTCAGCTCTGTGCACTTACCTTCATAAAATAATGTCTACAAGACGACAACTATCCCTCATCCATCCTTAAAAATTTGACTCGAAGTGATAATCCAAAAACAACACTCCACCACATTATTAAACTCTTTTAACACCGAACTCGCGCACTCAACTGGAAAATTTTGTCAGGTGCTAACAGCCTAATCATCTTTTGGCCTCGGGGTCAATTCACGTCCGGCGGAGATATCGCGAGTCCACATTCTTTCACCTGTTATCAGTGCTTATCTACGCAGCTCCGATTCGAATAAAATTCAAAATTTCAATCTGCACACAAGATAGACAAAGATGTAATACACCTGTTTTCATTGAAATTCGGGCAGTTTATCTTTCTGCGAGTGCCAAGGTGTTTTAGTGTGTTTAGTGTGCAGATTAACGAAAATCGATTTTAATTATCATTTATGAAGATTGACCGTTGGAAGTGATTAAATGAAATTGGTTTAATTTTATTGAATGCATTTTTCAATTCAGTGTAATAATTCCTCTCAACACAAATAATGAATGAGAGGAATGACCATCAGTTCGATAGCCCTTTTATAGATGGTACATAATGTTATAGTCAATTTAGTGTAGTGCCTTACAATAATATATACAAAGAATTCTATTAACTAAGATATTGTATAAAGCACAATAAATTCATTAAAGAATTAACAATTGCTTACTTTTTTTTACTTTTCCTTTTTTTAATTTTGGGATGGGGTGTTTACAAATTTTCATGTACAAATAATCTCTTATGTCCTTTTAATAAACTTTCAAAATTTCAAGTCGATGGCAACCGTTTTTATATTTTTTTTAAGACTCAGAAATGTTTGTATTTTCCGACAATTTCACATTCCGTTCGAATGAGATTATTTCGAAATTTTGGGATGGGGTGTTTACAAATTTTCATATATATGTAATCTCGAATGTTTTTTAATGAATTTTCAAAATTTCAAGTCGATGGCAACCGTTTCTATATTTTTTTCAAGACTCGGATTTTTTTTGTATTTTCCGACAATTTCACGTTCGTTCGAATGAGATTATTTCAAAATTTTGGGATGGGGTGTCTACAAATTTTCATGTATATATAATCTCAAATGTTTTTTTAATAAATTTGCAAAATTTCAAGTCGATGGCAACCGTTTCTATATTTTTTTTTCAAGACTCGGAATTTTTTTGTATTTTCCGACATTTTCACGTTCGTTCGAATACCATTATTTCGAAATTTTGGGATGGGGTATTTACAAATTTTCATGTACATATAATCTCGAATGTTTTTTTAATAAATTTGCAAAATTTCAAGTCGATGGCAACCGTTTCCATATTTTTTTCAAGACTCGGAAATTTTTGTATTTTCCGACAATTTCACGTTCGTTCGAATACCATTATTTCGAAATTTTGGGATGGGGTGTTTACAAATTTTTATGTATTTGTAATCCTGAATGTTACTTTAATAATCCTGTAAAATTTCAAGTCGATGGCAACTGTTTTTATGTTTTTTTTTTCAAGACTCGGAAACTTTTGTATTTTCCGACATTTCACGCTCCGTTCAAATTCTTGACCGCATATATAAGGATCAAATGGGTTAATATTCGATATGCAGTTCAATAGCAAGTTTTCTTATGTGTTTGATTAATAGTTGAAGCGTTAGCACACAATTTGTAATTATCGAAAACCGCAATTTTTTCGAGAGCTTAAAAAATATATAAAAACAATTGCCAGAAATTTGAAATTTTCCTAATCTACTCAAACAATACCTTACTCCATGATGGTATAAAAATCTCCAAAGACCCCTTCATTACATTTCGAAATAATCCCTCGAAGCGGAATTTGTTTTTATCCAAAGTTGCACTTTTTCTCCAGCGTTTAAAAAAAATTAAAAACAATTGCCAGACACTTAAAATTTTCTAAAGCTACTCAAATAATACTTTACTGCAAAAATCTACAAATACCCCCTTACTACATTTTGAGATAATCCCTCGAGAACACAATTTGTAGTTATCTGAAAATGCACTTTTTCAAGTGCTTAAAAAATATATAAAAACAATTGCCAGAAATTTGAAATTTTCCTAATCTACTCAAACAATATCTTACTCCATGATGGTATAAAAATCTCCAAAGACCCCTTCATTACATTTCGAAATAATCCCTCGAAGCGGAATTTGTTTTTATCCAAAGTTGCACTTTTTCTCCACCGTTTAAAAAAATTTAAAAACACTTGTCTGGCAATTAAAATTTTCTAAAGCTGCTCAAATAATACTTTACACTACGATACTGTAAAAATCTGCAAACACCCCCTTACTACATTTTGAGATAATCCCTCGAGAACACAATTTGTAGTTATCTGAAAATGCACTTTATTCGAGCGCTTAAAAAATATATAAAAACAATTGCCAGAAATTTGAAATTTGCCAAATCTACTCAAACAATATCTTACTCCACGATGGTGTAAAAATCTCCAAACACCCCTTCACTACATTTCGAATTAATCCCTTGAAACGGAATTTGTATTTATCCAAAGTTGCACGTTTTCTCCAGCGTTTAAAATTTTTTAAAAACAATTGCCAGACAATTAAAATTTTCTATAGCTACTCAAATAATATTTTACACTATGATACTGCAAAAATCTACAAACACCCCCTTACTACATTTTGAGATAATCCCTCGGGAACACAATTTGTAGTTATCTGAAAATGCACTTTCTCAAGCGCTTAAAAAATATATAAAAATATAAATATATAAAAAATCTTGAAAACACATTTTGAGATAATCCGTCGAGAACATAATTTGTGATTATCTCGAAATTTTCGGGAATGTTTTTTGAATAGTTTTGTGAAATTTCAAGTCGATAGCAATAAATTAATATTTCGTTCAAAATGTTTTGTTTGAAATAATTAATAATGAAAAAAAAATAGTCTGTGAAGCGATAACCGTCCCTAGAGGCGGTTGTGTGTCTGAAGTCTTATTTGACAATCCGAAGAACTGAAAAATTTTTGGTAAAATTTCGTACACCGGAAATTGGTGTGTACCCTAACCGTTTTTATTACTTTTTCTAATAAGCATTTAAATATGAAAAATACTACAAAAATATTTAAACAAATCTTGAAGAAAACAAAGAAATAAACATCTTCCGTTTGAAAATATTTTTCATAAAATGTAAAAAAAAAATTTAATTTATTAAATTTTTTGCTATTTTTGGTTTATAATTAGGAAACGATAATAGTTACAACAAATTTGTTGTATAATAATTGTAGAGAATACCGAAATGAACAACTTATAGACAATAAGTTTTTTTCGAAATCTCTTTGCTTTTTCAGTAAACTGACTATTAGAATTTGAAGTATAATTTGTCATTTTCATCTTTAATAATTCGTCACTTCAATACGCTTGATGTACATTTAAAATATCATTTAAACTGAAAATAAACCATAAAAGAATAAATATAAATAACCGGAGAAAGTAACCTTTTTTTTTTAATTATTGCCTACTCCAAAAAAAGTCCCAATCAATTACAGTCACCTGGTATTTTAATTACAAGAACCCCTTGAAGAATATTTACTACGGTTTTATGGATCAGAACTACTTTTACGGCGTCGGAATAGTTTTATATGCAATTTATGTCTTTTTCCGCTTCATTTAAATGTTTACTATCGCATGATGGAATCTATGGATACATTTGTAACACGTCAT
Source organism: Ocypus olens (assembly GCA_910593695.2). NCBI lineage: Eukaryota > Metazoa > Arthropoda > Insecta > Coleoptera > Staphylinidae > Ocypus > Ocypus olens. Next base: position 51,905,303 of record OU343049.1, read on the forward strand.
AATGCATTCATAAATATTATTTTATACATTATCAAACGTAGTTAGAATAATCAGCTATGAAGGTAATATAATTAAAAGTAAATATATTTACAATCTGTAATTTAAGACTACACAAATATCTTGTTTAGAGACTATGATATTTATGTAAGGTGTGAGCTACAGAATTTTGTTTCTAAGAGAGAGAAACGTAGCAGTCATGTCTAAGATTAATTCTTTTTTTTTTAAATCTAATTCAATTGAAGTAATCTAGTCTCATGACTAATAATATGCGACATACCTCATTTATTTCTAAACTTTTCGTTATGATGTATAACGTTGTAACCTTCTATAGTTCCTGAAGGAAAAGCAACCAAAGCTACTGAAAGTTTATTGCCTACAAAGTCGAAAGAATTGTACGACAAAGAATATGCTAAATTCCAGTCCTCGGTGTTGGCTAACAATTTTAGGTAAGTAGGTTTTATTCATTAGTTTGACATTTCAAGTTCAAAGTTATTATGAGAGAGACACAATGATTTTATTGAGACACTTACATAACCTCAACAGGACATTGTTGTTTCAGCCTTGTTATTTGTGATTTTATAAAAAATGTTAATTAGGGGTCCTTTCGAACTTTTATGACCTTAGAGTATTTGTACCACTTTAGGTCCTTTTATCCCAGAAATGAATATGCAATAATGTAAGAAGTACATTTTCTATTTTGCTGGCAAATAACACGATGAACATTGAATTATACGAAAAAAAGATTTGGCTGGGTCAACAGTACCTACAGATAATTGGGATTGCAACTAAAATAAAGATAAGTTAATAACGTGATAATGGATAGTAATTGTTGGGAAACATATTTGTGTTAGCGTTAGATTATTAGTTAATCCTTATATATCGGTGGTCTTTGCAAGACGGCGTCCGGGAAGAGCAAATAAACGCGGCCTCATCCGATATATAAATCTTGATCAAGATAAATCAAAGGGCACAGATTGCCGTAAATTAGAGCGAAAATGTGTCGCAACGTGGAGAGAAGTCGGTGTGTATAGAATGGGAGAGGAAAGTGAAATGACAATATTTGTGGTGTTGTATGGGAATAGGAGGGCTTGAGGGGATGAAATTAAAAACGTGCTTAGTCCTCGTCGCACGCACCATAAACCTCTCTTTCCCGGTCGCTAATCAACGCCTCGCAATATTTATCCCGGCCGATAAATAATACGAAATCGGCCCTTTATCGGAGAGTCCCTTCGCACAATGTAATCATTAGATGTTAATTGGAATATATAAATCCGTTGTTTCTTTAATTTGCCACGTAATTTCGCCTCGAATGTGTAATTGAAAATTTAATGGTGAGCCTTTGTTTATTTTATATGGCTGATATTATTCAACATTCGCCGCTGCGGTTTAATGACAACTTTTTTTTTCCATTTCTCCATTGGCAATTCTTCGTCACGTTTATATTATACACTTCGTTTAGAATCATATTCACACTACCGCCATCTGATTTAATACACGCAATTAATTCGGAATTGTAAAATAAGTATTCCTTTCAAAATTCGATATCACAATCGCGCAAGCAAGATTCAATTTTGATTAAACTGAATTTAAGTTGTTCCAAAGCTTCCAAAGACTTTTTCTCAAGTCATACAAACAGAAAAACCTTTAACCCGTTATTTCCCAACGATTCCTTTTCCAAATTTTCATGTTTTCTCTGCAGTTGCTTATCGCAAAAGTTTCAAACGGCTAATATGTTTGTTCCTTTAGTGCACTGTGGTCTTACCGATTATAAATTCTGCGAAAAGAATCGACGCGGAACGCTGGTGCACGTGCACTTCTTAAAAAAAGGTTCCACTAATGGAACAGTGGGCAAAAACGGGTTAAGATCAATATTAGCTAGATTGTGGCCACTGTCAGAACCAGCACTGGCAGTAGCCGGTATTCTAGGTATTCTAAGGTTTTCCTATTTGGACCATTTAGGAAAAGGTCTTTGCTTTGGTTTTTATTTCTTTTAGTAATTGTTCATTTTGATGTAGTTTTTGGCAAGAATATATCAATTAATTTATCAATACGTACAATGTGATGATATTTCCATTTGATGGTATTCCAAATAGGAATGTGTTACTTTGTACAAAAAATCACAGCTTGAAAAATTGACTACATTTAATTTACATAACTTATAGAATCATCGGATAGTTTATTAATTTCTGATGTTATTATTTTTGTCAGAATTGTTTAAAATCTTGAAAGGGTTAATATTTAGCGCAAGAACATTTCTATTATAACGTAAACGCGTCTAAAATGTATTAAAGCAAAGACGGCAATAAAGTCTGTAATAAAGTATAATTAAAAGGAATTATTTTTAACGTGGCGAGCACCCCGAGCTTAAATATACGATTTGTTATTTTGATTTATCAGAATAATTATTTAATAATGTACACTTAAGTGTGCGGACCAGATGTGCCGTGGTCGGGCGGGAGGCACCGGAAAGCGGTCTCGATGGAAGGGCCGCTGTGGTAAAGCGTATGCTAATTCCCCTATTATATTCAGTGCTATATGGCCTTTATTAGTTCGGACAGTTGGTATCCCTCTTTCCCTGTCTTTAATATCGTTCAGGAGAAGGACGGACGGATGGTTGCAGGGTCGAGGTGAGAAGCGATTATACACCCACGACCAGCTGTAATTGTGTTCCTTCGTGAGACGAGATCTGACCCGGGGCTCTCCGCTGGTACCAACCAAACCAATCAAATCATTACTGAATTGACACCTTACCACTCCTAAAGGATACTGACACTGTCTTTTATTCAAATATGCCACACATGCATTCCCCTAATTTACGTCCAACCGTTCTTACAAATTCCATTTATAATGTACTCGTTAAAATCTACTCAAATTATTTAACAATCCTCAGGTTCTTATCGCCAACTGTACGAATAATAATTGCTTGTACTTTTCAAGTTACACGCTTTTCGTGAAATTTCGAGCATCGAAACTTCTCATCATTTTTTGGTGTTTTCGCTATGTATTTTTTTTTTAAATTTGGCAATAATTACAAACACATTTTAATGAACATTGAACATAATGAAAATTAACACGTTTCATACATACATATTTTTGTACATTAAAAAAAAGTAACTTTTGCCATGTCATTTTTTTTTGAAATTTTCAAAAATATTTATGTATGAAACGTGTTAATTTTCATTATCTTCACTATTTATTAAAATGCTTTTGTAATTTTTTTATATTAAATCAGATCAAGACATGATTATGTATGTTTCGATTTTTCTAACATTTTATTTAATTTTTTTCATTCTATAAAATATTTTTATTAGTTTTTCAAAAATCAAAAAGTTTATGAAAAACATTAATTAACACAAATTATATTTATTTTTACGTTATTTTCAATATTCGTAGAAATCTACATATGTTTCATGTAGATATTTTCAGACCAAAAATTATAAAATATTTTTAATATTTTTTAGAAAATCAAAAAGTTTATGAAAAACATTAAATAACACAAATGATTTATTTTGACGTTGTCTTCAATATTTATAAAAATCAACATATGTTTCATGTAGATGTTTTTAGACCAAACTTTATAAAATAATTTTAATATTTTTTAGAAAATCAAAAAGTTTATGAAAAACATTAATTACCAAAATTGATATTTATTTTTACGTTATCTTAAATATTTGTAGAAATCTACATATGTTTCATGTAGATATTTTCAGACCAAAAATTATAAAATATTTTAAATATTTTTCAGAAAATTAAAAAGTTTATGAAAAACATTAAATAACACAAATGATTTATTTTGACGTTGTCTTTAATATTTATAAAAATCTACATATGTTTCAAGTGGATATTTTGACCAAAAATTATAAAATATTTTTATTATTTTTTTGAAAATCAAAAAGTTTATGAAAAACATGAATTAACACAAATGATATTTATTTTGACGTTATCTTCAATATTTATAAAAATCAACATATGTTTCATGATCATGTTTTAGACCAAAAATTATAAAATACTTTTATTATATTTTCGAAAATCAAAAAGTTTATGAAAAACATTAAATATCACAAAAGATATTTATTTTTACGTTATCTTCAATATTTGTAGAAATCTACATATGTTTCATGTAGAGGTTTTTAGACCAAAAATTATAAAATATTTTTAATATTTTTTAGAAAATCAAAAAGTTTATGAAAAACATTAATTACCACAAATAATATTTATTTTTACGTTATCTTCAATATTTGTAGAAATCTACATATGTTTCATATAGAGGTTTTTAGACCAAAAATTATAAAATATTTTTATTATTTTTTAGAAAATCAAAAAGTTTATGAAAAACATTAAATAACACAAATTATATTTATTTTTACGTTATCTTCAATATTTGTAAAAATCTACATATGTTTCATGTAGATGTTTTAAGACCAAAAATTAGAAAATATTTTAAATATTTTTTAGAAAATCAAAAAGTTTATGAAAAACATTAATTACCACAAATAATATTTATTTGTATCTTAAATATTTGTAAAAATCTACATGTGTTTTATGTAGATATTTTTAAACCAAAAGTTATAAAATATTTTTAATATTTCTTAGAAAATAAAATTTTTATGAAAAACATTAAATAACACAAATGATATTTATTTTCACGTTGTCTTCAATATTTATAAAAATCAACATATGTTTCATATAGATGTTTTTAGACCAAAATTTATAAAATATTTTTATTATTTATTCGAAAATCAAAAATTTTAGGAAACACATTAATTAATATAAATGATATTTATGTTTACGTTATCTTCAATATTTGTAAAAATCTACATATGTTTCATCAGTAGATTCTTATATAATGCCATGCGATCAAAGCGTAAAGTTGTAAAAAATATTAATTTCGGTATCTTTAAAAAATATATAAAAACAATTTCAATTTATATTCTGTGTTCTGAATTGTCAATTATAGTTTGAATGAATGATTCCAAATTTAATTTTAACGACACTAAAAAAATATAATAACCATTGCCATCGACTTCTAACATTTTAAAATAATTCAAAATTCATTCAAATCAATTTTGTGAAAAACAGCACTGTTTTTTGGGACAGTCTGAGCGAAAATTTATAAGGAATAGTAAAACATTTGGTTTCTATATAAAAACAACGGTAGCAACTTGAAACTGTAAAAACTTATATAAAATGTATTTGAAATTACGATATTCTGAAAATTTTTCAAAGATTTTTGGATAATTTTCATTTTTCGACGAAAAACTTGTAATGATTTTAGTAAAAAAATTGTCACGGTTGTCAGTGAATTGAAATTTACTCAAAATGTATTGAAAATTACAATTTTGTGAAAATTTACCTTATTCCCAGATTTTGAATATAATTTACAATTTCCAACAGAATGGAAAGTTGAAAAAAATTGCCAAACAAAATTATTAACGATTGTTAATAAATTGAAACTTTTCAAACTTACTGAAAATGTATTTTGTAAAAATTTTAAATTCCTAGATTTGAGTATAATCTTCAATTTCCAACAGAACGGAAAGTTGTAAAACAATTGTCAATAAGTTGAAACTTTTAAAATTTTCTCAAAATGTATTCCAAATTACGATTTTGTGAGAATTTTAAATATTTTCTTCACAAATTTTACTATATTTTTCAATTTCCAATAATGGAAAGTTATAAAAATTTGACAAAAAATATAAAAACGATTGTCAATAAATTGAAACCTTTAAAATTTACTCAAAATGTATTCCAAATGACGATTTTGTGACAAATTGAAATACTTTATTCCTATATTTTATAATATTTTTCAATTTCCGACAGAATGCAAAATTGGTTAAAAAAATAATATCGAATTTAAACTTTTAAATTGATTGATGGTTGCGGCGTTAACTTCGTGATACATTTTGAAACTTTAAATAAAACAGTTTCTTTGTTAATATTACTTTTTTTTGTGACTCGAGTTTCGATCATTAGCTGATCATTTTCAAACTTAAAGTAAAAATGATCAGCTAATGATCGAAACTCCAGTCACTGAAAAATAAAGTGTGATATTAACAAAGAAACCGTTTTATTTGTACTCTTAAAATTTTCTCAATTTTCAACAGAAAGTTGCAAAAATGGTAAAAAAAATCTTCAAACAAATTTTCACAATTACTAATAATTCATTTAAAATGAATGGTGTGAAATGCTAAACACGTTCCATCTTTACAATTTGTAAAAGATTCTAGTGATCAGTTCGTAAAGTCGTAAAGAAGAAACACCAATTTGATGGTTTTAAAAAATATGTCAATTCATAATTACGTGTTCGAAATTGTCAAAAAATGGCCACCTTATTATACCATAGCTTGAAAGAAGGATCTCAAAATCGTCGAAAAAAAAGCTAGTGATCAGTTTGTAAAGTCGTAAAAAAGAAACACCAATTTTGATGGTTTTAAAAAGTATGTCAAAACAATTTAAATTAATAATTACGTGTTTGAAATTGTCAAAAAATGGCTACCTTAATATATCGTAGCATGAAAGAAGGATCTCAAAATTGCCGAAAAAAAAAACCAGTGATCAGTTTGTAAAGTCGTAAAAAAGAAATACTAATTTTGATGGTTTTAAAAAGTATATCAAAACAAGTTCAATTCATAATTACGTGTTCGAAATTGTCAAAAATGGGATCTCAAAATCGTCGACGACACCATGTTTTTATCGTGTTTCAAAGACTGAAACATTGGTTTGTTTTATGGTTTTCAAGATCTCCTGAGCATTGTCTGCACAATCAAATGCCTATGTTCTTCTACGATCAAAACAGTGGCGTATCAACAGCGTTTTTGGCCTGGATAAAAACATATTCTGCGGCCCTTCAAGTTTTGTTTGCAGTCTTCTTCATTGTGCCAAGCAGATTCCTGCGTAGGCCTCCTCCGTTTGACTTATCATATCTGATGATTTAGTTTGTCAAAATAATTTCAAATTATAATTACGTGTTCGAAATTGTCAAAAATGGCCACCTTAGTATAACATGAAAGAAAGACCTGAAAATCGTGTACGACGCCATGTTTTTATTGTGTTTCAAAGACTGAAACATTGGTTTGTTTTATGGCTTTCAAGATCCCTTGAGCAAGTTCTGCAAAATAAGATGCCTATATTCTTCTACGATCAAAACAGTAGCGTATCAACGACATTTTTGGCATGGGAAAAACATATTCTGTTGTGTTTGCAGTCTTCTTCTTCATTGCGCCAAACAGATTCCTGCGTAGGCCTCCTCCGTTTGATTTATCATATCTGATGATTTAGTTTTAAAGATAAAAGAAAAAAATAAATAGTTTCTCGTGTTTCTAGGCTAAATTTAGCTCCACACTGTAACCTGCCTTTTTCTTTGCTAAACATTAAGTCTTTGTTTATAACTTTTCTTGGCATGACTCTTTCTCTACACATTGCAGATTAAATTCGTTTCTATTCTTGGGGATAACGCAGCCTGTTTCAGGAAACTTTTGGCTCAATTGCAAATATTTCCTTCTTGGTTTTTTTCTGTGTTTCTTCTACTCTAACGCACTCTACCTTCCGCGGTAACATGCATGTTTTTTATTTTAATTTTCAAAAGTTTATTTGGGTCATTTTCAATTTACAATTGATGAGTAACATGAACTTCATTTAACTCTATTTCAAATTCTATATTACGAATACCTTTAGTATTCATATCTCTACAGAAGATCTTATCTCTAGCTTCTTCAGAATTTTCATCTAGATCTGGATCTACAGGAATATTCCGGACATGCGGGAACAAAGTCGTCACTCGATGAAACATTTTCTTCCGCATTATAGAAATAGAAAAAAACTACAAACCCTCTGAAGTGGATCCTTTATAGGTATAGTATTGTGGAATTTGTAAACCTAACTGGGTTTGAAATAATGATAGGTGTTTCAATTATTTCATATTACTAACTAAAAAATCAAAACTAATTTTCAAAAAATGAATTATGAATTTAATTGATTTATTTTTCGTAGTTAAAAGTATGCAATAGCATGCGTAACAATGTGTTAGGTTTTTTACAATTTGGATTATGTAAAGAAAATCTAATTTAATATCATGATGGCGTCCGGATATTGATTTAATAAAGCTATCGATCGACGTATTACTAATATTAAAACAATCAAGGCAGGTAAAGGTATGTCGTACATTAGTAGATTGCGGACAGACAAACAAACATATGGCCGATACATCAAGTCGAACAATACCTGGCTGACTGGCTGACTAGCTGACTGACTGCGCCGCCCTTAATAATCTTAATGATCGCGGATAAAATCTGTATATAATTTAAGTTCGGTGTATCCGTGAATTCGCTTTAGGCCACAGGTCTCTTCTTCTACTTCTCTAGTATCACCGTCTCACAACCGGCCCCCTCGTGTCTTCCTCCCCACCACCTCCTTCGGTTCTTCTCCTGTCGATGAGGATCGATGGTCTCCTACGATCCGACAAACTGTACCATTGTGGCTCTAAATGTTGCTTATTTGACGGACTGTACCCACAAAACTTAACACTATAATTATAATCTCGAATCTCGATGTAATAATTATTCTCCACTTCTTGATCTTATATATGTGGTTTTCTAGCGTAATTTTATACAATTATGCCCCTCGCTCGGCAGAGGTTCCAAATCAGTTTAAATTAGTGCTTTCATTAATTCACGACGACATCATTTATCATCACAATTGGACCCTATCACACTTCTACGTGCTTATCTCTGCCTCACCACTCACTCACATATTCAACACTTTATTACATCCAAACATATTCATCTTCTGAACTACATATACTGTACACCTACAACTTAATCTTTGCCAAATAATTTTGATCAATTATTTAGTTATTATTTTCTGCTTATTTCTCTTAATCTTTTAAATTACAGATATTTGAAAGTTGATAATTGTAGAATCATAAAATGTAATAAATACTAATACTACCAAATAAAAAGATAGTTTAGGGTTTGAATCTTTTACCCTTTCAGCCCTGGATTTTTAAATTTGAAAAAAAATTTTTTTGTTAATTATTATTGATGGGGAGCTTCTTAAGACCATAAATACCAAATTTGAACTGATTTGACTAATTAGTATAGGAATTAATTAGTGAGGCTTTGTAGAAGTGACATCTAGTGATAAACAGCAAAAATATGGATTGTCATAGTAAGTAGAGACATGTAAATGTTGCGGTGGGAATTGCCACCGCCAGGGCCGAAAGGGTTAAAAGTCTTGACTTGTCAAGGCATTTTCAAGATAATTTAAAAATAAACTTTGCATAGCGCTACATTTATTTTGTTCACTTTGGGCGAAAAAGCGAAGAAGTCTATCAGGTTGTGATTGAAAGTGAAGAAATAAATGTAGCGCTAAGCAAAGTTTATTCAAAATAAATAGTCTCAATCAGACTTCTTCGCCCTAAGTGAAAAAAATAAATATAGCGCTAAGCAAACTTTATTAAAAATAAACTTTGCTTTGATTGGTCAATCAGGGCCTGCTCTAGGGTAATGCTGCGAAGTTCTTTTATAATTCCCCTCCATTTTTGAAGACAGTAGTGACTAGTTTTCGGGGAATAAAATTAATTAAAATATAGTACGGTTATTCATTTTGTAATTTAATAATTACATACTTTATAATATAATTAATTTTGTGAAATTTATATTTATCAAGTCGAAATTATAGCAATTCACAATTTCGTGCTCTGTTTAAATGGAATTACCTCGAAATTTAGTGATGGGATATTTACAAAATTTTGTAGAATCGTAATCCCAAATTAATTTTGAATGGATTTATGTGATTTCAAGTTGATGATAATTGTTTTTATATTTTTTAGGAGTCGGCAAATTTGTAGATTTTTTTTCTACCATTTCGTGCTATGTTCGGATGAAATTATCTCGAAATTTAGGGATGAGATATTTACAAATTTTTGTAGAATAGTAATCCCAAATTAATTTTGAATACATCAAGTCGATGACAATTTTTTACATTTTTGTCAAGTAATTTTCAATTTCGCGCTGTGTTAAAAAAAATATTCCGAAATTTAGGATGAGGTACTTATAGATTTTTATTGAATCGTAATCTAGAATGAATTCTGAAGAAATTTGTGAAATTTCAAATCGATGACAATTATTTTTATATTTTTTACGGATCGGCAAAATTGTTGATTTTTTTCTACAATTTCGTGCTCTGTTCGATTGGGATTCTCGAAATTTAGGGATAGGATGTTTACAGATTTTTGTAGAATCATCATTCCAAATTATTTTTGAATATATCTGTGTAATTTTAAGTCGATGACAATTTTTTACATTTTTGTGGAGTTACCAAAATTATTGTATTTTTCACACAATTTCGCGTTCTGTTAAAAATAAAAATTATCCCGAAATTTAGAAAGAGGCACTTATAGATTTTTATTAAATCGTAATCTAGAATAAATTCTGAAGAAATTTATGAAATTTCAAATCGATGACAATTATCTTTATATTTTTTACAAGTCGGCAAAATTGTTGATTTTTTTCTACAATTTCATGCTCTGTTCGATTGGGATTCTCGAAATTTAGGGATAGGATGTTTCCAGATTGTTGTAGAATCGTAATCCCAAATTAATTTTGAATACATTTATGTAATTTCAGGTCGATGGCAATTGTTTTTACATTTTTGTCAAGTTACTAAAATTATAGTATTTTTCGCACAATTTCACGCTCTATTTAAATGGAATTATCCCGAAATTTAGGATGAGGTGCTTACAGATTTTTATAGGATCGTAATCTAGAATAAATTTTAACTCGATGGTAATTGTTTTTATATTTTTCTCAGGTTACTGAAATTATTGCATCACTCCCAAAATTCTACCCTTCGTTGGAATAATGTTTTCTAGAAATTTTGAGTTGAGGTGGTAATTCCAGATTTTTGTAGTAGCATAATTCTGAATGAATTTTGAATAGATTTGTGAAATTTCAATTCAGCAATTATTTTTATATTTTTCACAAGTCGGCAAATTTGCATTTTTTTCTTCACAATTTCACGATCTGTTCGAATGGGATTTTGTCAAAATTTAGGGATGGGTGTTTGCAGATTTTTACAGCAGACTAATCTCGAATTCATTTGAAATATATTAGTCAAATCTCAAGTCGATTGCAATAGTTTTCATATTTTTTTTACGATGACGAAATTATTGCATTTTTTTCTTCGCAATTTCACGCTCTGTTCGAATGAGATTTTGTCAAAATTTAGGGATGGGTGTATGCAGATTTTTATAGCAGACTAATCTCGAATTCATTTGAAATATATTAGTCAAATCTCAAGTCGATTGAAATAGTTTTCATATTTTTTTTTACGATGACGAAATTATTGCATTTTTTTCTTCAAAATTTCACCCTATTCGAATATTCGAATGGGATTTTATCAAAATTTAGGGATGGGGTGTTTACAGATTTTTATAGTAACATAATCGCGAATCAATTTTAAATAGATTTGTGAAATTTTAAATCCATGGCAATTGATTTCATATTTTCTTAAAGCGCCGACATAATTGCATTTTTTTTTCATAATTTCGCGGTCGGTTCGAATGGGATTATGTCGAAATTAGAGAATGGGGTGGTTTAAGTTCTTTTTTATAGAAAAGTAATCCTGAATGAATTTTGAATAGATTTGTGATATTTTAAGTCGATGGCAATTATTTTTAATTTTTTTTTAATTCATCAAAATTATTGTGTTTTCCCAAAATTATACGCTCTTTTCGAATGAGATTATCTTGAAGTTTAGGGATGGGGTGTTCACAAATTTTTGTACTAGCGTAATCCCGAATACAATTTGAACAGATTTGTGAAATTTTAGGTCGATGGCAATTGTTTTCGTAATTTCTTTGGGCGCCGAAATAATTGCATTTTTTCATAATTTCGCGCTCAGTTCGAATGGGATTATGTCGAAATTAAAGAATGTGGTGGTTTAATTTTTTTATGGAAAAGTAATCCTGAGTAAGTTTTGAATATATTTGTGAGATTTTAAGTCAATGGCAATTGATTTTATATTTTTTTCAATCCATCAAAATTATAGTGTTTTTTCAAAATTGTACGCTTTGTTCGAATGAGATTATCTTGAAGTTTAGGGATGGGGTGTTTACAAATTTTTACAGTAACATAATCCCGAATAAATTTTGAATAGATTTGTGAAATTTTGGGTAGATGGCAATTGTTTTCATAATTTCTTAGGGCGCCGAAATAATTGCATTTTTTTCATAATTTTGCGCTCGGTTCGAATGGGATTATATCGAAATTAAAGAATGTGGTGGTTTAATTTTTTTATGGAAAAGTAATCCTGAGTAAGTTTTGAATATATCTGTGAGATTCTAAGTCGATGGCAATTGTTTTTTATATTTTTTTCAATCCATGAAAATTATAGTGTTTTTCCAAAATTGTACGCTCTGTTCGAATGGGATTATTTTGAAGTTTAGGGATGGGGTGTTTACAAATTTTTACAGCAACATAATCCCGAATAAATTTTGAATAGATTTGTGAAATTTTAGGTCGTTGGCAATTGTTTTCATATTTTATTAGGGCGCCGAAATATTTGCATTTTTTTTTCACAATTTCGCGCTCGTTTCAAATGGGATTATATCGAAATCGGGGAATGGGGATGCTTTCAGTTTTTTTGTAGATATGTATCCTAAACGAATTTTGAATAGATTGGTAAAATTTTCTCCAAGCCATTGAAATTATTGTATTTTTCCACAATTCGACGCTCAGTTCAAATGCGATCATCTCGAAAGTTTGGGTTGTGATATTTACAGATTTTCATGCAATCATAATCCCGAGTAAGCTTTAAATACATTTGTGAAATTTCAAGTCAATGGCAATTGCTTTTATATTATTTTAAAGTTACTGAAGTTTCCACAATTTCGCTCTCGATTTGCGTGGAATTATCTCTAAATTAGGGGATTATTAGGAAACGGTATTAATTTGATTTTTTTTTGTAAAGTGCCCCCTTACGGCGGCGCCCAGATGCTATGCAATTTATTTACGGCTACACCTTTCTTACACACATTATAAACAATAACAATTTCTCTTAAGTTCTGTAACTTGCAATAATTAACGAACGAAAAAAATATAATACTAAACATAACGATAATAATAAATACAATTACTGCGCATATAAAAACATTAAATCAGTGACGGTTCGCGGAGTTTTTTCTGGTACGGCCGAGGAACAAGAGGTGGCAATACAGATAGGTAGGGTCAGTTGCAGAGACGGCTGGCTGCGTGACCGCACCTATCTGTATTACCACCTCTTGTTCCTCGGCCGTACCAGAAAAAACCCGCGAACCGTCACTGCATTAAATTTATTCTTGATAAATCCGACTTACATTTATGTAGAGTGGATGAAAATAATGATTTATTTTCATCTACACATCTAAGTTCATCGTTATCCATGAAGTAGGTGACACATTTCTTGGTGTTTAAGTTAAATTTATTTGTGGTACACCATGCTGAAATGTTATTTATATCACTTTGCAGTGAATCTCGATCTTCTACATTTCGTACTACTGAAAACAATTTTGTTCATCGTTGTCTATGAAGTAGGTAACTATTTACGACTGAAAAAAATTGAGAATTCTTGATGTTTAAGTTAAATTTATTTGTGGTACACCATGTTCTAATGTTATTTATGTCATTTTGCAGTGAATATCGATCTTCTACATTTCGTACTACTGAAAACAATTTTGTTCATCGTTATCTATGAAGTAGGTAACTATTTACGACTGAAAAAATAGAGAATTCTTGATGTTTAAGTTAAATTTATTTGTGGTACACCATGTTGAAATGTTATTTATGTTATTTTGCAGTGAATCTCGATCTTCTACATTTCGTACTACTGAAAACAATTGTGTTCATCGTTATCTATGAAGTAGGTAACTATTTTCGACTGAAAAAAATTGAGAATTCTTGATGTTTAAGTTAAATTTATTTGTGGTACACCATGTTCTAATGTTATTTATGTCATTTTGCAGTGAATATCGATCTTCTACATTTCGTACTACTGAAAACAATTTTGTTCATCGTTATCTATGAAGTAGGTAACTATTTACGACTGAAAAAATAGAGAATTCTTGATGTTTAAGTTAAATTTATTTGTGGTACACCATGTTGAAATGTTATTTATGTTATTTTGCAGTGAATCTCGATCTTCCACATTTCGTACTACTGAAAACAATTGTGTTCATCGTTATCTATGAAGTAGGTAACTATTTTCGACTGAAAAAAATTGAGAATTCTTGATGTTTAAGTTAAATTTATTTGTGGTACACCATGTTCTAATGTTATTTATGTCATTTTGCAGTGAATATCGATCTTCTACATTTCGTACTACTGAAAACAATTTTGTTCATCGTTATCTATGAAGTAGGTAACTATTTACGACTGAAAAAATAGAGAATTCTTGATGTTTAAGTTAAATTTATTTGTGGTACACCATGTTGAAATGTTATTTATGTTATTTTGCAGTGAATCTCGATCTTCCACATTTCGTACTACTGAAAACAATTGTGTTCATCGTTATCTATGAAGTAGGTAACTATTTTCGACTGAAAAAAATTGAGAATTCTTGATGTTTAAGTTAAATTTATTTGTGGTACACCATGTTCTAATGTTATTTATGTCATTTTGCAGTGAATATCGATCTTCTACATTTCGTACTACTGAAAACAATTTTGTTCATCGTTATCTATGAAGTAGGTAACTATTTACGACTGAAAAAATTGAGAATTCTTGATGTTTAAGTTAAATTTATTTATGGTACACCATGCTGAAATGTTATTTATGTCATTTTGCAGTGAATCTCGATCTTCCACATTTCGTACTACTGAAAACAATTTTGTTCATCGTTATCTATGCAGTAGGTAACTATTTACGACTGAAAAAATTGAGAATTCTTCATGTTTAAGTTAAATTTATTTATGGTACATCATGTTGAAATGTTATTTATGTTATTTTGCAGTGAATCTGGATGTTGTACTACTGAAAACAATTTTAAATCATCAGCAAACCTTAAAATTTTAGAATGGGTAATACATCGGCTGATGTCATTAATAAAAAGTAAGAAAAGTATGGGCCCGCGGTGGGAACCTTGAGGAACACCTGATGTAACATTTATTATTTAAGATACATAATTATCAATTACCTTGAGGAACACCTGGTGGCATTTATTACTTCAGATAACTGTTATATTCTTCAAACTCTGTTACGTTTACTAATAAAACTTTATTTTAATAGTGAATAATTTTGGAATAATATATTCGCTTATCATTACCATCAAACAAGCGAACCAAAATTCCAAAAACATAACGGCAAAGAAACAAGATAACACGAAATCAATAAAGGCTTCGGGGCGATTCCACTTAAAATTCCTAATTAAATTAACAAAATAATTTATGCTCCCAACAAGTCGTATATTTTTTTACGTCCGATCCCCGTGAAATAGTTTAACACCTTGGCCGCGTAAAATAAACATAAAATCCGTATAATTACCAATAAAAATAAGTTAGTACAGTTTTAAGGCGACAAGTGGAATCGAGGACGGTCGAGCAATAACCAAAACGAAAAACAAAAAAAAAAACAAAAAATGAACAGGTACACGTTCGGGTCGCGGATCGCAATTTGTCCGGAACCGGCCCCGCTGTTATCGCGGACTCGCTTTATTTTACGTTTTATCGTCTCTTATCAGTGTTTAATTTGTACTAACCCAGTCGATTTGAAGAGTTGTCGTGTACGTGACGTGGGTTAATCGCCCGTGGTTAGTGTTTTTTAAAATTTGTTTTCTTTGGTTTTCTGCAAGACATGTGGTTGACAGGTGCTCAGTGAAAGTGTGCGTGCAGCGAGCAAGTACCGTATGCCCGCGTGTTTACCTTTGTAACCAGATATCTTTCGATGGGGTTCATTAAAATTTGTCCATACTTTTTTTTTTAATTGGAGGATGCCGGTAAGTGTATCCCTGAAAATTGTTGCGTTTACTAATAAATTTAATTAAGGTGTTCATTACAACCCAAATTATCATTAATGAACTGTAGGGTATGTGAATAGGACAGGACAAAATTGAATAATCCCCAGGCAATAAAGATCACCACGGCCGTTGTCTTAGGCATAGTCCTGGTATGTTTATGGGATGGTTGCTAATCCCTTGAAAATTGAAAAGTTAAATCGTCGCAAAACGTCCGGTCTTTAAAGCCTAGGGATTATTCAATTTTATCCTGTTTAACTATACAAGCAGGGGCCGCGGTGGCCTAGTGAGTAGAGCTCCTGCTCGCGGGCCTCGTGGTCGTGGGTTCGAATTCCATTCGGGCGGTCACTTTTTCGGAATGAAGAAGTGGCCGTTCGGGTCCATGGATGTAGAGTGTATGTTCCCATCATTCATTATATAATAAATAATGATTATATATAAATAAATAAACAGAAATCAATACACAAAGTTAAATGGTACCTCTGGCAGAATGGACCAGCTTCCTATGCCAAAAAATAAACTATACAAGCATACCCAGAGGCAAATGTTTCCACCCTCTTTAATGTGTTAATATTCATCTAATGAATTTGCACAAAAATATTTCATGCCCCTTCCAAAATTAAACCACTGGCTGTATGGCGGGTTAGAGTTCACTCCGTATGTCTATAGTTACCTATGTTTCGCTTTCTTTAAATTTTGTAATAATTTCTGCATTTTAAAGATAAAAGTTGAGCACTTGTGAAACTTTTCAAATCCGTAGAATTATGTTAATTAACAACGTTCTGAGTAACCAGGGTCCATTAGGTGATTGCAAAAATCCAAGCCGGGAAGCCCCCCGCCGCGGCGCATTAATCCACCCGACTGTATTAAGGTGTTCGGTCGACGTAACACCTATTTAAGGACCGAACATCTGCTGCGGATTAAAAGTGCGATAAATTTCTCCGTAATGCCCACAATGAGCCGCATTATTCATCTTTGCCCAGATTTACTTTTCGCCTGTTGATAATAATCTTCTTTTATGGCTTCATTGTGTTAGATTAAAATCCGGAGAGACAAGAGACCTTCAATCTATATTTGCACTTTCAACAATTTAAATTGAATATTATTCTGCGTTTAAAACAACAAAAGATTCAGAATTTTATGACGGGGATTTCGAAGAATTCAACAGTACCTGCATTTAACAATAAAGGCCGCCAAAATCCCACTCCAACGTACAAAAATACAAATTTCTGCCACTTAAACATACTTTTACTTTTTTTAAATATATCTTTTATTTTAAATAAACATCTAATGGCAATGACTTTAAATTAATAGAAAGAGACAAATAAACATGAAATTAAGTCAAGTTCAGTTTTATTTCCATTACTATTACGAACATGTATTATTACACAAACAAATAAAACTTGCTACAAAATCTAAACAGAAGTAACATCAAATACTCTAAAATCAAAAGAAATGTTTTTTTCTCACTTATATTACCTCTTTTAATGCTCCTGGAGCGTACCTCTAAATTCATTTAAAACATTACTCACAAACGGATAAAGACTTACAAGTGAAATTTTGAATTCACCTCTGTAAATATATTCTAAAGAGTAGCACGGATTTATTTTTTTAATAATAATGTTTATAAACAATTTTTATACTAACATTTCTGTAATTTAGAAAAAAAAATCCGTCGCACTCTGGGGTAATTTATTTAAAATTTATTATTTAAATAATATTTTTTCATATTTTCAAAACTGTATCCGAAATTTGAATAATAAGTTATTCATTTTAATACTCTCTCGTGGTGCGCCCTCTGCGGCTTTCTTGTTTAACAGGCTGTGCATATGAGAGGACGCGTTCCCAAGGTGGTTTCTCGCTGTAATTTCAGCCGCGTTATCTAAATTACACAGTGGTGTTACCAAACATATACCTCTTTCGTGACAAGAGGGATTCACGACTCATACAAAAACAGTTGTGTGGAATTATTGGGTTTCAATAAATATATAACAAATCTTTATTGCCAAATATATTTATGATTAAAATGTCTTCTCTTTGACAACCGGCTATCTACCCGAGGGCTTTTCGTCGATTTCCTACAAAATTGCTTACATTTCTATTTCTTCGTCGGTATCCAATGCCCTTAAGGGACCGAAGAACATGCCTAACTTTGACGATTTATTTCGGAAAAGGAATGGGATTTCTATTTAGAGCACTCGGTGCTTGATCAATTGTAAAATTTTAAAAATGTGTCTTATCTTTCTTGTCGGTTCATCCCGTGCTTCGTATCAGAAGTTGATTTTTTTCTTGTTAAGCGGTGTCGTGACAGTGTTAATTCAAAATTGGGTTCAACGTCAATTTCGTCAGCCAGTTCCTTTACATCAACAACAGTTTTCAACAAATTTTAGTTTTCGAATTGTGTAATAATCGAGCAAAAAAGTAAAAATAATGTATAAAACGTGTCGACGAATTTCTACAAGAATTAAATTAGATTTGCAAATCATGACTTTATCAAACTAGATCGAGTTTTTGAAAATGTATCAATTATTTCACGAATTGTGAATTTTTGAAAATTAGAGATCTCGAATTGTCTAATACTCGAGTTAAAAATTAAAAAAATATATAAAATGTGTTCACTAAAATCTACAAAAATTAAATTATATTTGCAAATCATCGTTTTATCAAACTAAATAGAGTTTTTGAAAATCCACCGATTATTTCGCGAATTGTGAATTTTTGAAAATTTTAGATCTCGAATTGTCTAATACTCGAGTAAAAAAATCAAAAAAATATATAAAACCGGTCCACTAAATTCTACAAAAATTAAATTATATTTGCAAATCATCGTTTTATCAAACTAAATAGAGTTTTTGAAAATCCACCGATTATTTCGAAAGTTGTGAATTTTTGAAAATTTTAGTTTTCGAATTGTGTAATACTCGAGTGAAAAATTACCATGTTTACGAAATTCTTAAAAATTAGATTTGCAAATCATCGTTTTACCAAATTAAGCGCACTTTTTAAAAATCCACCGGTTATTTCGCGAGTTGTGAATTTTTTAAAATTTTAGTTCTCAAATACACCAGCAAAAAAATATAAAGAGTGTCGACTAAATTCGACAAAAATTAAATTAGATTTACAAATCATGGTTTTATCAGATGAAATGGGGTTTTTGAAAAACCACCGATTATTTCGAGAGTTGTGAATTTTTGAAAATTTTAATTTTCGAATTGTGTAATACTCGAGTAAAAAAATAAAAGAAAATATGAAACGCATCGACTAAATTCTATAAAAACTAAATTAGATTCGCAAATCATCGTTTCATCAAAATAAGTGCAGTTTTTGAAAATCCACCGATTATTTCACAAGTTGTGAATTTTTGAAAATTTTAGTTTTCGAATTGTGTAATACTCGAGCAAAAAAATAAACAAAAATATATAAAACGTGTAGACGAATTTCTACAAAAATTAAATTAGATTTGCAAATCATCGTTTTATCAAACTAAATCGAGTTTTTCAAAATTCATCAATTATTTCGCGAATTGTGAATTTTTGAAAATTTTAGATCTCGAATTGTCTAATACTCGAGTTAAAAATTAAAAAAAATATATAAAATGTGTCCACTAAATTCTACAAAAATTAAATTATATTTGCAAATCATCGTTTTATCAAACTAAATAGAGTTTTTGAAAATCCACCGATTATTTCTAAAGTTGTAGATTTTTGAAAACTTTAGTTTTCGAATTGTGTAATACGCGAGTGAAAAATTACCATGTTTACAAAATTCTTAAAAATTATATTTGCAAATCATCGTTTTACCAAATTAAGCGCAGTTTTTGAAAATCCACCGATTGTTTCGCGAGTTATGAATTTTTGAAAATTTTAGTTCACGAATACTCCAGCAAAAAAATTAAATTAAAATATAAAGCGTGTCGACTAAATTCTACAAAAATTATATTAGATTTAGAAATCATGGTTTTATCAGATGAAATAGAGTTTTTGAAAATTCACCGATTATTTCGCGAGTTGTGAATTTTTTAAAATTTTAGTTCTCGAATACTCCAGCAAAATAATTTAAAAAAATATAAAGCGTGTCGACTAAATTCTACAAAAATTAAATTAGATTTATAAATCATGGTTTTGTCAGATGAAATAGATTTTTTGAAAATCCACCAATTATTTCGCGAGTTGTGAATTTTTGAAAATTTTAGTTCTTGAATACTCCAGCAAAAAAATAAAAAAAAATATAAAGCGTGTCGACTAAATTCTACAAAAATTAAATTAGATTTACAAATCATGGTTTTATCAGATGAAATGGAGTTTTTGAAAATCCACCGATTATTTCGTGAGTTGTGAATTTTTGAAAATTTTAGTTTTCGAATTGTGTAATACGCGAGTGAAAAATTACTATGTTTACAAAATTCTTAAAAATTAGATTTCCAAATCACCGTTTTAGCAAATTAAGCGCAGTTTTTGAAAATCCATCGATTATTTCGCGAGTTGTGAAGTTTTGAAAATTTTAGTTCACGAATACTCCAGAAAAAAAAATAAATTAAAATATAAAGCGTGTCGACTAAATTCTACAAAAATTAAATTAGATTTACAAATCATGGTTTCATCAGATGAAATGGAGTTTTTGAAAATCCACCGATTATTTTGCGAGTTGTGAATTTTTGAAAATTTTAGTTCTCAAATACTCCAGCAAAAAAATTAAATAAAAATATAAAGCGTGTCGACTAAACTCTACAAAAATTAAATTAGATTTACAAATCATGGTTTTATCAGATGAAAAGGAGTTTTTGAAAATCTACCGATTATTTCGCGAGTTGTGAATTTTTGAAAATTTTAATTTTCGAATTGTGTAATACTCGAGTGATAAAATAAGAGAAAATATGAAACGTATCGACTAAATTCTACAAAAAATAACTTAGATTTGCAAATCATGGTTTTATCAAAATAAGTGCAGTTTTTAAAAATTCACCGATTATTTCACGAGTTGCGAATTTTTGAAAATTTTAGTTTTCGAATTGGGTAATACTCGAGTGAAAAATTAACATGTTTACAAAATTCTTAAAAATTAGATTTGCAAATCATCGTTTTACCAAATTAAGCGCAGTTTTTGAAAATCCACCGATTATTTCGCGAGTTGTGAATTTTTGAAAATTTTAGTTCTCGAATACTCCAGCAAAAAAATATAAAGCATGTCGACTAAATTCTACAAAAATTAAATTAGATTTACAAATCATGGTTTTATCAGATGAAATAGAGGTTTTGGAAATCCACCGATTATTTCGCGAGTTGTGAATTTTTGAAAATTTTAATTTTCGAAATGTGTAATACTCGAGTGAAAAAAATAAAAGAAAATATGAAACGTATCGACTAATTCTATAAAAAATAAATTAGATTTGCAAATCATCGTTTTTGAAAATCCACGAGTTGTGAATTTTTTAAATTTTAGTTTTCAAGTTGTGAAACATTAAAAAAAATATATAAAACGTGTTGACGAAATTCTACAAAAATTAAATTAGATTTGCAAGTCATCATTTTATCAAATTAAGCAGAGGCGGCTCGTTATAAAGTGCCAAAGAGCATTTCAAGCTAAGCAAGAACTTTTAACTAATAATTAATTCTTAAAACACTATAAGATAAATCGTTCTTTTTTGTTAAAAAAGGAGGGGGGGGGGTATATTTATAAGTGGTTCTACCATCAACATGTTCCACGAGCCGCCACTGCCCAACGGTACCTTAAAATTGATATGGTTTCATAAAAAATTTCATAGTAGACGTCACTTTCGCGTACTTCCAAGAAACCAAAACACGTTTATAAGATTCTCTAGTGTTACTTATTGGTTTCAAAGTTAATCGTTGGACGTGTTTTAACAATATTGACCATCGAAAAGTGGATGGGTCATATTAAAGAAATAAGCGGCTACCAATTATGTTTTTGCTATAACATTTACCACAAAATTAAGAAATATCCTACAAATTCAAACCTCCAATTATAATTTCAGACCTGTGTTTCCCTGTAGATGTTTCAACTGGAAGGGAGTCCAAAAAGCTTTTATTAATCTTTATTTCAACCTCATTGGAATCAGATGTATTGATTGAAACAGAGTATTTTGTTCCACCTTACTAACGGCAGGAGTGTAATTTTATCTCTTTTTTTTTAGCAATCTACCGACGTGTTCTTCCACAATGGGATCAGATTCAGATAGCAGCTCAACTTTTTTTGAAGAAGTTACCGTTATTATGTTCAAAGAGCTTGTCGTTTATACCTTGAAAAGCCTGACAACTTTTGAGTGATTGCTGCGATTCTTAGAAGCACCTCATTCTAATGGTGTGTTTCAGCATTAATAATTCTTTGAGCAGCCAATACTTTAACTTTTGACTTAGTTCTATCCATTATTTTTGGGCCTGAATATGATTTTTAGTAATTTCATGGTCTTTTAAAGTTTAAACGAGGTGCTCACAACTTCTAAAACTCTCTTTTGGAAAGGAAACTGATCACATATCCAAAAATTTTGCGAGTGCGCAAAATCCTAGATGGCGCTAATGTAAGATGACTTGTTCCGCATATGGCCGATGAATGTTATAGCCAAGTACTCGCTGTTTTTCGTTTTTTTTTTCTTTAAATTCTATATTACCTCCATTAGTAAGTGAAGAAAAGTACACTTAAAGTGATAAATTGGACAAAAATCTGGAGCAAAACTGGACATAAAATTAGCCTATTTGGAGGTGGTGAGGTACAGGAGGTTGCGAAACGTGCGATTATATTAATTTATAATGGAAATTATACAATTTCGCAAGGTATAAAAGATGTAACCAATTTGATTTATGCCGAAAAGTAAAGTTACTGCATTCAATTTCATTTTGCATTATGAAAATATAGTTGGATAAAAACAAAATTTAAATTTAAAAAAATTGAGATAATAATGAGGGAGCTGGTGATTGAGAACTGCATCCACAAATAAATTTTAACATCAAATAAGTGAGTTAATTCAAGTGAATAAAAAAAACACTGTAATGTAATTATCCGAGGTTATCATACATAGATTAATCTAAATAGGTTAATTGAGTATCGGCATGTTGATTTATTCAAAATTAAGCGGAATGGAAACGCGACACATACACGAATGTGTGAATACACAGGTAATGGAAATAATAGGAGGGCTGATTAAAATTTCATCGGGGGCGCAATTTGTGGTGTTTTTAATGTGGGACGAATTGATTAGTCCACTTCTCTTGCATAATGAATACGCCTATATTAAATGTTTCCCCGAATTTAATATCGTCCTCTTAGGCGAGCTTTATTTATAATAAATCAGGATAATAATATATTCATGGCGCATGTAAAACATAAAAGGCATCGCGCGTCATTTACCATAATCCAGATAATAATTATTACGACGAAACAAAAAATAAATAAACACAAAAGGGGGCCTCATGGCTCATACATAATAGCACGCAACTAATTCCGATATGAATATTAATGAAGGAATGCAGTAATAACCAGACATCACGGTATCCTAATATATTTCGAACTAATGAAAATATAATAAATATGTTGTCATTTTTGTTGAGTAGAGACAAATAAAAGGGCCATCATTTATTCATCGTAATTATTTATGTCAAAAACAGCGGGAGGACAATATGTAAACGTGCGAGCCGCCAGGTGCAATGTTTTTCCATGTTTTCCGCCGCATTTTTACGTTTATATTTATTGTGATCCTTTTTTAAATCGTGTATTTGCTTAATCGATTCCACATTCTCGTGAAAGTCGCAGGAAATAGATCACTTCTTTATCGAGTAATTACTTTCCTCCAATTATTTTTACATTACAGAAGTGAAGTAGATTATAAACTTGCACGGCAATAAATATCGATTTTGCGCCACAAACTCAAACAATAACACGATTCCTGTATTATTTAGAAACTTACTAGGCAAAACTAATCTGTATTGTTGAATGGAAATTTTATATGAAACGAATTCTAGTTCATGATAGGATAACATTTTCGTATGAATAATTTGATATAATTCAAGAACGAATAAAGCAATTCAAACAACAAAATATTGCAAAATAAACAATAAACTTGAAGAAACTTACATCAATAAAAAAAAAAGTATTGTATCGTGATTTTTTTAGAATTCGAAATTTCAAAGTTTCTATTTTGAGGTCCCCAAGACAATTCCGACCATGTTTGAAAAATATCCGTTGGCGCTGCATATCAAAAACGAATCCAGAATTGAACATAATCTATATTTGAAAATCCTTTGGTGGGATTTTTTGTTTGTTTTCCTTCGATACTATTTTAAATACCGAAGATCTTAGAACACTTCAACAAACCTTCTTGGTTACCCTATGGTATATCCTACTTTACCATGGTCGAGTGTGGTTTTGTCTATAACGTTATTATGACAGACCCAATAACGTCCGGTTCTTTTGCAAATAGCCTAAAGCTCAAACAAACATAAAAATGGTGGTGTGGCCATCATGTTACTTTCTCCGACTAGATAATATCATTTATAGTTACGCTTCCATGGTTTATTTTCAATTGAAATCATATTTTAAATGTACATCGAACGTTTCGTAGACTCGGATGAAACTGACGTTTAAAACGTCAAAATTATAAAAGATGGAAAAATCATACTTCAACTTTAAAAACTCAGTTTACTCAAAAACTAAAGAGATTTCGAAAAAAACGTATTCTTTATAAGTTGTTCATTTTGGCATTATCTATAATTATCATCAGATAGATTCATTGTGAATGGATTTTGAAAATTTGAAGCTAATTCCTGCACAAATTAAATTTTTACAATTTTTCTAATCGACGAATGCAATTTTCGTTTCTTCAATTTCAGTTTTAATTGTTGCAATTTTTTTTCCATCAAAGTATGTTAATTTTTTTAGTGAGATGTCACAGATAGATTCATTGTGAATGAATTTTAAAAATTTGAAGCTAATTCCTGCACAAATGAAATTTTTTACAATTTTTCTAATCGCCGAATGCAATTTTCGTTTCTTAAAGTTCGATTTTGATTATTGCATTTTGTTTCCCGTCAAAGTATGTCATTTTTTGATGTTACAGATAAATTCATTGTGAATGGATTTTGAAAATTTGAAGCTAATGCCTGCACAAATTAAATTTTTACAATTTTTCTAATCGCCGAATGCAATTTTCGTTTCTTAAATTTCGATTTTGATTGTTGCAATTTTGTTTCCGTCAAAGTATGTTAATTTTTTTAGTGAGATGTTACAGATAGATTCATTGTAAACGAATTTTGAAAATTTGAAGCTAATTCCTGAACAAATTAAATTTTTACAATTTTTCTAATCGCCGAATGCAATTTTCGTTTCTTCAATTTCAGTTTTAATTGTTGCAATTTTTTTTCCATCTAAGTATGTTAATTTTTTTAGTGAGATGTCACAGATAGATTCATTGTGAATGGATTTTGAAAATTTGAAGCTAATTCCTGCACAAATTAAATTTTTACAATTTTTCTAATCGCCGAATGCAATTTTCGTTTCTTAAATTTCGATTTTGATTGTTGCAATTTTGTTTCCGTCAAAGTATGTCATTTTTTTAGTGAGATGTTACAGATAGATTCATTGTGAATGGATTTTTAAAATTTGAAAATGATTCCTGCATAAATTAAATTTTTACAATTTTTCTAATCGCCGAACGTAATTTTCGATTCTTCAATTTCAGTTTTGAGTATTGCTATATAAATTTACTGTAACTATTATTGTTTCATAATTATAACCAAAAATGGAAAAAAAAATGGTGATGTGGCCATCATGTTACTTTCTCCGACTTGATGGTATCATTTATATATACGCTTTCATGGTTTATTTTCAATTTATATCATATTTTAAATATACATCGAGCGTTGCGTAAACTCGGATGAAACTGACGTTTAAAACGTCAAAATTATGAAAGATGGGAAAATTATACTTCAAATTCAAAAACTCAGTTTACTCAAAAACTAATGGGATTTCGAAAAAAACTTGTTCTTTATAAATCGTTCATTTTAGCATTCTCTACAATTATTATTCACATAAATTTGCTGTAACTATTATCGTTTTATAATTATAAACCAAAAATTTAAAAAAAATAATAAATTTTTTTCTCGAATAACAATGATTTTATGAAAAATGTTTTCAAGCAAAAGATGTTCATTTCTTTGTTGTCTTCAAAGTCTGTTTGAATGTTTTTGTGATATTTTTCATATTTAAGAAAATATTGGCAAAAAACAAAAAACAGTTAAGGTAAACGCCCACTTCCGGTGTACGAAATTTTACCAAAAGCTTTTCAGTTCTTCAGATTATCAAATAAGAAAAATTTTCAAAGTTTCATATCAATTGCTCTTATAGTTTTTGAGATACAGCGCGCACAGACACACACACACACACGCCCACACACAATTTTTTTTTTCTAGAAATTGTTGAAATGGCATCTAGGGACCCCAAAACGGATATTTCCGTAAAAAAAATTTTGAAGAAAAAATCACGATCACAATACTTTCTTGTACTTCGTAACGAGAAAGTAAAAACTGAACAAAAATATTAAAAATCAAAAAATTACGAAAAACCTGTGACATAATTTATGGAAGCCGCCTAAACAATTTAAGTTATTTATAATTATTATACTGTACCGTATCTGTGAAGATAAAGAAAGCATCTTAATGTAATTTTAATCCATTTCCTCGTGTGTAGGTACGCCACAAACCCGGCGTATATATCTAATGATAAAATACTACCCCGGTCCAGTATAGATACATATGTGTAGAGCGGACCATCGGAGCACTCGGACGATCCTGCGGGATCCCGCCCGGAATATTCCGGCTGGATTCCTGCGGCCCGTTAGCACGTATTGGGAGGACAATTAGAAATAATGAAGATTACGGCGGGCCTTAGCATGATCTATGGCTGCACTCTCTGTGTACGTTTCAAAATAAAAAGGGCCTCTTCCTTATCAGGAGATATATGCCCCCCATTATGTACGACCGTATGAAATTGAAATTCTCACAATTATTTTCGCCGGAATGGAAAGAAAATTATGAATAATGCATGAAACGTTAAAGTGAAAAAACGACCATTACAAAAAAAATAATTAAATACTGTAAATTGTTTTCTTTGCGCAATTCATCACTTAAATAATATTATAAAAAATGGTGATGTGACCATCATGTTACTTTCTCCGACTTGATGGCATCATATCCATTTATATTTACGTTTTCATTGTTTATTTTCAATTGAAATCGTATTTTAAATGTACATCGAGCGTTGCGTAAACTCGGATGAAACTGACGTTTAAAACGTCAAAATTATGAAAGATGGAAAAATTATACTTCAAATTCAAAAACTCGGTTTACTCAAAAACTAACGAGATTTCGGAAAAAACTTATTCTTTAGAAGTTGTTCATTTTGGCATTATCTACAATTATTATTTAAATAAATTTGCTGTAACTATTAGCGTTTCATAATTGTATACCAAAACTTAAAGTTGTTCATTTTGGCATTCTCTACAATTATTATTCATATAAATTTGCTGTAACTATCATCGTTTCATAATTATAAAAAAACTAAAAAAAAAAAAATGGTGATGTGGCCATCATGTTACTTTCTCCGATTTGACGATTAGACCAAAACCTTGAAAATACTGGCAAAACATTAAAAAATCGCTGCTTTAGGTTAAAAATCTAAAATATTCGCCAATCAAAAATTCGCTAATAGAAATCAATACACAATAAAACTAAAACATAGGCCCAAAAAAATCCAAATATCGAAAACTATGGCCTAAACATAAAAAAAAACCGCAAACTAAAACATCGAAAATTTCAACAAACACATCGAAAATGTTGTCCAAAATAAAGATTATTTAGGCAAAAAAATTAAAAATTTAGAATAAATTGAGGCGAAAACAGCTAAAGGGAAAGATATAAAATATGGACCTAAAAATGCAGACCAAAATATTGCAAATAAAAGTAAAAGAAAAAATATTTAGATAGCCCCTAAAATAATTCTTTGGCTCAAAATAAGTTTCCGACCAGAAACTCGAAAATAATGCAAAAAAAATGAAATAAAAAACAATAATTCAGGTTAAAAAGTAAAGGGCAAAAAATCAAAAACCGATCAAAAAACTCGAAAATACCGGCTAAAAAATCGAAACTTTTAACACACAACCTAAATTTTCACGCCAAAATGAAGAATATTCAGGCCAAAATAAAGAATATTTAGGTCAAAAATTTGGAATAGAAATCGAACTTATAGGTCATAGATCCAAAAATGCAGATAAAAGGATTCAAGTAAAGGAAAAATAGTTTTCCGTTTTCACCTTCAAAATAACCCTGTAGCTCAGAGTAAGTTTCTGAACAGAAACTCAAATTGAAAATAAAAAAGTCTAAAATATGGGCCAAGAAAACAAAAAATTAGACCAAATACTGAAAATTTTGGACAATTTCTTTTAAAAAAAGCAGGCCAAAATAAAGAATATTTACGCCAAAAATCAAAACTTTGAAAAAAAAGAAATTACAGGCCAAAGATCTAAAAATGCAGATAAAAAAAATTCAAGCAAAGAAAAAATTGTTTGCCATTTTCATCCTCAAAATAACCCTCTAGCTCAAAGTAGGTTTCCGAACAGAAACTAAAATTGAAAATTGAAAAATTTCAAATATAGGACGAAAAAAACAAAATTTTGACCAAATACCGAAAATTTGGGGCTAAAAATAAAAAATACAGATTAAAAAATCGAAAATCTTAGTAAACAAATGAAAAATTTCAGCCAAATAAAGAAATCTTAGGTCAGAAGATCAAATATTTGGACCAAAAAATCGAAAATACAGGTCAAAATTTAACAATTGTGGCCAAAATATTGAAAACATGGGCCTAAAAATAAAAAAATGCAGACCAAAAAGTTAAAAAATCGAAAATCTTAATAAATATATCGAAAATTTTGGCCAAATAAAGAAATCTTAGGACATAAAATCAAAAATTTTGACCAAAAAAATCCAAAATACAAATAAAAATTCAACAATTGTGGCAAAAAATCGAAAATTTAGACCAAAAATCGAAAGCACGAGCTTAAAAATGAAAATACTGACAAAAAAAGTCGAAAATTTCAACAGATCATTTTAAAATTGAGACCAACATAAAGAATATTTATGAAAAAAATCAAGAATTTAAAGGAAAAAATCGAAGAAACAGGCAAAAAATATAAAATACGAGCACAAAAATTCTGGTTTAAAAATAATTTGCCCCAAAAATAACACAAGCTCAAATTAAGATACGATCCGAAACTCTAAAATAATGCCAAAAAAAAATAAAAAAAACAGTGTTACTTTTTCCGATTTGAAATCACATTTTAAATGTGCATAGAGCGTTTAGTAAAATCAGATGAGACTGACGTTTAAAACGTCAAAATTATGAAAGATGAAAATGACAAATTATACTTTAAATTCTAATAGTCAATTTACTCAAAAACCAAAGAGATTTCGAAAAATACTTATTCTATAGAAGTTGTTCATTTTTGGATTCTCTACAATTATTATTAAAATACATTTGCTGTAAGTATTATCGTTTCATAATTTTAAACCAAAAATTATTAAAAAAAATTAATTGCTATTATTTTTTAAAAACCATACATTTCACGAAAAATATTTTCAAGCAAAAAATGTTCATTTCTTTGCTTTCTTCAAGATTTGTTTGAGCGCTTTTATATTTATAGTACTTTTCATATTTAAAAAATTATCGGAGAAAAACAAAAAACGGTTAAGGTAAACAGCCTTAGTTCTCTTTTTCTTCAAAAAAGAAAATTGTATAAGTGGCTCTACCATCAACATGTTTCACGAGCCGCCACTACGTGAAATAAAGAATTGATTGATTGCCCACCAGATTTTGAAAATTCCTCATATAAAATGTTATACTGTTTGAGCAGATGTAGATAAGTTTGAAAAATTATATTCGACCTTCAGTTAATTTAAATTTTGTTTAAATTCTTGAAGGAAAAACCAAATTTTTGATTTAAAAAATGCATCGATTAAAAAGTTGTCCTAATTGAAAATCCACCGATACGCTCAAAACCTTAAATTTGTGTTTCATTTGCTTTTCGTTATTTTAAAAATAACCAAATATTGAAAATTCTTGGTGCAAAATATTCTACTTATGAAGTAGCTGACTTTCACTAATTTTACGTTTTTCTTTGAGAATTACTATTAAAAGCATATTCGTATTTTAAAAATCCTCGTTACAGAAGTTGTACAAATCGATATAGGTGCGCTTAAAAAAAATTAATTTGTCGATTTTTTAAGAAAAACTTTTTAACGCAAAACCAGAATTTGAAAATTCTTGCTTCAAAATGTACCAATTGAATAAACATCGAAGCGCTTAAAAATAAAATTTTACTTATTGTTTTTCGGTTTTTTTCTTTGAGAATAACTTCTAAACGCACCTTCATGTTTTGAAAATTCTTGGCGCAAAATGTATTATTAATCGAATAGATAACGATACACTCAAAAAATCGAATTTTACATTAAATTGTTTAACACTGTTTTGAACGAATTATCAAATTTTAATTTTTTTTTGTTGAATGTTCGTCTACTAATCAAATAGACATTAATGCGATCAAAAACCAAAATTTTACTTTCAATGTTTTTCGGTTCTTTTTTTCAGCTCTTGAACGTATCATCAAATTTTGAAAATTGTCGTTGCAAAATATTCTATTTATGAAATAGATATCGATGGGCCTAAAAATAAAAACTTGTCTACTTTTATTTTTTTATTTATTTTTATTCATTCTTACAACATAAGGTACTTAAAGTTACATTGTGGCGGATGTGAGCGTCAGATTAATATATAAAAAATATAGAAACATAAATACAGTTGACACATTAAAAGTAGATAAAATATTATTACTAGTTTTTAATTTTATTGAGAATTACTCTTAAACGCGTATTATTATTTTTATTTATTATTTTATTATTCAGTGATTGCATATTTTTACTTTCTCCGTTACGAAGTACGAGAAAGTATTGTGATCCTGAAAATTTTTTCAAAAATGATTTTTAACGGAAATATCCGTTTTGGGGTCCCTAGATGCCATTTCAACAATTTCTGGAAAAAAAAATGGTGATGTGGCCATCATGTTACTTTCTCCGACTTTATATTTACGTTTTCATGGGTTTATTTTCAATTGAAATCATATTTTAAATGTACATGGAGCGTTGTGTAAACTTAATGAAACTGACGTTTAAAACGTCAAAATCATGAAAGATGGAAAAATTATACTTCAAATTCAAAAACTCGGTTTACTCAAAAACTAATGAGATTTCGAAAAAAACTTATTCTTTAGAAGTTGTTCATTTTGGCATTCTCTACAATTATTATTCACATAAATTTGCTGTAACTATTATCGTTTCATAATTATAAATAAAAAATTTAAAAAAATTAATACCTTTTTTTCTCGAATAGCAACGATTTTATAAAAAATATTTTCAAGCAAAAGATGTTAATTTCTTTGTTGTCTTCGATGTTTGTTTAAATGTTTTTGTGATATTTTTCATATTTAAGAAAATATTGGCAAAAAACAAAAAACAGTTAAGGTAAACACCCACTTCCGGTGTATGAAATTTTACCAAAAGCTTTTCAGTTCTTCGGATTATCAAATAAGACGTATGTTCAAAGTTTCAAATCAATTCCTCTATTAGTTTTTGAGATACAGCGCGCACAGCCAGACACACAACACACACACAGACACACACAGACACACACACAGACACAATTTTTTTTTCAGAAATTGTTAAAATGGCATCTAGGGACCCCAAAACGGATATTTCCGTAAAAAAATTTTTCAACAATTTCTGGAAAAAGAAATTGTGTCTGTGAATCTGTGCGCGCTGTATCTCAAAAACTAATACAGCAATTAACATGCAACTTTAGACATAAGTCTTATTTGATAATCCGAAGAACTGAAAAGCTTTTGGTAAAATTCCATACGCTGGAAGTGGGTGTTTACCTTCACCGTTTTTTGTTTTTTTCCAATATCTTCTTAAATATGAAAAATATCACAAAAACATTTTAACAAATATTGAAGATAACTAAAAAATGAACATCTCTGGTTTAAAAATATATAAAAATGTATTAATTTTTTTTTAATTTTTGGTTTATAATTATAAAACAATAATAGTTACACCAAATTTATATTAATAATAATTATAGAGAATGCCAAAATGAACAACTTATGCAGAATAAGTTTTTTTCGAAATCCCTTTAGTTTTTGAGTAAATTGAGTTTTTGAATTTGAAGTATAATTTTTCCATCTTTCATAATTTTGACGTTTTAAACGTCAGTTTCATCCGAGTTTACACAACGCTCGATGTACATTAAGAATATGATTTAAATTGAAAATAAACCATGAAAAGGTAAATATAAATGGCTATGATACCATCAAGTCGGAGAAAGTAACATGATGGCCACATCACCATTTTTTCCAGAAATTGTTGAAATGGTCCCCAAAACGGATATTTCCGTAAAATTTTTTTTTTAATCACGTTCACAATACTTTCTCGTACTTCGTAACGGAGAAAGTAAAAATAATATATACAGGGTGTTTCAGAATTGCACGGATATTTTAGGATTGTGTTATCTAGCAAGAAATTTTATGTAAACATACGTATGGAATTAATTTATTGCCGAGATATTAAAGGTTAAAGACAATATATAAAATCCAAATATACGTTACTATGATTTTTACTAACCGTGATCACTGATGAAAAGTAGCAACATGATTCAAAAATAGCAGTTTTGCCCATCCCTATAAGATACAGGTAATAATGTTCCTTCGAAAGTGGTTTTAATAAATTTGAATCATTACGTAACATATCATTTCACTCTTCATTCACCAAATATTACTTTTTGGTTGTTGCAAATAGGTTGTTGCAATAATTAATTAAGAGCAAAACTCTGACACGTTTTGAAATTGAATAAAAACCGTAATTAAGTGTTTGAAATGGCAACAGTTGTGGTGGATTTAATTAGTAGGAATGATTGTGCATTTCGTCGATGGAGTGTCGAGTCGGAACGATTTCGAAGTTCGATCAGATGTCGATATAATTTGGATAGTGACAGGGAGGAGGAAAGGCCGCCCTCGGGCTCGTAAACTACGTCTCCGGTATGAAAGAGTGCAACAGGGCCGGAGTGAGTGTAGACTGTGTCGGTTAGTATAGGCGAGCAGCAATTAGTCAGTAAACAAATAATAAATGAACCATAAATAAGACGGTGTTATGCGGAGACCACTCGACCATTTCACTATTGGTCATCGGTGTTAATTACGGAGTACCTTAATTAAAATGCCCACTGCACTGGCCAAGTGTGTTAATGCATAATAAATACTCGGTTTCCAATTATAGCCTTCAGACGCGCAGGTTCATTTACACCGGTGATAATAATATTTCAAATATTTGTACAGCCGTTAATTGTTCTTTCTGCATTTCGTGTGGGCGGCCTATACCTCTCCCGGTAGTTTCACCTTTTCATCTCGCGTCATCTCGTTTATCCAAATGATTCATTTCTCTCTACCAGAATTTCTTCTATCTACTACCTCTAAATCTTCATGGTACATTTACACATTTTCGTCCCACAATCCTCGACATCAAACTCCGAATGTTTCGATTCTAAATATTCCATATGTTACTTGGATAATCCCAAGAACTTCTACCATATCCATTGCACCAGAAACCTCCTGTCTTACAAGGAGAGGATCAGATGTGTGACTCACCGATTTGATCTATCTTTGGCACACGTGTAGGCCATGACTAGGAGTGTAACAGGTGGAAGTAATAGGGCGCACTATTCAGCCGTTTTCGAGAAAAAAATTGATTGATTCTAAAATAAAGATATTTAAATAGACATGGATTTATAAAAACTATAAAAAGAAAATGAATGAACCCAACTTCAACAATGGGGTTCGATCCTTCGACCTTCCGACTACGAATCGGAGGTTTTATCGATGCGCCAAAAGGTCAGTATATGTTTGTTAACGCAAAAGGTATATAAACATACGAATGAATAACAAATCAAAAAATCATTTTTTCTCGAAAACATAGTGAACCTGTTACATTCCTAGTTATGACCTAAACCTGTGTCAAAGATGGATGAAATCGATGAGTCACACATCTGATCCTCCCTTTGTTAGATTCTATATTCGATGTTGGTTATCTTTTGTAGGTGTATGTTTATCGATTGTAAATTCTCAATTCTGACTTTACTGAAATTTATTATTATTATTATGATGATTCCAGAAGAGTGTGCTATAAGATAGCCGGTTTCTGGTAAAGTAATTACTGTACAGAGACTTTTATTTATTTAATTTAAAAGTGGCTAGGAGCAACTATGTCTCAAGAAAGACTAAATGGTATTCATATTAATTTTTAAATTAATATTGACGTTAAATTGCAGTTTTGTTATTACTGAATTAAGTAAATTGCGCATTCATTAGTTATTACTTCTAATGAAAGTGCGTCGCAAATGTCTTCATAAACGATGGAATTATCTCATTAAAAAAAAATTATCGAAACGCAGTCCGAGGGTTATTGTTATTGCCTTCGAGGTGATAATGCCGTTTTATAATGAAAGGTAAATAACGCAGGTAAAAGCAAACATCTACCAAAGATAATCTGAAATGCGTTATCGTTATACGTCGACTTTAACGTCTGATCATTAAATATTTGTGATAACGTGACATAATATTGATTCTTGTAACCGACGAAAGATTTTTTCAGATGTATGTAGGTAATAAATTATAAGAGTTACTCGAAATACAATAATTAAAATTAACAATTTGTCATTAAGAATAGGTTTTATCTAAAATCAGGTGTAATAAACGAATTACTGAGGTCATTTGAGGGATGTAATGTTGTCCATTGCCCCCTAGTGAGGGAACAACTCGGACTCACGGAATACATAGATCTTTCGTAGGATTTTTGAAATATTTCAAATTGACAACTCGTACGACAAAATTTCTTGTCAAAATTTTATAAACATTATTTCAATATTTAATGCAATTACAATTTTGGATAAAATGTTATATTATACTCATGTGGAATTACTCATTAGTACGTTAAGAAAATTACCCGTTCACTTTTTCTTGCGGGACTAATTACGTACATTCCACATTAGTATAATAAATAATTAATATATTTATAATCTTACGATTGAAAAAAAAAATTGTAAAAATAATTATACCCGCAAATGAAATCTTTCAAAAATTGAAAGAAAAAATTAGAAAAATTGTCCTTCGTTTGAAATTGATGAGGAGTTTAAAATTGATTTTCACGTTTTTTTTTAAATTTAAATAATAATGGAAAAAAGAGTTTTTTGAGTAATCAAACGTCAAAAGTGTTGCAGCGTGAGAAAAATAGTAAAATATACTTTTTGAAATTAATGTTGTGAAAACTGTAAAAACAATTCAATTCTTTTGAAATCAGCACCTATAATTTAAAAAATACATCGACGTTCGATATTTTTTTTTAATGAGATTTTTAAAAGGCACTGAATATGTTTTATATCGTTCCAGAACTAAAAAAAATGGTGATGTGGCTATCATGTTACTTTCTCCGACTTGATGGTATCATTTATTTTTACGCTTTCATGGTTTATTTTCAATTTAAATATTATTTTAAATGTACATCAAGCGTTTTGTAGACTTGGATGAAACTGACGTTTAAAACGTCAAAATTATAAAACGAAAAAATTATACTTCAAATTCAAAAACTCAGTTTACTCAAAAACTAAAGGGATTTAGAAAAAAACTTATTCTTTATAAGTTATTCATTTTGGCATTATCTACAATTATTATTAACATAAATTTGCTGTAACTATTATAGTTTCATAATTATAAACCAAAAATGAAAAAAAACATAATTCTTTTTCTCGAATAACAATGATTTTATGAAAAATGTTTTCAAACAAAATAACCTCATTTTTTTGTTGTCTTCAATATTCGTTTAAATGTTTTTGTGATATTTTTCATATTTAAGAAAATATTGACAAAAAACAAAAAACGGTTAAGGTAAACATCCACTTCCGGTGTGTAAAAAAAGCTTTTCAGTTCTTCGGAT
Source organism: Ocypus olens (assembly GCA_910593695.2). Classification (NCBI taxonomy): domain Eukaryota; kingdom Metazoa; phylum Arthropoda; class Insecta; order Coleoptera; family Staphylinidae; genus Ocypus; species Ocypus olens. The sequence goes on from OU343049.1 coordinate 51,941,380, forward strand.
TATCAAATAAGACGAATGTTCAAAGTTTCATATCAATTGCTCTATTAGTTTTTGAGATACAGCGCGCACAGACACACACACACACACACACACAGACACACACACACACACAGACACAATTTGTTTTTTTTTCCAGAAATTGTTGAAATGGCATCTAGGGACCCCAAAACGGATATTTCCGTAAAAAAATTTTTTGAAAAAAAAATTACGATCACAATACTTTCTCTTACTTCGTAACGGAGAAATTAAAAAACACTATGATCTATTGTAAGTTAAGTTTCAAAGTCAATGCTTACTCTTCAATTTTTAAAAATCATCAAATCACTCCTTTAGGAAACAATTTATTGACAAGTATGGCACAACATTCGTTTTGGAAGGTAAAAAGCTACTCAAAATTTAAAAAAAAATCCATAAACAAAGTAGACGTATGTATCTAAATAATGAAACGTCCTTTTTGGAAAACAAAATTAATTTTTGGAAGAGCGTAAAAAAGTTTTTTAAAGCCGCAAAAGAAGAAGAAAAATGATTTTCTCGAGATAGCAATATTAAGGCATTGAATTATAACACTCGGTATAATATTTTCACATACTCCTACATTAAAGGCGAAAGAGTAACATTAGATGCTAACTCTCATCTAAATAATCATGTGTGAAAAACCTTGGAAAATAAACGGTAATAAATTGGCAGTATATTTAATATTCAAAGTGTTTAATTGAAATATTTCAATTAACATTCAAACTAATTAGATTATTTATTAAATTGCATTTCTTATTACCTGCCTGATTTAATTATAAGCATATCTAATTAAATGCATCATAAATATGAAAATAAACCTTAATTGGTAATGTATGTATCGTTTTATTTTTTTTATTTACGAGCACTGCGACAGTTTTTTGAGTTTTTGGAAGATTATTAAGATTATTATATTTTAAGTAAATTAAGTTTCAAGTATTTTACAGCTGTTTTTATATTTTTTTCGCGTCAAAAAAAAATGATTTTAATTTTTCATAAATTGACACGAAAAATCGCAAAAGCAATGGACGGAATGTATTTGAATTTTCTACCAAATCTCTCTTGAATTAATATTGAGTGATTTTTCAAAGTTTTAAGTGGATGGCAATATTTTTATATTTTTTTTTCGCGTCGACGAGTTTATTGTATTTTTTTTAAATTTCATCTCCGTTCACATTGAAATATTCTAAAATTTAGAAACAATGCATTTCTAATTTTTACGGAAATGTAGAATCACATATGTTGTCAGTTGTTTTGGAAAGTTTCATGTCGATGGCAATTGTTTTTATATTTTTTTCGCGTCGACGAATTTGTTACAATTTTTTTTAAATTTCATCTCCGTTCACATTGAAATATTCTAAAATTTAGAAACAATGCATTTTTAATTTTTACGGAAATGTAGAATCACATGTGTTGTCAGTTGTTTTGGAAAGTTTCAAGTCGATGGCAATTGTTTTTAAATTTTTTTCGCGTCGACGAATTTATTTCAATTTTTTGTTAAATTTCATCTCCGTTCACATTGAAATATTCTAAAATTTAAAAACAATGCATTTCTAATTTTTACGGAAATGTAGAATCACATGTGATGTCAGTTGTTTTGGAAAGTTTCAAGTCGATGGCAATTGTTTTTATATTTTTTTCGCGTCGAGGAATTTACTGCAAATTTTTGTTAAATTTCATCTCCGTTCACATTGAAATATTCTAAAATTTAGAAACAATGCATTTCTAATTTTTACGGAAATGTAGAATCACATGTGTTGTCAGTTGTTTTGAAAAGTTTCAAGTCGATGGCAATTGTTTTTATATTTTTTTCGCGTCGACGAATTTACTGCAATTTTTTGTTAAATTTCATCTCCGTTCACATTGAAATATTCTAAAATTTAGAAACAATGCATTTCTAATTTTTACGGAAATGTAGAATCACATGTGTTGTCAGTTGTTTTGAAAAGTTTCAAGTCGATGGCAATTGTTTTTATATTTTTTTCGCGTCGACGAATTTACTGCAATTTTTTGTTAAATTTCATCTCCGTTCACATTGAAATATTCTAAAATTTAGAGACAATGCATTTCTAATTTTTACGGAAATGTAGAATCACATGTGCTGTCAGGTGTTTTGGAAAGTTTCAAGTCGATGGCAATTGTTTTTATATTTTTTTCGCGTCGACGAATTTGTTGCAATTTTTTTTTTAATTTCATCTCCGTTCACATTGAAATATTCTAAAATTTAGAAACAATGCATTTCTAATTTTTACGGAAATGTAGAATCACATTTGTTGTCAGTTGTTTTGAAAAGTTTCAAGTCGATGGCAATTGTTTTTATATTTTTTTCGCGTCGACGAATTTACTGCAATTTTTTGTTAAATTTCATCTCCGTTCACATTGAAATATTCTAAAATTTAGAGACAATGCATTTCTAATTTTTACGGAAATGTAGAATCACATGTGCTGTCAGGTGTTTTGGAAAGTTTCAAGTCGATGGCAATTGTTTTTATATTTTTTTCGCGTCGACGAATTTGTTGCAATTTTTTTTTAAATTTCATCTCCGTTCACATTGAAATATTCTAAAATTTAGAAACAATGCATTTCTAATTTTTACGGAAATGTAGAATCACATTTGTTGTCAGTTGTTTTGAAAAGTTTCAAGTCGATGGCAATTGTTTTTATATTTTTTTCGCGTCGACGAATTTACTGCAATTTTTTGTTAAATTTCATCTCCGTTCACATTGAAATATTCTAAAATTTAGAAACAATGCATTTCTAATTTTTACGGAAATGTAGAATCACATGTGTTGTCAGTTGTTTTGAAAAGTTTCAAGTCGATGGCAATTGTTTTTATATTTTTTTCGCGTCGACGAATTTACTGCAATTTTTTGTTAAATTTCATCTCCGTTCACATTGAAATATTCTAAAATTTAGAAACAATGCATTTCTAATTTTAACGGAAATGTAGAAACACATGTGTTGTCAGGTGTTTTGGAAAGTTTCAAGTCGATGGCAATTGTTTTTATATTTTTTTCGCGTCGACGAATTTACTGCAATTTTTCATCTGCGTTCACATTGAAATATTCTAAAATTTAGAAACAATGCATTTCTAAATTTTACGGAAATGTAGAATCACATGTGACGTCAGTTGTTTTGAAAAGTTTCAAGTCGATGGCAATTGTTTTTATATTTTTTTCGAGTCGACGAATTTGTTGCATTTTTTTTTTAAATTTCATCTCCACATTGAAATATTCTAATTTTTACGGAAATATAGATTCACATGTGTTGACAGTTGTTTTGGAAAGTTTCAAGTGGATGGCAATTGTTTTTATATTTTTTTCGCGTCGACGAATTTGTTACAATTTTTTGTTAAATTTCATCTCCGTTCACATTGAAATATTCTAAAATTTAGAAACAATGCATTTCTAATTTTTACGGAAATGTAGAATCACATGTGTTGTCAGTTGTTTTGAAAAATTTCAAGTCGATGGCAATTGTTTTTATATTTTTTTCGCGTCGACGAATTTGTTGCAATTTTTTTTTATTTCATCTCCGTTCACATTGAAATATTCTAAAATTTAGAAACAATGCATTTCTAATTTTTACGGAAATGTAGAATCACATGTGTTGTCAGTTGTTTTGGAAAGTTTCAAGTCGATGGCAATTGTTTTTATATTTTTTTCGAGTCGACGAATTTGTTGCATTTTTTTTTTAAATTTCATCTCCACATTGAAATATTCTAATTTTTACGGAAATATAGATTCACATGTGTTGACAGTTGTTTTGGAAAGTTTCAAGTGGATGGCAATTTTTTTTATATTTTTTGCGCAAAAAAATGATTATAATTTTTCATAAATTTACACGAAAAATTGCCAAAGCAATCGACGGAATGTATTGGAACTTCCTACCAAATCGCTCTTGGATTAATATTGAGTGATTTTGAGAAGTTTCAAGTGGATAGCAATTGTTTTTATATTTTTTCGAGTTAATAAAGTACTCATCGTATAAATGTAAATATGACCAAAAAATTAATTCGTCTTTAATTGATTTTATTGATGTGTAGTACGACATAAATATATGTATTACAGCTGTCAAAGTCTTACAAAATAATAATTACAAAATTAGATTAATAGCGGTAGAATTTTGTAGTTTTTCTTTCTTTCACACTTACAAATTGTATTTTCTTTGTAAAAAGGGGTTTCCCGTATATATTTTAAATAAATAAATAAATAAATAAAAAATAAAAAGTTAACATTACTATGTATAATTAAAATATTATATTGAGAGAGAGAGAGAGAGAGAGAGAGAGAGAGAGAGAGAGAGAGAGAGAAACAATACATTTATTGAGACACTGTTACAAATGACCTCAACAGGCAATTGACCAGGTCTTTCAGCCTTCTTTAATTGATTTTTTGTTGTTTAAGGATAGCTCTTGAACGGATGACCTAATTTGGCAAATTCTTCCATCGAATAGACGCAATAAGATCCAAAACATGTAATTTATAGTTCAATTAATAAACGCGAGGAGAGATTTCGAAAATTCTTTCAGCAAAGTGTTGTGCTCATTGGACAGATAAGATCAAAAAATATTTTATTATTATTGAGGATAACTCTTGAACGCAAAGTTTGTTTTCTCAAAAAGTATATTATATGCTAAGTGGCTCTACCATCAAAATGTTCCACGAGCCGCCACTGTAGCCGCCCACAAAAAACAATTCTGATGTAATACCTGGAGCGCAAAATTTTTGCGTGTTATTTTTGAAGAGTTCAAATAAAACGAATAACTTTGTTGGTATCACTTTATTAACTTATTAATAAATTTCATTCCGTAAAAAATAGAAATACATTTTTTCTAAATTTTAGAATATTTCAATGTGAACGGAAATGAAATTTAACAAAAAATTGCAGTAAATTCGTCGGCACGAAAAAAATATAAAAACAATTGCCATCGACTTGAAACTTTCCAAAACAAGAATTATTCAAAATGTATCACGAAGTGAAAGCCTCCACAATTACTTATTTTCGAAGAGCTCAAAAATATTATTATTATAAAATTTGCTCTTATGAATGGCTCTAGAACTATATCTTTTTCTTCTTTTATCTTCCAGGGAATCGAAATTTTTGAACATTTGGATTGATAGTGCTTTCAAATGGACGATTATATGTAATATTTTTTTGCAACAAAATTTACATATATATATATATTATGCAATTTTAATTTGCCATAAACATTTTTCACAGAACGCCCATTTTCATAAAATAATTCAACAATTTGAACGCATTGTTGTATTCTAAATTTTTTAGAGACACTACGAACATTTGATGTCAAATTTTCCTGGTTGTGTACATTTCACCTAAATGCAAGAACAATCTTTCCTGTGCTCAGTGTTCTTGACGCTAGCATTCTGACAAATCAGAATTCAAAACTTTGAAACTTCGAACATTTTCTATGAATCTTCGACTCTTCGAATCTTCAAAATTGGAAATCTTCAAAGAAAAATTCCAGCCCTACTGCAAATATGATTGAAGCCTACGAAGCGGCAAGCGGCAATTTTACAAATTCTTTAATCCGGCACTGTTCAAAGGAGAACGAGTGATTTAAAAAAAAAAAAATAGTAACTCAAAAACAACAATAGTATATTGTCATTATACCGTATGTATAAAAATTATTTAGATAAGGCATGGCCATGATAAACAATATCGCGGTCTTAGATTACTTCAGCACGTTGTTGACTTTACGTCAATTAATTACTTTGAACAACTGGTGGCGAAGACGTGATGCGATGGATCAAACCTGCAACGTACGTTCCGAAATACAAAGCCACCCTTTATTTAAATATTTTTTATACATATGGTACAAGTTTAATAAGAAGGTAATGAGAGAGCAAGACGTTCATATTTCATCTAGCTTTGATGGGCAAAAAGTTGGAAAGAAGATAAATGGAATTAATTTTTTTTTAAATTCCAGCTTTGTTAATTTAATGTTTTAACAGATGCTCAACACTTGATTTTATCCCCGAAGTAGCCAACGATGGCACAGTTCGGTCATCCATAGTTTCGGGATTATGTTACTACGTAAAACGGCAGTTATTACCTTACAATATTTTTAGTTTAAATTGCTGAAAACTGATCATTAAAGCATTCACTCGTTTATATTTGCTTTGAAATAATTAGGTGTTGCAGTTCAAGTTTAAGTTTAAAAAAATTGAAATGACGCTAATAGCAACTTGATAAATCCAGTAGCATGCGTCATGATGACCACTTAGCATACATCGAGTGTAGAGGTGCTCATAATGAGCATTAGCTCATATCCCATCGAGCTGGGTGTTTGTCTTGGCAGGGAGGGAAAGAGGCGGTGTTGGTGGAGCTGAAGAAGTGGAAGGTTCGCGTACGTGTTCGCATGTTTGTATAGGAGAGCCTCGGCTGTCTCGACTGTAAACAATTAACAGAGCCGCGAAGAAGCTGACAATTAAAACCCGCCCGTGGAAACGCCAACACACCAATTATACTGACAAATTAGTATACCCTGTCATTACGGGCCTGGGCTGTCCAGGGCCGGCCCATGTCTACCTTGCGTGCGTCCCTCCGATAACTATTAGGAAATAACACACACACACATGCACCAGCCGCTGATTTAGATTTAGATTTAGATTCGTTGTTTAAATTGTGTTCTCCTCGCGTTCCGCGTTTTCTTTCTCCCCGCGAGTAATTTTCTTAACCTGCCATCTTTATCTCACTCCTTGCAATTATCTTGTTTACTATTTCGCCTCCGTTATCAGGGCCGTCCGTCTATATTTAGGTATGGTATTATGTAAATATATGGCGATTAAATGCCATTTAGAATCCATATTTTCCTTGTGTATCCTTCGGTAAACAGATATCCGAGGGTATCTCTATTATTTAGACAGTTGCTCGACCTAATTTGAATTTATTTATTAATGCCCGGCCCGAATGCTTAAGAAAACGATATCGGATTTACGCGATAAGGAAAGACGTCTTTTATTGGGTTGATGTTATTCAATCTACAAAAATTTCGTGATATTAAGAAGGCGAACGAAAGGATGTTTAAGAAATTTGGCTTAGGTTATCCCTTCAAAGGCTGAAATAAGGCCCTCCCCCTTTGATAGAATCGTAGATAATTAATTTTTGTATTTTTTTTTAAGGAAGGAATTTACGTTGAGGAAGTGCGGGCAACTAGTCTAGGGGGGGTAGTAAAAAAAAGATAAATAAACTGGCGCTTCCGCTCTCATATACCCAGTGGCTAAAAACTATTTTTTTACTCGTTTTCTAGGCGTTTCCAGTCGATCTAAGCACTATTTACGACTAAAGTTATTTAGCATAACTTAGTTCCTGGAAGTCTCACAAAAAAATGTTATATGCAAAAAAATCTTGAAAGCAATCACCAGATTTTGAAAATTCTTAGTGCAATGTGTTGTTCACTCATCGAATAGATGCAGACAAAAACAAAAAAATAAATTCGTCGTTCAATTGTTTGAAAGGATGGCCACATTTGAAAAATTCATCCAGCAAAGTGTTACCCGTCGTTCTTTCTTTGAGGATAACTAGTGTAACGGATAATATGATTTTGAAAATTCTTCCGGCAAAGTATTGTGCTCACTGAATTGATGCAGATAAGATAAAACATTAAATTCGACGTTCATTTTTTTGCGGTTTTAGAAGCATAACTCTTGAACAAAATGGCAGACATTAAAAATTCTTTCAGAAAAGTGTCATTTTTGACAGTTGGAAATTGCCATTTTTAGCAGTTGACAATATAAGTTTTTTGTTGTTGAAAATGATCAATTTTGGCATTTCAAGATTGTAGTTTTTGGGGGTTGAAAATTGTCAATTTTGATAGCTCAAATTATTTTTGGCAGTTGAAAATAGCCAAAAAATTGTCATTTCTGCCAGTAAGCAGATGGTCATTATAAGCAGATAAAAATTACAGTTTTTGACAGTTGAAACGGTAATTGATTGCAGTTGAAAATTTGTCATTTTTGACAGTTGGGAATTGTGGTTTTTGGCAGTTGAAAATTGCCATGTTTAGCAGTTGAAAATATAAGTTTTTGGTTATTGAAAATGATCAATTTTAGCATTTCAAGATTGTAGTTTTTGGAGGTTGAAAATTGTCATTTTTTGTAGCTCAAAATTATTACTTTTAACAGTTAAAAGTAGCCATCGTTAAATTTGTAATTTTTGTCGCGATTTTGATATTTGAAATTGCACACTTGCCGAATGCGTCGTCCGATTTTGATGATTTAAACACGTCAAAATGTGACAAATTTAGTGTAATGTTAAAACAGATTACAAAACATTTTCGTGAAATTAACACAAAATGCAAAAATCTCACTTTTAAAAATCGAAATTTCGATTTTTGAAATTGCACACCTGCCGAACGCGTTGTCCGATTGTAATAATTTAAATTTCAAAATATGTCGAATTTAGTGTTATTTTAAAATGGATTGATATATTTTCTCGCGAAATTAACGCAAAATGTAAAAAATTGCAATTTTTTTAATTTCCAGAATTTAAAAACACGCGATTTTAATTTTTGGAATTTTACACCTGCCGAATGCCGATTTTAATTATTTAAACGTCAAAATATGGCGAATTTACTGTTATTTTAAAACGGATTACAATATTTTCTCGTAAAATTAACACGACATGCAAAATTGCAGTTTTTAAATTTCCAAGATTTTGATTTTTTTTTTAAATTGCACTACTGCCGCACGCATTGTTCAATTGTGTTGATTTAAACTTCAAAATATGGCAAATTTTATGTAATTTTATTACGGGTTACGAAATTTTCTCTTGACATTAACACAAAATGCAAAAATTGCATTTTTTTAATTTTCAACATTTTAACTTTTGAACCGAGGACGAGATTTGTAAAATTCTTTCGGCAAAGTCTTATATTCATCCGGAAGATGTAGAAAAAATAGCTCAACTGATGGAAAAAGAATATTACTCAGTAGAGGATTATATCAATTGCAAATGATTTTGTTCTTGTTTTCTGTGACGTATTCAATTAGCTGTAGAATTTGATTTTGTTGTGTGTACTATATCTAAATTTGAATAAAATTTAAAAAAAGAACCAAAAAATTAATTTTGTTCAATTTGTTTTTCGGGTTTCACAGGATAACTCTTCAACGTATGACCAAATTTGGCAAATTCTTCCAGCAAAGTGTTGTACTTGTCGAATGGATGCAGATAAGACCAAAAAATTAAATGTTTCCTTCAATTGATTTCTGGTTTTTGAGGATAACTCTTGAACGGATGATCGAATTTAGGAAATTCTTCCAGCAAAGTCGAATAGATGCAGTTAAGACCAAAAAATTAAATTTGTCATATAATTGTTTTCTGGTCTTTAAGGACAGCTCTTGAACGGATAAACATATATTGAAAAATCTTTCAGCAAAGTATGTGTATATAAAAAAAAAATAATTGCTCAATATTTCTGTGGTTTTGAGAAGATAGCTCTTGAACAAAATGGTCGATTTTAAAAATTCCTCCTGGAAAGTATTTCTTTCTACTCATCGAATAAATGTACAGGACCAAAAAAATCATTTATTTAAGATAACTTGTGAACGGATGACCAAATTTGGCAAATTCTTTCAGCAAAGTGTTGTACTCGCCGAATAGATTTTTAGAAATTTGTAGTTTTTTGAGGATAATTCTTAAACGAAAAGAAAGATTTTGCAAATTCTTTAAGATAAGATAAGAGTTGGTCTTTTGCATTGTATTTACAATGCGAGACACGTCAAAATAAAGAGTAACTTAGGTCAACTAACAAACCATTACCCAATAATAAACTAAATAAAATAACTTACCACAACTCAACGTTTTAAATCTTCTAATTTTTCATTTTTTTCCTTTCGGTAGTCATTAAAGAGATATAGATAAGATAAAAATAATTTTTCGTTTTTTAACCAAAAATAAGTTTTAAATTCTTAAAGTATTACACTATGTGGCTTTTGCGGATGCGATTTTCAAATTGAACTCTGCCGTATAGAGAAACAGCCCCGTGCGGGCTATTTTTCGTTTTTTTTTTAGTGCTTCTTCCGATCGATTTTTTTTCCTAAAAATGAGACGGTGAGATATATTGTGTGTGCTAAGTAGTTCTACCGTCAAAATTTTCCTAGAGCCACCACTGCTCCGGGCACAAGTTTAAGTATTATTTTTTTAGAGCAAAAGTACTTCATCTTATCTGTAAAAATTGGGCTTTTCACTGTTGTATTAATTATTTTAAAATACTAATAGCTCGCGAAGATATAACAGTACAAAACTATTTGTACCGTTTTCTTTTTGACCCACTGTGCATTATTATATTATATGGGCTTTACCATCCAAATGTTCCACGAGCCGCCACTGCATACACCTGTTCCATGAAATCTCCCTATCCTTTTCCAACGTTTTAAATCGTTGGAAAAATTTACCGGAATATAGAATATCGGTAATTTTTAACAATAAAAATTGTTACGCGAAAAATTCTTAGGGGGGTAATTCCCCGATTACCCCCCCTTTGAAACCGCCACTGAGTGCAGGTGATTTGGAAATTGGCGTAAGCAACTAGGCTATTCTGCCACAACCGATAATTTGTATGTATATAATAATTTTATAATGAATGGGACATACACTAAACATCCATGGACCCGAATGGCCACTTCTTTGTTCCGAAAAAGTGATCGCCCGGATGAGATTCGAACCCACGACCACGAGGCCCGTGAGCAGGAGCTCTACTCACTAGGCCACCGCGGCCGCAATTTTCGTATTAAATTTTATATTTGATTCATGTTTAGCAAATTAAGTGTTAAAGAAGCAGCCACACAAATAAATCAAAGTATTATACAAATAAAGTAAAAAGGGTTTTATTCTATATAAAAGCATGCATAACGAAGGAGAAGCTTCCTACACAACAAATGTTAAAGTTAAAGAAGACTTCATCATGTCAGTGCACAGAAAGCTAAGACTGGATTTACCAAATTTTTGATTCCAAATTTGGAGTGTAGATTATCCTACGGTGTTCCACTGTATGTAATAGACTCATCTAGTTTGGGAAATTGTTATTTCTTCAACAGCATTAAAAATGCATGGTACCCCTTCATGTACGGAAGTAATTACGACCGGTAATTGCGAAAACTCCCAGAAATAGGTAATGGAGCGCGCGCTGAAATATTTATGCAAGAAATCAATTGGCGAAATTCGCAACTGCAATTACCGATTACACGGAAAAGTATCACATGCTGATGGTAGAAAAGAGTCGCTGGCGGAACGCAAGCGTGGACTGCGGTTTTGTGCATGGCGAATTGATGGAATTCCAATAAATATCTTCGCCGTCCAGTGTTTATATTATTGATGGATGGAACGAGTTCTTGCCGGCTAATGGCACGTAACTTATCGTCCGATTTGAATATTTAATAATTACAGAAGAATTAAACCCGTCGGTTGGCTTATAAATACAGGCTCGGGCGTAATTGAAACGTATAATTTCGGATCCGAAACAAAGAGTGTGGCGAGCGGAGATTTTTTCCTTTTGGATCATAATTGTGGCGCTGAAACATTTATTTACGATTGTCTCCACGTCGAGTGTTTGGCTGGACTGTTGGTAATTACAAAAAGTGTAAACGCACTGTTTGCTGAGGTTATACTCGCTCTAGCCGACAGCCATTTTACCGCAGAGTTATAATTTGATCGGTCGTGCCATAAGACCGACTTAACCGTTGATTAATTGCAATTAGACACTGCCTGCACATTCCACCATTCCTCCAATACACCGCAAACTCTCCCACAGAATGTTCCATTCCTGTGAAACTATTATTCTAATTATAACATTTATTCAGAACTTGTGGGCTAAGAATAATTCTGTTTTACAAATCTCACGTGACCACTCATCCTATCAGACGCATGTAATCATGTTAGATATATGGTATGAAGATATTTCTTAACACTTTCTTATTTCTTAACAATAATATTTCATTCTTAACCGGTTATTAGTTATTCTATTAGCCTTTTGATAAGCTATTCGTTCAAAATGTTTGGGAAATGCAATGATTTCTTCTTCGCTCATGCGCCGGTCTTCTTGACGTTGGCGATCACTTTGGCGAATACATGACGGTCTTCTATCCGTCCAAAAATTTGTTCCGCGCTTTCATACCCGAATGTTCTTTAGCCAAAACATTTGCTTTCGACGCCACTTTGACCCTAAATTTTCCGTTTTAAAAATAAATGGAGAAGGCGGTACTTGTCACTTCTCAAGGCATATCCTAATTTTGTGTATGCTTTATCTAAGTTTATTTACGCTTGCATCGTACTTTGTTTTATGTAGCACCATGATGTCTTTCACTTTTACTCAAATTTGAGTTATATGTTATATCTTCTTCTTCAATGTATACTGGAAGGTTATTCTCCATCTTCTTGTTGATTTCTTTAATTACTGCATGTCTTCTTGTATTATTTTATCTAAATCCATCATACATTTGAGAGTTGCATTCTTTGGTGTTGATAGATTGATGCTAATGTCTGGTACTAACATTTTCACCTCCGAATATTCTTTACCTTTAGTTATTGCAATATCATGATTTAAATTACGCCAGTATGATATTTTTAAATTATTTTTTTCTCTTTAACCGCAGGAGAAGATATTTACAATTAATTAAGATTCAAGGCTTGTTTGTTAAATGACCATTAGGAGAAACATAATGGGTGTAATTAAACAATTATAAATGTGGATTTAAGTAAATGTAAATTTATTCATATCCTCGAGATCAGATCAAATCGTAAATTTTTATAATTGTTTATAATTATAAAGAAACGCGCCTACCTATGTCATCGCATTAAACAATTACAGATATGATCATGTTTAAAGCCACAGCTGCAAACTAGTTTTGTGCACATTTGCACTCATTAACTACTCGTCTTTTTTTTAAAGATTTCTTAATGAACAAGTCGTCGAGGAGTTTCGAAATGTAGCTTTTATTTTATATTTACAAATTTGAAAATAGGGAAGATAGTTTATAGACTGCATTGTTCCTAAGCAAGTTAGAAGTTTTAATTGGGGAAGAACTATAGAAGAAATTTTATTGACATATCACAGTGTGAAACGAAATGGAATCCCTCAAAACTTAAAGTGTAGTAAAAAAGAAAATTGTATTCGGCCATTATAAACAAAAAAAAATTACAACCAGTTTAACCCTTTGAGTGCTGATGATGTCTAAATTCGTCATGTATATTCTATGATAAGCGGGCCTGGTGGCTTTAGGCTTCATGAACATATACAGGAATTGCATTTTCATTTTTCAAATCCTTTTGACTTCAAAAGTAAGTTACAGTACGAGTACACACTAACTAGAAAAAAAAAATCATCTAGAGTACTGCTTCCTAAAACTGTTAGCAGTGAAAGGGTTAAAAAAATTGATAACTACCTAAACAATATAAAAAAATAATCTCTGCAGGAATAAGCTTCAAATTTTCAAAATATATCCAGATTTGACCTAATTTAAACATTCTTCAACAAGAATTGATATATAACGGTCTGAAATAAAATAGAAAAACTGTAGAATAATAACTTGCATTAATTACAAAAATTGCAGTAATTTAATATCCACCAAAATTAGCTTTAAAATGTTGATATCGATCCAAAATAAAACTAAATTACAACCCTCAAACTTGAAGTATGGGAAAGAAAATTACATTCTGCTATTATAAAAAAAAATATTAATTTTATTATTATTATTATTATTATTTTATGAAAAATAATTATGAAGAAATTAATATTTGTTTAAACATTTTCGTGATATTTTTCATATTTAAAAAATTATCGCAAAAAATCTTATTTTTTTTTGTTTAAGGTAAATATCCACTTGTGTACACAATATTACAAAAAAATTCAGTTTAATTAGAAAATATTTAGTGGTTCTTGAGATAGAAAAAAAAATTTTTTGACGGAAATATCAAAGATATTTAGTGGTTCTTGAGCTAAAATTTTTGAAATCACTGCAAGTGAGGTCCCTAGAGATCATTCCAACAATTTTTGGAAAAAAAATTGTTTCGGGGTATGTTTAGCTCAAGAACCACTAAATATCTTTGATATTTCCGTCAAAAACTGTTTTTTTTTTAATTTGTATAATCAAAATACTTTACCGTGCGCAGAGAGTAGAAATCGAGTTTTGCGACTTTACGGCCGTTGTGGCTAAACAAAAACTCCAAAACTAAAGCGACTGGTTAATTTGTGCTTTTTGCATGCAAATTAGTCGAATTTAATGAAAACTGACAACTTGAAAATTTTGCCGAAAAACGTAATTTGCTCAAAAATTGCATTAGAAATTATTTCCTGGAGAACCCACAATTCGGACTTTCTACACGTTACCGTAAGGATCTCATTGAGACAAGAAATGAATATTTTAAGCCCGTGGCGTGTTCGCATGGAAAATTCGAAAATGTAAAATATCGAAAAAATCGTCACTCCAAAACTAACATAGTCTTGCATGCAAATTAGTCGAATTCAATGAAAACTGACGATTTGAAAATGTTGCCGAAAAACGTAATAAACGAGCTTTTGCTCAAAAATTGCATTAGAAATTATTTCCCGAAAAAAACACGATTCTGACTTTCTACACGTTACTGTAAAGATCTCATTGAGACAAGAAATGAATATTTTAAGCCCGTGGCGTGTTCGCATGGAAAATTCGAAATTGTAAAATATCGAAAAAATCATCACTCCAAAACTAACGTGATTGACTAATTTGTGCTTCTTGCATGCAAATTAGTCGAATTCAATGAAAACTAACAATTTGACAATTTTGCCGAAAGACGTAAATTGCTCAAAAATTGCATTAGAAATTATTTCCTGGAGAAACCACGATTCGGACTTTCTACACGTTACTGTAAAGATCTCATTGAGACAAGAAATGAATATTTTAAGCCTGTGGCGTATTCGCATGGAAAATTCGAAAATGTAAAATATCGAAAAAATCATTTTAGACCACTAAAAGTACACGTTTTTTTCTTAATCAGAAGAACGAGAGAAATCAATTGCCGTTTTAAAATTTCAGCTAGCTAAAATAGTAACCAAGTTGGCAGGTCAATTTGAAAATTTTAGAAAAAAAATTTCAGGCTTCGAAACGCTTTCCAAAAAATATTACAAACATATTTTGAGATGTATTAAAGATAATGAAAAAGCGAACCCCTTTCGTTATACATGTTTTTTATAAACATCGTTTTTGAGAAAAAATAAAGAATTAAAATATCTTACAATTTTTGGTCTATAAATATAAAATGCTAATAGTAAATGCAGCGCGATATCAAGCAATGATTACACAAACTTTTTATGGAAGGAGTGAACGTTCAGAATATGTAGTTTCAACAAGACGGTGTCACATCGCATACATCTAACGATACAATCGATCTTTTGCGTCAGTAATTTTGTAATCGAATATCTCGACGAGGAGATGTTTTTTTTTATATATATAGAAGGAAGGATGGTTGACGGGAATTCGGGTTTAGGAAATGCGGATGATTTGGGAATTGGCTATTCGGCCACTAACGATATATAGTTTTTGAGATTTTATTTTTAATAATGAATGGACATAGACTAAACATCCATGGACCAGCACGGCCACTTCGTCGTTCTGAAAAAGTGACCGCAGGGATGGGATTCGAACCCACGACCACGAGGCCCGTGAGCAGGAGCTCTACTCACTAAGCCACCGCGGCCCCCGTGTAGATGTTAATTGGTCGTTCAAATCATGTGCTCTATGGCATCTAAATTGTATGGTTTTTTTTTTAAGGAAGAATATTACACTACGGAAAATTTAAATAAGAACATTAATAATGAAATTACTGAAATATGAGTCACAATAATTTCAAAATGTCATCGAATTTGGAGCAGCCACTTATCGGATATTAAACTTACATGTCTCCACTTTCTTTTGCAATTTAATGCAATGACGAATTTACAAATTAACCTGAAATGTTAACACCCTTTATAAACAGCTGCGTATAAATTACGACAAACTTAGTATAATTAATATTTTAATAAGTGTTATAGCCACCAGAAGCGTTCGAGTTTCAAGTAATTTTGGAATTGTTGACTTAACTTTAAAGAAGGAAAAGTCGAACTGCTCGTAATTAAATTAATAATTTTTGTATATGGAGACGAGATAATTACGTTATAATATCGGTCGGTATAATTAAAAGCGATTTTGATCCGTGGTCCTCACGTATAATGTGCATGTGTAAAATATGATTAACATAAAATTACCTGAAAAAAATAAGCGGCCCGGTAATTAAGCGTTAATTATGCATTTAATAAATTCCAAAGCTTTACCAATAATTACTGAGATAATTCCAGACTTAGTGAGCCGATAATATTCTACATAAAATCGTGACAAAGCCCCGAGTAACAAATTAATGAAATTATGAATTATGAAAATGATCGCCGCCGTCAATACAGTCGCTCTTCTGAATACTTGATGTGAGTTATAACACCGAGCAACGCGCACGGGCATTAATCATTTATCGGGAACATATCAGCTACACTGTTGCTGGGAATTTATACCACTTTTATGGCAATTCCACGATCACTCATTACTAATTTTCGATTTTTTTGCGCCTGCCGGTATTTCGATTCTAATCCGGAGCCATTATCCGTTTGTAATTTTCGCTCAAAATTTCTGCGCATAGTTCAGTGTCCTCGCGGAACACAAAGGAAAATGCGCCACAACGGAGCTCAAATAATAAGAGCTGGAACACCAGCGCGCTTTTTTCTCACTCCAAGCTCTGCTCGAGCAAACCTGAGCTCATTTTTACGTAATTAGACAAAGGCGGTCTTTGTTTACGCCAGCTAATAACTTTAATTAGCGTTCGGCCATTTTCCACAGGCTAATATGGTCTTCAGCACTGGATCTTAACTGTTTACCTCAACAATAGAAAAATGGTGGCGATAGAAATAATTGCCCCATTTAAGCGAAAAAGTTTAAATAAATTAAATAGCTCTCAACAGGCATTAATTGTCCTCCATAATCTATTACCCGCATTTTTAAGTGAAATATTTTATTTCAAATTATTTTAGAATATACAGGAAGGTCATCAAAGGTGTTTTTTATGGTTGTGTCATCTGCAAATAATGTTATATACGATGTTTTTAGCTGTTAGGGAAGATCGTTAATATAAGAAACAACAGTGGTCCAAGAATGGATCCCTGCGGTATATCATGTTTCAGTTCATCGGTGAACTGTTATTTTTAAAGTGCAACAAGTGGCGATTTCAAATTTTATTTACTAGAGCTAGCCACATGGACGTGCATCCCAGGCCAAAAAAAAAATACATTAAATGACATTTTTCAGTTTTGAGATTATAAAAAATTCTATGTTTAGTTTCAATCTTAAATCAATTTGTAAATATAAATCTAAAAGCTGTTATAGTAAAGCAAAGTACACTTCTTCCTTTCAACATATATACTTTTGTAATTAGATAGAGCGCAGCCATAAATCGAGACAAATACGAGACGTAATTTAAACATGCGTGCACAATCGACATTTAAATTAACCAATCGACTCAAATTTATTGCCGTTTTTTTCTTCTTCTTCGCCAAGCACGCCTCCACTTTGCATAATTACGTCGCCCAAATAATATGTTAAACATTACAAACCCGAAATCATCACGAAGCGAATTAAAAAATCCGGGGCATAAATCATTTGCGAACGTGATATTTTCACAGTGTACGAAAATTATTTCATTAAAATCATTACATTATACGTATGTAATGCGCTGATAAATTATGACCATGCGAAAAATGTTGAAACTGTGTAATTTGATCGCGAGATTGGGAATTTTTACATTACATTAATTTTCGAAAACTGCCGGCGTAACAAATTTTCTCGCAAATTCTAGGATTTCGCACGGCAAGTGTGGGTTGGGTTTAAAAATTGTAATATAATTTCAGGAGGAAATTATTGTGCGACCCCTATGTAATGAAGTTGCCGTGGCTTTTTAGATATTCTAATTTATTCCGAAGACTGCGGGCTGTAAAAAGTGCGCTTTTCTTTTCAATTATTGCAGTCTGGTATACAAAAGGAGAAAAGTGTGTGTGTATGTGTGTGTGTGTCATTACTTCTTGCAGGCAATTTTATTGGTAATTTGCGGTCGTGCTGACAATGGCCGCCTCCATCCGAGCCGAGCCGAGAATCAAATCTGTAATTGTCCGTCAAACCCTAATTATTTCGCATTCCACGTTTGCGTTTTTTAAATATTCGATATTTTTATTAATCACATTTGTACTGATCTCATACAAAGATATCATTTCACGGATGGTAATTGTAGTGACTACACTGGTGGAAAAAAATTGAAATTCGTGAAATTTCGACCATTTTTAAACCGCTATACCTCGGCGTATTTTCAATTAATTTTGATGAATCTTTGAGGGCGAAAAACTTTAAAGTGTCTTCTTTAAAGTCATGCATGCGAACTTAAGCATAACCCCTTCCGCCCCCCTCTAGTACCCCTGTAAAAATAATGTTTTTTCAGGAAACGATGTCCAACTTTGACCATTGTACTTGATTCGTAATCCCACTTATTTCTAGGGATATAAATCCTAAGGCGAGATTTAGTTTATTTCTTCCATTTATGGCTTAAAATAAAAAAAGAGAAATACCAATAAAATATAATAACAATTAAAAACTAATATTCTAACACAGATGAAAACGAAAACATTGCTAGCGTTAAAATTATACAAAAATTAAAGAATCAAAGAATCAAATAATTTCATCAATCACTGTATATAATCCTCATAATTGAACTGAATTGAAAAATTCTCGATGTATTAACCACAATCACTGAATTTTTCATTCAGTTTAATTGAGGATTCCATGTAGTAATGGTCGCAACTAGGGCTGGAATTGTTCTTCGAAGATTTCCATTTTCGAAAGGTCGAAGCTTCGAAGATTAATAAAAATCTTCGAAGACTAAAGTTTTGAAGTTTTAAAGATTTAAAATTGCGAAAATTCGACGTATAGAAGTTTTGAAGTTTTCGAAGAATTGAAGTTTCGAAGTTTTCGAAGAATCGAAGTTGCAAAGTTTTCTAATTTCTCAATCCCAAAACCCCAACAGTTAGGGATTTAAACTTTTATGATGAATTGTATATATTAGTTTTGAAATAATAATAATGATTAACTTTGTCATTTGTTAATATTCGTGAAATGAGACTTCTGTTACGATTATCCAGTTCGAAGGACCAAATATTGCGGATTTGTATCCGTTTCGTTCAACTTATTCGAAGGACCAATTTGCATCTTGAATGTCAAGTTACAAATAATTTTTTTTTAACTTTGGCAAGTTACAAATAATTATAAGTGTTTGTTATAACGAATTAATATATTAAAACAAACAATATTTACATTAAGGGCCGTTACTTGGAACGGACCCTGGCAATAATATGTAAATGCGGAGGGTCAGGGTTGTGACGAACCAGGTAAAGTCGCAACGACTTCTAATCTTCGAAACTTCGAATTTTGGAAACTGCAAATTTTGGAAACTCCGAAACTGCGAATCTTCTAAATTTCAGAAATCTGTAACTCGTTTAAAAATTATTGGATTTTCAAAAACCGAAATTATCTGAGTAGAGTACGAATTTACTAATGTAAGATTAATTTTTGTGTAATTTTTCATTTAGGTTTACTATTTTTTTCTTAATTTTTCTTTCTCCGGTGCAAAATGACGTCGAGAAAATCAAGAATTTAAAAAAATGATGGTTTTGAAAAACCGAAGTTATCTGTTTAGAGTAATATTCTTCGAAAATTCGAAACTTCAATCTTCGAAGATTTTCTATTTTTTCACAGGGTTGTTAGAGGGGGGCGAGGGGTTACGCTTAATTTCGCATGCATTATTTTAAAATGGACACTTCAAAGTTTTTCGCCCTCAAATATTCATCAAAATCGATTGAAAATACGCCTTGTTATGGCGGTTTGAAAATGGTCGAAATTTGACGAATTTCAAGTGTTTCATTTTTTTTCCTTCGGTATATAATAACAATTAAAACTAATATTCTAACACAAATGAAAACGAAAATATTGCTACCGTTAAAATTATACAAAAATTGAAAAAATTAAAGAATAAAAAAAAACAAATAAGTTTTCACTGTGTATAATCACTGAATTTTTCATTCAGTTTAGTTGAGGATTCCACGTAGTAATGGTCGCAACTAGGGCTGGAATTGTTCTTCGAAGATTTCCAATTTCGAAAGGTCGAAAAAAAATCTTCAAAGACTAAAGTTTCGAAGTTTTGAAGATTTAAAGTTGCGAAAATTCGAAGTATCGATTAAATTTTCGAAGAATCGAAGTTTTCGAATTTCTCAATCCCAAAACCTCAACAGTTAGGGATTTAAACTTTTATGATGAATTGTATATATTACTTTTGAAATAATAATAATGATTAACTTAATGAATTAACTTTTTCATTTGTTAATATTCGTGAAATGATATGTCTAATCTTCGAAACTTTGAATCTTAGAAACTGTGAATCTCTGAAACTTTGGAAACTCCGAAACTGCGAATCTTCTAAATTTCAGAAATCTGTAACTCGTTTAAAAATTATTGGATTTTCAAAAACCGAAATTATCTGAGTAGAGTACGAATTCACTAATGTAAGATTAATTTTTGTGTAATTTTTTATTTACGTTTACTATTTTTTTCTCAATTTTTCTTTCTCCAATGCAAAAATGTTTGACGTCGAGAAAATCAAGAATTTCAAAAATCTGTAACTCGGTTGAAAATGATTGGTTTTCAAAAACCGAAGTTATCTGTTTAGAGTAATATTCTTCGAAAATTCGAATTTTGGAAAATTCTAAACTTCAATCTTCGAAGATTTTCTATGAATCTTCGAAACTCCGATCCTCACAACTTGGAAATCCTCGATGTAAACTTACAACCATTACTACGTGGAATCCATAATTAAACTGAATTGAAAAAATCACTAGAATTGTTCATCAGGGAAAATGATTTGCTTTCTTTAATTTTTTCAATTTTTGTATTATTTTAACTCTTGCAATATTTTTGTTTCTGTGACAATCATAAATTTCAAGAGGGGGGACGCTGAAAACTCGTTATTATTCAGCGAGCGTCAACAGAATGTAAGTATAGACAGAGAATTATCGGGGAGATTTGTTATCGCATTTTTTCCGAATACTTTCTCACTCTGCGCAAACTTTAACCCCATGTGACACCAGATATTTGGATGCCTATACATTACACTGGTTTACAGTGTATCTGTTTCCTCAGATTTTTTTGTTGTTGTTGACTAGTTTTTAGACGCTGATTTCAAAACTGTCAACAGATTTAGTTTTTGAGATACAGGTAAGTCATATTTTTAAAATAAAATGCAGCTTCTATTTTAGGAAAAATCATTTATTTAGAAAAAATAACACATTTTTTAATTATTCTTTTCTAAGAAACTTTGCTTTAAATGAAGTGCTCATGGCGAAAGACTTTCTTCAATACACACAGCCCACTGGTCGTTATCGAAAGAGTAAAGAAAAATGATGAAAACGCTGATTTAAAGATAATTCCAAAACAAAATAGAAACAACCTTACTTGTTGCAGAAAGTATTAAATAAATTTAAAAAAAACGAAATATAGCCTGAATATTCATATATTCACGCTATATTTCGTTTCTTTTTTTGAATTTATTTGATAATTCTAAAAGTCGAGCTGATGGCCAAATTTAGGCGGTAGATTTGAAAACTACGTTTCAACAGAATATATAATCGACTGTTAAATTTGCGGCAACAGACAAAAAGTGAAATTTTGTAAACCAGTGTTATAATTCACTTTTTGGAATTTGTTATTGCCACCAATCGAACATTTAGTTCATACCGAAAGGTTATTAATTTCAAAACATAATTAATTGTATTGCTGGTTCATATTATTACGGATAGTAATATCTATTTAATATTACTATGCTGTTATAAGTTTTGTTCAATTATATTCAATTTTAACGAAATTTCACAGTTAGATAAAAACAAGACATTATTATTATTGCTGTTACGGCCGTCAGTATCGATAAACAAAGAATTATTATAAAAACGTGAGCATTAACGAGGAGAAAGTCGCCGAGGGAAAACAAACAGCCGCGTTTCTTTCGCCAAAGTGTTAAAATTTCGTGCATGCAGTTCATAACCCCGACGTAACGTTATTTATAGGTTATCATTCGGATGAATAATGGGGTTATAACGGGTGTAATTTTTCCCAATATTTAGTTTTTAAATGTGAAAAACTTTACTTATTAGCCGAATAAATTTGAATGTGCTCTGATTTATCGTTTGTAATAAAGCGTTATTAATCAGGACATCATGGGTCGCATTCGTAAAAATGCGGGTTATTTAAATGTCGCGTGATATTTGGAATGAATATTTGAATGCTTGGTTTTATATCAAATTATTTATACTAGTTTTATATAGTATGTTTAAATAAATTATATCTTAAACTTCAACTTTTGTTTTGGTAAATCTCCACGTTGAGAGTTCTACGGATTTTTTCCCCCTAAATTCGCCATTACAATAAGATAAATCATCATTCAAATTATCTGAAATCTAAGGGCAGAAAATTGAAATTTTAATGCAAACTAAAGTTAAATATGGTCGAAGAACCATACTTGTGTTTATTGTATACCAGTGACGGTTTTTTTGATACGGCCGAGATAGCAGAGGTGGTAATACTGATGGACTGCAGAGACCTGTATTACCACCTCTGCTACCTCGGCCGTACAAAAAAAACCCGCGAGCCGTCACTGGTCTATACTATACAAATTTCATCACTAAACTATTTTGGACTAAATAGTAATATCGAAAATTATTTATTGGAATTCTGTCGGAGATATGAAAATGATTGAATTTTCAATCAAGTTCAATAACGAATAATTATATTCTCAAACAAATTCACACGCAATTAAACCAAGTTCATAAAAAAACCCCACTAATTAAGATAAGTGGACCAATAAATTAATCGAGGCTCGTGTAAAACCCGGTAACAAGCCCATACACACCAGTACGCACCATATTATAACATTATGTGTTATTACCATCCTTGATAAGTTAATAATCATTTTAATCTCACGTACGAAGAAATGGATTCCCGTAACTACGAATTAATTGCTGGTTAACAGAGCCGTATAATTTAGGGTGCGAAGTCGAAACAATTTCTCATAAGTTCCAACACTCGTAAAAATTAATAAGCACGTTTTGTCCGATCGAACTCTCCGATAACAAAGAATCACGTAATTATCTACGCCATTAAACAATACTATTTTATTAGGATGGACGAGAGGGCAACGCAGCGAAGACCAAAAGCGAGCCTGCCTTGTAATTAACGTGAATTATTTGCACAATGAAAAAATCGAAAACGAGAGATTGTGTGTGTGTGTGCTTCGTTATGGTTCTTCTTCGTCTCTATTTATTAATTTTAACAGCGTTCGTGTTAACGTTATTATTAGCGGGATTTGCTCTTTGTCTATGCGCTTGAAGATAAGTCATGACTGAACTGGAGGTGAACTTTTAGATTTCTGGTTTCTTCCGCAATTACGGTATTTTTTTTTAAATAGTTGATGTGTAATTAATAATCCTGTTTACCAGTATTATTTTCGGATTCCATTCTTTTCTGTACCAGAAAACGAATAAAGGAATAAAAAATTAAACTTACCTTCAATTGAATCCGGCAACCTTGCAATCCTAAGCAATGCTGTTTGAAGAGAAACTTTTGATCAAAACTGATCCAACAATTAAAAGTGATTAAATTCGAGTTGTTGTCATTTTTTTAAAAGCAGGATGAGGACTTATACAATTAATTTTTTAACATTATAATTTGGTTTTTCTTTTAAGGCACCCAGAGGTTATATTATAATCTAGACAGTGATGACATTTTTTGAATAGTGGGTAAAATTTTGTTCATTATTTTTTTATACTAGCCCGTGGGTCACTAAATCAATGACGCCATTGGGAAAAGACAAAGGGTATACTAAAAAGGGTATCAATAATTTTGAGAAACAGAAAATTTATTGACAAAAAACATGACAATTAACCCATTTTCATGGCTCTCTTTTTGGTTCTTATTTTTAAAATCCTCAAATAGATTTATAATGAAGTTTCATTTTTGAGAATTGCACGAGATGCAAATTCTTAATTACTTGGTATATCATAGAATTAAAATATTAAACAATTTTTCAATTACCTCCGACCGTCTCCGAGATAATCACTTATTTTCAAAAGCACAATTAAAGCGACTTACCGTTTTCATTGTGAAATCCGCATCTTGGCAGATCGTAGAATCTGAAAATAAAACAATTGTTCAATTACTCTCGAGATATTCACCTATATGCAAAAACAATTAAAGCAACATCCTGTTTTACTGCCAAATCAGCAACTTAATAGATTGGAGAATCTGAATCCAAAAGATTCCTTCAAGTAACTCCGCGACCCTTTACGAGTAATTCAACTGTATACAAGAAACAATTGAATCAACAAACTGATTTTGTTACGAAACCAGCATGTGATGGATCGTAGAATCTGAATCTGAAATTTTTTTTTTATTATCTCTGACCGTTCACGATATGTTCACCAATTTGCAAAAAACAATTAACTGTTACCAGTCAAGTAAATCAGTCACCATGAACATTTTAGAAAATTTAAAAAAATAATTGATTTTTCAGACTTTGATCGGCCGTAGCGGCTAAACGAAAACTCCAAATTGAACGCAGTTTGCAAATCTGAGCTCCTCGTACGTCAATTAGTCGGATTTGAGATTTTTAATTTTTGATGAAAATTTGGAAAAAAGACATGAGTAAACCCCTTGCAAATTTGTTAAAAAATGCAACTTTCTTAATAATCATCGTAGACTATTGAATTTTACCTTTTTTTCATCAGAAAAACGTGATAAATTGATTGCCGTTAAAAAATTTCAGCTATCTTCGATAGCAGAAAAAATAGCTAGTCACCATGAACATTTCAGAAAATTTTAAAAAATAATTGATTTTTCAGACTTTGATCGGCCGTAGCGGCCAAACGAAAACTCCAAATTGAACGCGGTTTGCAAATCTGAGCTCCTCGTACGTCAATTAATAGGATTAGAGATTTTAAATTTTTGATGAAATCGTGAAAAAATACATGACTAACCCCCTTGGAAAATTTGTTAAAAAATGCAACTTTCTTAAAAATCATCGTAGACTATTGAATTTAACTTTATTTTCATCAGAAAGACGAGAGAAATTGATTGCCGTTAAAAAATTTGAGCTATCTTCAATAGCAAAAAAATTAGTCAGTCACAGTGAACATTTTAGAAAATTTACAAAAATAATTGATTTTTCAGACTTTGATCGGCCGTAGCGGCCAAACGAAAACTCCAAATTGAAAGCGGTTTGCAAATCTGAGCTCCTCGTACGCCAATTAGTCGGATCAGAGATTTTGAATTTTTGATGAAAATTTGGAAAAAAGACATGAGTAAACCCCTTGGAAATTTTGTTAAAAAATGCAACTTTCTTAAAAATCATCGTAGACTATTGAATTTAACTTTATTTTCATCAGAAAGACGAGAGAAATTGATTGCCGTTAAAAAATTTCAGCTAACTTCAATAGCAAAAAAAATAGTCAGTCACAGTGAACATTTTAGAAAATTTACGAAAATAATTGATTTTTCAGACTTTGATCGGCCGTAGCGGCCAAACGAAAACTCCAAATTGAACGCGGTTTGCAAATCTGAGCTCCTCGTACGTCAATTAGTCGGATTTGAGATTTTGAATTTTTGATGAAATCGTGAAAAAAGACATGACTAACCCCCTTGGAAATTTTGTTGAAAAATGCAACTTTCTTAAAAATCATCGTAGACTATTGAATTTAACTTTATTTTCATCAGAAAGACGAGAGAAATTGATTGCCGTTAAAAAATTTCAGCTAACTTCAATAGCAAAAAAATTAGTCAGTCACAGTGAACATTTTAAAAAAATTACGAAAATAATTGATTTTTCAGACTTTGATCGGCCGTAGCGGCCAAACGAAAACTCCAAATTGAACGCGGTTTGCAAATCTGAGCTCCTCGTACGTCAATTAGTCGGATTAGAGATTTTGAATTTTTGATGAAATCGTGAAAAAAGACATGACTAACCCCCTTGGAAATTTTGTTGAAAAATGCAACTTTCTTAAAAATCATCGTAGACTATTGAATTTAACTTTATTTTCATCAGAAAGACGAGAGAAATTGATTGCCGTTAAAAAATTTCAGCTAACTTCAATAGCAAAAAAAATAGTCAGTCACAGTGAACATTTTAAAAAAATTACGAAAATAATTGATTTTTCAGACTTTGATCGGCCGTAGCGGCCAAACGAAAACTCCAAATAGAACGCGGTTTGCAAATCTGAGCTCCTCGTACGTCAATTAATAGGATTAGAGATTTTAAATTTTTGATGAAATCGTGAAAAAATACATGACTAACCCCCTTGGAAAATTTGTTAAAAAATGCAACTTTCTTAAAAATCATCGTAGACTATTGAATTTAACTTTATTTTCATCAGAAAGACGAGAGAAATTGATTGCCGTTAAAAAATTTGAGCTATCTTCAATAGCAAAAAAATTAGTCAGTCACAGTGAACATTTTAGAAAATTTACAAAAATAATTGATTTTTCAGACTTTGATCGGCCGTAGCGGCCAAACGAAAACTCCAAATTGAACGCGGTTTGCAAATCTGAGCTCCTCGTACGTCAATTAATCGGATCAGAGATTTTAAATTTTTGATGAAATCGTGAAAAAATACATGACTAACCCCCTTGGAAATTTTGTTAAAAAATGCAACTTTCTTAAAAATCATCGTAGACTATTGAATTTAACTTTATTTTCATCAGAAAGACGAGAGAAATTGATTGCCGTTAAAAAATTTGAGCTATCTTCAATAGCAAAAAAATTAGTCAGTCACCATGAACATTTTAGGAAATTTTAGAAAATAATTGATTTTTCAGACTTTGATCGGCCGTAGCGGCCAAACGAAAACTCCAAATTGAACGCGGTTTGCAAATCTGAGCTCCTCGTACGTCAATTAATCGGATCAGAGATTTTAAATTTTTGATGAAATCGTGAAAAAATACATGACTAACCCCCTTGGAAAATTTGTTAAAAAATGCAACTTTCTTAAAAATCATCGTAGACTATTGAATTTAACTTTATTTTCATCAGAAAGACGAGAGAAATTGATTGCCGTTAAAAAATTTGAGCTATCTTCAATAGCAAAAAAATTAGTCAGTCACAGTGAACATTTTAGAAAATTTACAAAAATAATTGATTTTTCAGACTTTGATCGGCCGTAGCGGCCAAACGAAAACTCCAAATTGAACGCGGTTTGCAAATCTGAGCTCCTCGTACGTCAATTAATCGGATCAGAGATTTTAAATTTTTGATGAAATCGTGAAAAAATACATGACTAACCCCCTTGGAAATTTTGTTAAAAAATGCAACTTTCTTAAAAATCATCGTAGACTATTGAATTTAACTTTATTTTCATCAGAAAGACGAGAGAAATTGATTGCCGTTAAAAAATTTGAGCTATCTTCAATAGCAAAAAAATTAGTCAGTCACAGTGAACATTTTAGAAAATTTACAAAAATAATTGATTTTTCAGACTTTGATCGGCCGTAGCGGCCAAACGAAAACTCCAAATTGAAAGCGGTTTGCAAATCTGAGCTCCTCGTACGCCAATTAGTCGGATCAGAGATTTTGAATTTTTGATGAAAATTTGGAAAAAAGACATGAGTAAACCCCTTGGAAATTTTGTTAAAAAATGCAACTTTCTTAAAAATCATCGTAGACTATTGAATTTAACTTTATTTTCATCAGAAAGACGAGAGAAATTGATTGCCGTTAAAAAATTTCAGCTAACTTCAATAGCAAAAAAAATAGTCAGTCACAGTGAACATTTTAGAAAATTTACGAAAATAATTGATTTTTCAGACTTTGATCGGCCGTAGCGGCCAAACGAAAACTCCAAATTGAACGCGGTTTGCAAATCTGAGCTCCTCGTACGTCAATTAGTCGGATTTGAGATTTTGAATTTTTGATGAAATCGTGAAAAAAGACATGACTAACCCCCTTGGAAATTTTGTTGAAAAATGCAACTTTCTTAAAAATCATCGTAGACTATTGAATTTAACTTTATTTTCATCAGAAAGACGAGAGAAATTGATTGCCGTTAAAAAATTTCAGCTAACTTCAATAGCAAAAAAATTAGTCAGTCACAGTGAACATTTTAAAAAAATTACGAAAATAATTGATTTTTCAGACTTTGATCGGCCGTAGCGGCCAAACGAAAACTCCAAATTGAACGCGGTTTGCAAATCTGAGCTCCTCGTACGTCAATTAGTCGGATTTGAGATTTTGAATTTTTGATGAAATCGTGAAAAAAGACATGACTAACCCCCTTGGAAATTTTGTTGAAAAATGCAACTTTCTTAAAAATCATCGTAGACTATTGAATTTAACTTTATTTTCATCAGAAAGACGAGAGAAATTGATTGCCGTTAAAAAATTTCAGCTAACTTCAATAGCAAAAAAAATAGTCAGTCACAGTGAACATTTTAAAAAAATTACGAAAATAATTGATTTTTCAGACTTTGATCGGCCGTAGCGGCCAAACGAAAACTCCAAATAGAACGCGGTTTGCAAATCTGAGCTCCTCGTACGTCAATTAATAGGATTAGAGATTTTAAATTTTTGATGAAATCGTGAAAAAATACATGACTAACCCTTGGAAAATTTGTTAAAAAATGCAACTTTCTTAAAAATCATCGTAGATTATTGAATTTAACTTTATTTTCACCAGAAAGATGAGAGAAATTGATTGCCGTTAAAAAATTTGAGCTATCTTCAATAGCAAAAAAATTAGTCAGTCACAGTGAACATTTTAGAAAATTTACAAAAATAATTGATTTTTCAGACTTTGATCGGCCGTAGCGGCCAAACGAAAACTCCAAATTGAACGCGGTTTGCAAATCTGAGCTCCTCGTACGTCAATTAATCGGATTAGAGATTTTAAATTTTTGATGAAATCGTGAAAAAATACATGACTAACCCCCTTGGAAAATTTGTTAAATAATGCAACTTTCTTAAAAATCATCGTAGACTATTGAATTTAACTTTATTTTCATTAGAAAGACGAGAGAAATTGATTGCCGTTAAAAAATTTGAGCTATCTTCAATAGCAAAAAAATTAGTCAGTCACAGTGAACATTTTAGAAAATTTACAAAAATAATTGATTTTTCAGACTTTGATCGGCCGTAGCGGCCAAAGGAAAACTCCAAATTGAACGCGGTTTGCAAATCTGAGCTCCTCGTACGTCAATTAATCGGATTAGAGATTTTAAATTTTTGATGAAATCGTGAAAAAATACATGACTAACCCCCCTTGGAAATTTTGTTAAAAAATGCAACTTTCTTAAAAATCATCGTAGACTATTGAATTTAACTTTATTTTCATCAGAAAGACGAGAGAAATTGATTGCCGTTAAAAAATTTGAGCTATCTTCAATAGCAAAAAAATTAGTCAGTCACAGTGAACATTTTAGAAAATTTACAAAAATAATTGATTTTTCAGACTTTGATCGGCCGTAGCGGCCAAACGAAAACTCCAAATTGAACGCGGTTTGCAAATCTGAGCTCCTCGTACGTCAATTAATCGGATTAGAGATTTTAAATTTTTGATGAAATCGTGAAAAAATACATGACTAACCCCTTTGGAAAATTTGTTAAAAAATGCAACTTTCTTAAAAATCATCGTAGACTATTGAATTTAACTTTATTTTCATCAGAAAGACGAGAGAAATTGATTGCCATTAAAAAATTTGAGTTATCTTCAATAGCAAAAAAATTAGTCAGTCACCATGAACATTTTAGGAAATTTTAGAAAATAATTGATTTTTCAGACTTTGATCGGCCGTAGCGGCCAAACGAAAACTCCAAATTGAACGCGGTTTGCAAATCTGAGCTCCGCGTACGTCAATTAATCGGATTAGAGATTTTAAATTTTTGATGAAATCGTAAAAAAATACATGACTAACCCCCTTGGAAAATTTGTTAAAAAATGCAACTTTCTTAAAAATCATCGTAGATTATTGAATTTAACTTTATTTTCATCAGAAAGATGAGAGAAATTGATTGCCGTTAAAAAATTTGAGCTATCTTCAATAGCAAAAAAATTAGTCAGTCACCATGAACATTTTAGGAAATTTTAGAAAATAATTGATTTTTCAGACTTTGATCGGCCGTAGCGGCCAAACGAAAACTCCAAATTGAACGCGGTTTGCAAATCTGAGCTCCTCGTACGTCAATTAATCGGATTAGAGATTTTAAATTTTTGATGAAATCGTGAAAAAATACATGACTAACCCCTTTGGAAAATTTGTTAAAAAATGCAACTTTCTTAAAAATCATCGTAGACTATTGAATTTAACTTTATTTTCATCAGAAAGACGAGAGAAATTGATTGCCATTAAAAAAATTGAGTTATCTTCAATAGCAAAAAAATTAGTCAGTCACCATGAACATTTTAGGAAATTTTAGAAAATAATTGATTTTTCAGACTTTGATCGGCCGTAGCGGCCAAACGAAAACTCCAAATTGAACGCGGTTTGCAAATCTGAGCTCCGCGTACGTCAATTAATCGGATTAGAGATTTTAAATTTTTGATGAAATCGTAAAAAAATACATGACTAACCCCCTTGGAAAATTTGTTAAAAAATGCAACTTTCTTAAAAATCATCGTAGATTATTGAATTTAACTTTATTTTCATCAGAAAGATGAGAGAAATTGATTGCCGTTAAAAAATTTGAGCTATCTTCAATAGCAAAAAAATTAGTCAGTCACCATGAACATTTTAGGAAATTTTAGAAAATAATTGATTTTTCAGACTTTGATCGGCCGTAGCGGCCAAACGAAAACTCCAAATTGAACGCGGTTTGCAAATCTGAGCTCCTCGTACGTCAATTAATCGGATTAGAGATCTTAAATTTTTGATGAAATTGTGAAAAAATACATGACTAACCCCCTTGGAAAATTTGTTAAAAAATGCAACTTTCTTAAAAATCATCGTAGACTATTGAATTTAACTTTATTTTCATCAGAAAGACGAGAGAAATTGATTGCCGTTAAAAAAATTGAGTTATCTTCAATAGCAAAAAAATTAGTCAGTCACCATGAACATATTAGGAAATTTTAGAAAATAATTGATTTTTCAGACTTTGATCGGCCGTAGCGGCCAAACGAAAACTCCAAATTGAACGGGGTTTGCAAATCTGAGCTCCTCGTACGTCAATTAATCGGATTAAAGATTTTAAATTTTTGATGAAATCGTGAAAAAATACATGACTAACCCCCTTGGAAAATTTGTTAAAAAATGCAACTTTCTTAAAAATCATCGTAGATTATTGAATTTAACTTTATTTTCATCAGAAAGATGAGAGAAATTGATTGCCGTTAAAAAATTTGAGCTATCTTCAATAGCAAAAAAATTAGTCAGTCACAGTGAACATTTTAGAAAATTTACAAAAATAATTGATTTTTCAGACTTTGATCGGCCGTAGCGGCCAAACGAAAACTCCAAATTGAACGCGGTTTGCAAATCTGAGCTCCTCGTACGTCAATTAATCGGATTAGAGATTATTAATTTTTGATGAAATCGTGAAAAAATACATGACTAACCCCCTTGGAAATTTTGTTAAAAAATGCAACTTTCTTAAAAATCATCGTAGATTATTGAATTTAACTTTATTTTCATCAGAAAGATGAGAGAAATTGATTGCCGTTAAAAAATTTGAGCTATCTTCAATAGCAAAAAAATTAGTCAGTCACAGTGAACATTTTAGAAAATTTACAAAAATAATTGATTTTTCAGACTTTGATCGGCCGTAGCGGCCAAACGAAAACTCCAAATTGAACGCGGTTTGCAAATCTGAGCTCCTCGTACGTCAATTAATCGGATTAGAGATTATTAATTTTTGATGAAATCGTGAAAAAATACATGACTTACCCCCTTGGAAATTTTGTTAAAAAATGCAACTTTCTTAAAAATCATCGTAGACTATTGAATTTAACTTTATTTTCATCAGAAAGACGAGAGAAATTGATTGCCGTTAAAAAATTTAAGTTATCTTCAATAGCAAAAAAATTAGTCAGTCACCATGAACATTTTAGGAAATTTTAGAAAATAATTGATTTTTCAGACTTTGATCGGCCGTAGCGGCCAAACGAAAACTCCAAATTGAACGCGGTTTGCAAATCTGAGCTCCGCGTACGTCAATTATTCGGATTAGAGATTTTAAATTTTTGATGAAATCGTAAAAAAATACATGACTAACCCCCTTGGAAAATTTGTTAAAAAATGCAACTTTCTTAAAAATCATCGTAGACTATTGAATTTAACTTTATTTTCATCAGAAAGACGAGAGAAATTGATTGCCGTTAAAAAAATTGAGTTATCTTCAATAGCAAAAAAATTAGTCAGTCACCATGAACATTTTAGGAAATTTTAGAAAATAATTGATTTTTCAGACTTTGATCGGCCGTAGCGGCCAAACGAAAACTCCAAATTGAACGGGGTTTGCAAATCTGAGCTCCTCGTACGTCAATTAATCGGATTAAAGATTTTAAATTTTTGATGAAATCGTGAAAAAATACATGACTAACCCCCTTGGAAAATTTGTTAAAAAATGCAACTTTCTTAAAAATCATCGTAGATTATTGAATTTAACTTTATTTTCATCAGAAAGATGAGAGAAATTGATTGCCGTTAAAAAATTTGAGCTATCTTCAATAGCAAAAAAATTAGTCAGTCACAGTGAACATTTTAGTAAATTTACAAAAATAATTGATTTTTCAGACTTTGATCGGCCGTAGCGGCCAAACGAAAACTCCAAATTGAACGCGGTTTGCAAATCTGAGCTCCTCGTACGTCAATTAATCGGATTAGAGATTTTAAATTTTTGATGAAATCGTGAAAAAATACATGACTAACCCCCTTGGAAATTTTGTTAAAAAATGCAACTTTCTTAAAAATCATCGTAGACTATTGAATTTAACTTTATTTTCATCAGAAAGACGAGAGAAATTGATTGCCGTTAAAAAATTTGAGCTATCTTCAATAGCAAAAAAATTAGTCAGTCACAGTGAACATTTTAGAAAATTTACAAAAATAATTGATTTTTCAGACTTTGATCGGCCGTAGCGGCCAAACGAAAACTCCAAATAGAACGCGGTTTGCAAATCTGAGCTCCTCGTACGTCAATTAATCGGATTAGAGATTTTAAATTTTTGATGAAATCGTGAAAAAATACATGACTAACCCCCTTGGAAAATTTGTTAAAAAATGCAACTTTCTTAAAAATCATCGTAGATTATTGAATTTAACTTTATTTTCATCAGAAAGATGAGAGAAATTGATTGCCGTTAAAAAATTTGAGCTATCTTCAATAGCAAAAAAATTAGTCAGTCACAGTGAACATTTTAGAAAATTTACAAAAATAATTGATTTTTCAGACTTTGATCGGCCGTAGCGGCCAAACGAAAACTCCAAATTGAACGCGGTTTGCAAATCTGAGCTCCTCGTACGTCAATTAATCGGATTAGAGATTTTAAATTTTTGATGAAATCGTGAAAAAATACATGACTAACCCCCTTGGAAATTTTGTTAAAAAATGCAACTTTCTTAAAAATCATCGTAGACTATTGAATTTAACTTTATTTTCATCAGAAAGACGAGAGAAATTGATTGCCGTTAAAAAATTTGAGCTATCTTCAATAGCAAAAAAATTAGTCAGTCACAGTGAACATTTTAGAAAATTTACAAAAATAATTGATTTTTCAGACTTTGATCGGCCGTAGCGGCCAAACGAAAACTCCAAATAGAACGCGGTTTGCAAATCTGAGCTCCTCGTACATCAATTAATCGGATTAGAGATTTTAAATTTTTGATGAAATCGTGAAAAAATACATGACTAACCCCCTTGGAAAATTTGTTAAAAAATGCAACTTTCTTAGAAATCATCGTAGACTATTGAATTTAACTTTATTTTCATCAGAAAGACGAGAGAAATTGATTGCCGTTAAAAAATTTGAGCTATCTTCAATAGCAAAAAAATTAGTCAGTCACAGTGAACATTTTAGAAAATTTACAAAAATAATTGATTTTTCAGACGTTGATCGGCCGTAGCGGCCAAACGAAAACTCCAAATTGAACGCGGTTTGCAAATCAGAGCTCCTCGTACGTCAATTAATCGGATTAAAGATTTTAAATTTTTGATGAAATCGTGAAAAAATACATGACTAACCCCTTTGGAAATTTTGTTAAAAAATGCAACTTTCTTAAAAATCATCGTAGACTATTGAATTTAACTTTATTTTCATCAGAAAGACGACAGAAATTGATTGCCGTTAAAAAATTTGAGCTATCTTCAATAGCAAAAAAATTGGTCAGTTACCATGAACATTTTAGGAAATTTTAGAATATAATTGATTTTTCAGAATTTGATCGGCCGTAGCGGCCAAACGAAAACTCCTAATTGAACGCGGTTTGCAAATCTAAGCATCTCGTACGTCAATTAATCGGATTAGAGATTTTAAATTTTTGATGAAATCGTGAAAAAATACATGACTAACCCCCTTGGAAATTTTGTTAAAAAATGCAACTTTTTAAAAAATCATCGTAGACTATTGAATTTAACTTTATTTTCATCAGAAAGACGAGAGAAATTGATTGCCGTTAAAAAATTTGAGTTATCTTCAATAGCAAAAAAATTAGTCAGTCACCATGAACATTTTAGGAAATTTTAGAAAATAATTGATTTTTCGGACTTTGATCGGCCGTAGCGGCCAAACAAAAACTCCAAATAGAACGCGGTTTGCAAATCTGAGCTCCTCGTACGTCAATTAATCGGATTAGAGATTTTAAATTTTTGATGAAATCGTGAAAAAATACATGACTGACCCCTTTGGAAATTTTGTTAAAAAATGCAACTTTCTTAAAAATCATCGTAGACTATTGAATTTAACTTTATTTTCATCAGAAAGACGACAGAAATTGATTGCCGTTAAAAAATTTGAGCTATCTTCAATAGCAAAAAAATTAGTCAGTTACCATGAACATTTTAGGAAATTTTAGAATATAATTGATTTTTCAGAATTTGATCGGCCGTAGCGGCCAAACGAAAACTCCAAATTGAACGCGGTTTGCAAATCTAAGCTCCTCGGACGTCAATTAATCGGATTAGAGATTTTAAATTTTTGATGAAATCGTGAAAAAATACATGACTAACCCCCTTGGAAATTTTGTTAAAAAATGCAACTTTTTAAAAAATCATCGTAGACTATTGAATTTAACTTTATTTTCATCAGAAAGACGAGAGAAATTGATTGCCGTTAAAAAATTTGAGTTATCTTCAATAGCAAAAAAATTAGTCAGTCACCATGAACATTTTAGGAAATTTTAGAAAATAATTGATTTTTCGGACTTTGATCGGCCGTAGCGGCCAAACAAAAACTCCAAATAGAACGCGGTTTGCAAATCTGAGCTACTCGTACGTCAATTAATCGGATTAGAGATTTTAAATTTTTGATGAAATCGTGAAAAAATACATGACTAACCCCCTTGGAAAATTTGTTAAAAAATGCAACTTGCTTAAAAATCATCGTAGACTATTGAATTTAACTTTATTTTCATCAGAAAGACGAGAGAAATTGATTGCCGTTAAAAAATTTGAGTTATCTTCAATAGCAAAAAAATTAGTCAGTCACAGTGAACATTTTAGAAAATTTACAAAAATAATTGATTTTTCAGACTTTGATCGGCCGTAGCGGCCAAACGAAAACTCCAAATTGAACGCGGTTTGCAAATCTGAGCTCCTCGTACGTCAATTAATCGGATTAGAGATTTTAAATTTTTGATGAAATCGTGAAAAAATACATGACTAACCCCCTTGGAAATTTTGTTAAAAAATGCAACTTTCTTAAAAATCATCGTAGACTATTGAATTTAACTTTATTTTCATCAGAAAGACGAGAGAAATTGATTGCCGTTAAAAAATTTGAGCTATCTTCAATAGCAAAAAAATTAGTCAGTCACCATGAACATTTTAGGAAATTTTAGAAAATAATTGATTTTTCAGACTTTGATCGACCGTAGCGGGCAAACGAAAACTCCAAATTGAACGCGGTTTGCAAATCTGAGCTCCTCGTACGTCAATTAATCGGATTAGAGATTTTAAATTTTTGATGAAATCGTGAAAAAATACATGACTAACCCCCTTGGAAAATTTGTTAAAAAATGCAACTTTTTTAAAAATCATCGTAGACTATTGAATTTAACTTTATTTTCATCAGAAAGACGAGAGAAATTGATTGCCGTTAAAAAATTTGAGCTATCTTCAATAGCAAAAAAATTAGTCAGTCACAGTGAACATTTTAGAAAATTTACAAAAATAATTGATTTTTCAGACTTTGATCGGCCGTAGCGGCCAAACGAAAACTCCAAATAGAACGCTGTTTGCAAATCTGAGCTCCTCGTACGTCAATTAATCGGATTAGAGATTTTAAATTTTTGATGAAATCGTGAAAAAATACATGACTAACCCCCTTGGAAAATTTGTTAAAAAATGCAACTTTCTTAAAAATCATCGTAGACTATTGAATTTAACTTTATTTTCATCAGAAAGACGAGAGAAATTGATTGCCGTTAAAAAATTTGAGCTATCTTCAATAGCAAAAAAATTAGTCAGTCACAGTGAACATTTTAGAAAATTTACAAAAATAATTGATTTTTCAGACTTTGATCGGCCGTAGCGGCCAAACGAAAACTCCAAATTGAACGCGGTTTGCAAATCTGAGCTCCTCGTACGTCAATTAATCGGATTAGAGATTTTAAATTTTTGATGAAATCGTGAAAAAATACATGACTAACCCCCTTGGAAATTTTGTTAAAAAATGCAACTTTCTTAAAAATCATCGTAGACTATTGAATTTAACTTTATTTTCATCAGAAAGACGAGAGAAATTGATTGCCGTTAAAAAATTTGAGCTATCTTCAATAGCAAAAAAATTAGTCAGTCACAGTGAACATTTTAGAAAATTTACAAAAATAATTGATTTTTCAGACTTTGATCGGCCGTAGCGGCCAAACGAAAACTCCAAATTGAACGCGGTTTGCAAATCTGAGCTCCTCGTACGTCAATTAATCGGATTAGAGATTTTAAATTTTTGATGAAATCGTTGAAAAATACATGACTAACCCCCTTGGAAATTTTGTTAAAAAATGCAACTTTCTTAAAAATCATCGTAGACTATTGAATTTAACTTTATTTTCATCAGAAAGACGAGAGAAATTGATTGCCGTTAAAAAATTTGAGCTATCTTCAATAGCAAAAAAATTAGTCAGTCACAGTGAACATTTTAGAAAATTTACAAAAATAATTGATTTTTCAGAATTTGATCGGCCGTAGCGGCCAAACGAAAACTCCAAATAGAACGCGGTTTGCAAATCTGAGCTCCTCGTACGTCAATTAATCGGATTAGAGATTTTAAATTTTTGATGAAATCGTGAAAAAATACATGACTAACCCCCTTGGAAAATTTGTTAAAAAATGCAACTTTCTTAAAAATCATCGTAGACTATTGAATTTAACTTTATTTTCATCAGAAAGACGAGAGAAATTGATTGCCGTTAAAAAATTTGAGCTATCTTCAATAGCAAAAAAATTAGTCAGTCACAGTGAACATTTAAGAAAATTTACAAAAATAATTGATTTTTCAGACTTTGATCGGCCGTAGCGGCCAAACGAAAACTCCAAATAGAACGCGGTTTGCAAATCTGAGCTCCTCGTACGTCAATTAATCGGATTAGAGATTTTAAATTTTTGATGAAATCGTGAAAAAATACATGACTAACCCCCTTGGAAAATTTGTTAAAAAATGCAACTTTCTTAAAAATCATCGTAGACTATTGAATTTAACTTTATTTTCATCAGAAAGACGGGAGAAATTGATTGCCGTTAAAAAATTTGAGCTATCTTCAATAGCAAAAAAATTAGTCAGTCAGAGTGAACATTTTAGAAAATTTACAAAAATAATTGATTTTTCAGACTTTGATCGGCCGTAGCGGCCAAACGAAAACTCAAATTGAACGCGGTTTGCAAATCTGAGCTCCTCGTACGTCAATTATTTGGATTAGAGATTTTAAATTTTTGATGAAATCGTGAAAAAATACATGACTAACCCCCTTGGAAATTTTTTTAAAAAATGCAACTTTCTTAAAAATCATCGTAGACTATTGAATTTAACTTTATTTTCATCAGAAAGACGAGAGAAATTGATTGCCGTTAAAAAATTTGAGCTATCTTCAATAGCAAAAAAATTAGTCAGTCACCATGAACATTTTAGGAAATTTTAGAAAATAATTGATTTTTCAGACTTTGATCGGCCGTAGCGGCCAAACGAAAACTCCAAATTGAACGCGGTTTGCAAATCTGAGCTCCACGTACGTCAATTAATCGGATTAGAGATTTTAAATTTTTGATGAAATCGTGAAAAAATACATGACTTGGAAAATTTGTTAAAAAATGCAACTTTCTTAAAAATCATCGTAGACTATTGAATTTAACTTTATTTTCATCAGAAAGACGAGAGAAATTGATTGCCGTTAAAAAATTTGAGCTATCTTCAATAGCAAAAAAATTAGTCAGTCACAGTGAACATTTTAGAAAATTTACAAAAATAATTGATTTTTCAGACTTTGATCGGCCGTAGCGGCCAAACGAAAACTCCAAATAGAACGCGGTTTGCAAATCTGAGCTCCTCGTACGTCAATTAATCGGATTAGAGATTTTAAATTTTTGATGAAATCGTGAAAAAATACATGACTTGGAAAATTTGTTAAAAAATGCAACTTTCTTAAAAATCATCGTAGACTATTGAATGTAACTTTATTTTCATCAGAAAGACGAGAGAAATTGATTGCCGTTAAAAAATTTGAGCTATCTTCAATAGCAAAAAAATTAGTCAGTCACAGTGAACATTTTAGAAAATTTACAAAAATAATTTATTTTTCAGACTTTGATCGGCCGTAGCGGCCAAACGAAAACTCCAAATAGAACGCGGTTTGCAAATCTGAGCTCCTCGTACGTCAATTAATCGGATTAGAGATTTTAAATTTTTGATGAAATTGTGAAAAAATACATAACTTGGAAAATTTGTTAAAAAATGCAACTTTCTTAAAAATCATCGTAGACTATTGAATTTAACTTTATTTTCATCAGAAAGACGAGAGAAATTGATTGCCGTTAAAAAATTTGAGTTATCTTCAATAGCAAAAAAATTAGTCAGTCACCATGAACATTTTAGGAAATTTTAGAAAATAATTGATTTTTCAGAATTTGATCGGCCGTAGCGGCCAAACGAAAACTCCAAATAGAACGCGGTTTGCAAATCTGAGCTCCTCGTACGTCAATTAATCGGATTAGAGATTTTAAATTTTTGATGAAATTGTGAAAAAATACATGACTAACCCCCTTGGAAAATTTGTTAAAAAATGCAACTTTCTTAAAAATCATCGTAGACTATTGAATTTAACTTTATTTTCATCAGAAAGACGAGAGAAATTGATTGCCGTTAAAAAATTTGAGCTATCTTCAATAGCAAAAAAATTAGTCAGTCACAGTGAACATTTTAGAAAATTTACAAAAATAATTGATTTTTCAGACTTTGATCGGCCGTAGCGGCCAAACGAAAACTCCAAATTGAACGCGGTTTGCAAATCTGAGCTCCTCGTACGTCAATTAATCGGATTAGAGATTTTAAATTTTTGATGAAATCGTGAAAAAATACATGACTAACCCCCTTGGAAAATTTGTTAAAAAATGCAACTTTCTTAAATATCATCGTAGACTATTGAATTTAACTTTATTTTCATCAGAAAGACGAGAGAAATTGATTGCCGTTAAAAAATTTGAGCTATCTTCAATAGCAAAAAAATTAGTCAGTCACAGTGAACATTTTAGAAAATTTACAAAAATAATTGATTTTTCAGACTTTGATCGGCCGTAGCGGCCAAACGAAAACTCCAAATTGAACGCGGTATGCAAATCTAAGCTCCTCGGACGTCAATTAATCGGATTAGAGATTTTAAATTTTTGATGAAATCGTGAAAAAATACATGACCCCCTTGGAAAATTTGTTAAAAAATGCAACTTTCTTAAAAATCATCGTAGATTATTGAATTTAACTTTATTTTCATCAGAAAGACGAGAGAAATTGATTGCCGTTAAAAAATTTGAGCTATCTTCAATAGCAAAAAAATTAGTCAGTCACAGTGAACATTTTAGAAAATTTACAAAAATAATTGATTTTTCAGACTTTGATCGGCCGTAGCGGCCAAACGAAAACTCCAAATTGAACGCGGTTTGCAAATCTGAGCTCCTCGTACGTCAATTATTTGGATTAGAGATTTTAAATTTTTGATGAAATCGTGAAAAAATACATGACTAACCCCCTTGGAAATTTTGTTAAAAAATGCAACTTTCTTAAAAATCATCGTAGACTATTGAATTTAATTTTATTTTCATCAGAAAGACGAGAGAAATTGATTGCCGTTAAAAAATTTGAGCTATCTTCAATAGCAAAAAAATTAGTCAGTCACCATGAACATTTGAGGAAATTTTAGAAAATAATTGATTTTTCAGATTTTGATCGGCCGTAGCGGCCAAACGAAAACTCCAAATTGAACGCGGTTTGCAAATCTGAGCTCCTCGTACG
This sequence comes from Ocypus olens, assembly GCA_910593695.2. Lineage (NCBI taxonomy): Eukaryota > Metazoa > Arthropoda > Insecta > Coleoptera > Staphylinidae > Ocypus > Ocypus olens. The sequence continues at coordinate 51,982,181 of OU343049.1, forward strand.
TCAATTATTTGGATTAGAGATTTTAAATTTTTGATGAAATCGTGAAAAAATACATGACTAACCCCCTTGGAAATTTTGTTAAAAAATGCAACTTTCTTAAAAATCATCGTAGACTATTGAATTTAACTTTATTTTCATCAGAAAGACGAGAGAAATTGATTGCCGTTAAAAAATTTGAGCTATCTTCAATAGCAAAAAAATTAGTCAGTCACAGTGAACATTTTAGAAAATTTACAAAAATAATTGATTTTTCAGACTTTGATCGGCCGTAGCGGCCAAACGAAAACTCCAAATTGAACGCGGTTTGCAAATCTGAGCTCCTCGTACGTCAATTATTTGGATTAGAGATTTTAAATTTTTGATGAAATCGTGAAAAAATACATGACTAACCCCCTTGGAAATTTTGTTAAAAAATGCAACTTTCTTAAAAATCATCGTAGACTATTGAATTTAATTTTATTTTCATCAAAAAGACGAGAGAAATTGATTGCCGTTAAAAAATTTGAGCTATCTTCAATAGCAAAAAAATTAGTCAGTCACCATGAACATTTGAGGAAATTTTAGAAAATAATTGATTTTTCAGATTTTGATCGGCCGTAGCGGCCAAACGAAAACTCCAAATTGAACGCGGTTTGCAAATCTGAGCTCCTCGTACGTCAATTAATCGGATTAGAGATTTTAAATTTTTGATGAAATCGTGAAAAAATACATGACTAACCCCCTTGGAAAATTTGTTAAAAAATGCAACTTTCTTAAAAATCATCGTAGACTATTGAATTTAACTTTATTTTCATCAGAGAGACGAGAGAAATTGATTGCCGTTAAAAAATTTGAGCTATCTTCAATAGCAAAAAAATTAGTCAGTTACCATGAACATTTTAGGAAATTTTAGAATATAATTGATTTTTCAGACTTTGATCGGCCGTAGCGGCCAAACGAAAACTCCTAATTGAACGCGGTTTGCAAATCTAAGCTCCTCGTACGTCAATTAATCGGATTAGAAATTTTAAATTTTTGATGAAATCGTGAAAAAATACATGACTAACCCCCTTGGAAATTTTGTTAAAAAATGCAACTTTCTTAAAAATCATCGTAGACTATTGAATTTAACTTTATTTTCATCAGAAAGACGAGAGAAATTGATTGCCGTTAAAAAAATTTGAGCTATCTTCAATAGCAAAAAAATTAGTAAGTCACAGTGAACATTTTAGAAAATTTACAAAAATAATTGATTTTTCAGACTTTGATCGGCCGTAGCGGCCAAACGAAAACTCCAAATTGAACGCGGTTTGCAAATCTGAGCTCCTCGTACGTCAATTAATCGGATTAGAGATTTTAAATTTTTGATGAAATCGTGAAAAAATACATGACTAACCCCCTTGGAAATTTTGTTAAAAAATGCAACTTTCTTAAAAATCATCGTAGACTATTGAATTTAACTTTATTTTCATCAGAAAGACGAGAGAAATTGATTGCCGTTAAAAAATTTGAGCTATCTTCAATAGCAAAAAAATTAGTCAGTTACCATGAACATTTTAGGAAATTTTGGAATATAATTGATTTTTCAGACTTTGATCGGCCGTAGCGGCCAAACGAAAACTCCTAATTGAACGCAGTTTGCAAATCTGAGCTCCACGTACGTCAATTAATCGGATTAGAGATTTTAAATTTTTGATGAAATCGTGAAAAAATACATGAAATTTTGTTAAAAAATGCAACTTTCTTAAAAATCATCGTAGACTATTGAATTTAACTTTATTTTCATCAGAAAGACGAGAGAAATTGATTTCCGTTAAAAAATTTGAGCTATCTTCAATAGCAAAAAAATTAGTCAGTTACCATGAACATTTTAGGAAATTTTAGAATATAATTGATTTTTCAGACTTTGATCGGCCGTAGCGGCCAAACGAAAACTCCTAATTGAACGCGGTTTGCAAATCTAAGCTCCTCGTACGTCAATTAATCGGATTAGAGATTTTAAATTTTTGATGAAATCGTGAAAAAATACATGACTAACCCCCTTGGAAATTTTGTTAAAAAATGCAACTTTCTTAAAAATCATCGTAGACTATTGAATTTAACTTTATTTTCATCAGAAAGACGAGAGAAATTGATTGCCGTTAAAAAATTTGAGCTATCTTCAATAGCAAAAAAATTAGTCAGTTACCATGAACATTTTAGGAAATTTTAGAATATAATTGATTTTTCAGACTTTGATCGGCCGTAGCGGCCAAACGAAAACTCCTAATTGAACGCGGTTTGCAAATCTAAGCTCCTCGTACGTCAATTAATCGGATTAGAGATTTTAAATTTTTGATGAAATCGTGAAAAAATACATGACTAACCCCCTTGGAAATTTTGTTAAAAAATGCAACTTTCTTAAAAATCATCGTAGACTATTGAATTTAACTTTATTTTCATCAGAAAGACGAGAGAAATTGATTGCCGTTAAAAAATTTAAGTTATCTTCAATAGCAAAAAAATTAGTCAGTCACCATGAACATTTTAGGAAATTTTAGAAAATAATTGATTTTTCAGACTTTGATCGGCCGTAGCGGCCAAACGAAAACTCCAAATTGAACGCGGTTTGCAAATCTGAGCTCCACGTACGTCAATTAATCGGATTAGAGATTTTAAATTTTTGATGAAATCGTGAAAAAATACATGACTTGGAAAATTTGTTAAAAAATGCAACTTTCTTAAAAATCATCGTAGACTATTGAATGTAACTTTATTTTCATCAGAAAGACGAGAGAAATTGATTGCCGTTAAAAAATTTGAGCTATCTTCAATAGCAAAAAAATTAGTCAGTCACAGTGAACATTTTAGAAAATTTACAAAAATAATTGATTTTTCAGACTTTGATCGGCCGTAGCGGCCAAACGAAAACTCCAAATAGAACGCGGTTTGCAAATCTGAGCTCCTCGTACGTCAATTAATCGGATTAGAGATTTTAAATTTTTGATGAAATCGTGAAAAAATACATGACTTGGAAAATTTGTTAAAAAATGCAACTTTCTTAAAAATCATCGTAGACTATTGAATGTAACTTTATTTTCATCAGAAAGACGAGAGAAATTGATTGCCGTTAAAAAATTTGAGCTATCTTCAATAGCAAAAAAATTAGTCAGTCACAGTGAACATTTTAGAAAATTTACAAAAATAATTGATTTTTCAGACTTTGATCGGCCGTAGCGGCCAAACCAAAACTCCAAATAGAACGCGGTTTGCAAATCTAAGCTCCTCGTACGTCAATTAATCGGATTAGAGATTTTAAATTTTTGATGAAATTGTGAAAAAATACATGACTAACCCCCTTGGAAAATTTGTTAAAAAATGCAACTTTCTTAAAAATCATCGTAGACTATTGAATTTAACTTTATTTTCATCAGAAAGACGAGAGAAATTGATTGCCGTTAAAAAATTTGAGTTATCTTCAATAGCAAAAAAATTAGTCAGTCACCATGAACATTTTAGGAAATTTTAGAAAATAATTGATTTTTCAGTCTTTGATCGGCCGTAGCGGCCAAACGAAAACTCCAAATTGAACGCGGTTTGCAAATCTGAGCTCCTCGTACGTCAATTAATCGGATTAGAGATTTTTAATTTTTGATGAAATCGTAAAAAAATACATGACTAACCCCCTTGGAAAATTTGTTAAAAAATGCAACTTTCTTAAAAATCATCGTAGATTATTGAATTTAACTTTATTTTCATCAGAAAGATGAGAGAAATTGATTGCCGTTAAAAAATTTGAGCTATCTTCAATAGCAAAAAAATTAGTCAGTCACAGTGAACATTTTAGAAAATTTACAAAAATAATTGATTTTTCAGACTTTGATCGGCCTTAGCGGCCAAACGAAAACTTCAAATTGAACGCGGTTTGCAAATCTGAGCTCCTCGTACGTCAATTAATCGGATTAGAGATTTTAAATTTTTGATGAAATCGTGAAAAAATACATGACTAACCCCCTTGGAAATTTTGTTAAAAAATGCAACTTTCTTAAAAATCATCGTAGACTATTGAATTTAACTTTATTTTCATCAGAAAGACGAGAGAAATTGATTGCCGTTAAAAAATTTGAGCTATCTTCAATAGCAAAAAAATTAGTCAGTCACCATGAACATTTTAGGAAATTTTAGAAAATAATTGATTTTTCAGATTTTGATCGGCCGAAGCGGCCAAACAAAAACTCCAAATTGAACGCGGTTTGCAAATCTGAGCTCCTCGTACGTCAATTAATCGGACTAGAGATTTTAAATTTTTGATGAAATCGTGAAAAAATACATGACTAACCCCCTTGGAAATTTTGTTAAAAAATGCAACTTTCTTAAAAATCATCGTAGACTATTGAATTTAACTTTATTTTCATCAGAAAGACGAGAGAAATTGATTGCCGTTAAAAAATTTGAGCTATCTTCAATAGCAAAAAAAATAGTCAGTCACCATGAACATTTTAGGAAATTTTAGAAAATAATTGATTTTTCAGACTTTGATCGACCGTAGCGGGCAAACGAAAACTCCAAATTGAACGCGGTTTGCAAATCTGAGCTTCTCGTACGTCAATTAATCGGATTAGAGATTTTAAATTTTTGATGAAATCGTGAAAAAATACATGACTAACCCCCTTGGAAAATTTGTTAAAAAATGCAACTTTCTTAAAAATCATCGTAGACTATTGAATTTAACTTTATTTTCATCAGAAAGACGAGAGAAATTGATTGGCGTTAAAAAATTTGAGCTATCTTCAATAGCAAAAAAATTAGTCAGTTACCATGAACATTTTAGAAAATTTACAAAAATAATTGATTTTTCAGACTTTGATCGGCCGTAGCGGCCAAACGAAAACTCCAAATTGAACGCGGTTTGCAAATCTGAGCTCCTCGTACGTCAATTAATCGGATTAGAGATTTTAAATTTTTGATGAAATCGTGAAAAAATATATGACTAACCCCCTTGGAAATTTTGTTAAAAAATGCAACTTTCTTAAAAATCATCGTAGACTATTGAATTTAACTTTATATTCATCAGAAAGACGAGAGAAATTGATTGCCGTTAAAAAATTTAAGTTATCTTCAATAGCAAAAAAATTAGTCAGTCACCATGAACATTTTAGGAAATTTTAGAAAATAATTGATTTTTCAGACTTTGATCGGCCGTAGCGGCCAAACGAAAACTCCAAATTGAACGCGGTTTGCAAATCTGAGCTCCACGTACGTCAATTAATCGGATTAGAGATTTTAAATTTTTGATGAAATCGTGAAAAAATACATGACTTGGAAAATTTGTTAAAAAATGCAACTTTCTTAAAAATCATCGTAGACTATTGAATGTAACTTTATTTTCATCAGAAAGACGAGAGAAATTGATTGCCGTTAAAAAATTTGAGCTATCTTCAATAGCAAAAAAATTAGTCAGTCACAGTGAACATTTTAGAAAATTTACAAAAATAATTGATTTTTCAGACTTTGATCGGCCGTAGCGGCCAAACGAAAACTCCAAATAGAACGCGGTTTGCAAATCTGAGCTCCTCGTACGTCAATTAATCGGATTAGAGATTTTAAATTTTTGATGAAATCGTGAAAAAATACATGACTTGGAAAATTTGTTAAAAAATGCAACTTTCTTAAAAATCATCGTAGACTATTGAATGTAACTTTATTTTCATCAGAAAGACGAGAGAAATTGATTGCCGTTAAAAAATTTGAGCTATCTTCAATAGCAAAAAAATTAGTCAGTCACAGTGAACATTTTAGAAAATTTACAAAAATAATTGATTTTTCAGACTTTGATCGGCCGTAGCGGCCAAACCAAAACTCCAAATAGAACGCGGTTTGCAAATCTAAGCTCCTCGTACGTCAATTAATCGGATTAGAGATTTTAAATTTTTGATGAAATTGTGAAAAAATACATGACTAACCCCCTTGGAAAATTTGTTAAAAAATGCAACTTTCTTAAAAATCATCGTAGACTATTGAATTTAACTTTATTTTCATCAGAAAGACGAGAGAAATTGATTGCCGTTAAAAAATTTGAGTTATCTTCAATAGCAAAAAAATTAGTCAGTCACCATGAACATTTTAGGAAATTTTAGAAAATAATTGATTTTTCAGTCTTTGATCGGCCGTAGCGGCCAAACGAAAACTCCAAATTGAACGCGGTTTGCAAATCTGAGCTCCTCGTACGTCAATTAATCGGATTAGAGATTTTTAATTTTTGATGAAATCGTAAAAAAATACATGACTAACCCCCTTGGAAAATTTGTTAAAAAATGCAACTTTCTTAAAAATCATCGTAGATTATTGAATTTAACTTTATTTTCATCAGAAAGATGAGAGAAATTGATTGCCGTTAAAAAATTTGAGCTATCTTCAATAGCAAAAAAATTAGTCAGTCACAGTGAACATTTTAGAAAATTTACAAAAATAATTGATTTTTCAGACTTTGATCGGCCTTAGCGGCCAAACGAAAACTTCAAATTGAACGCGGTTTGCAAATCTGAGCTCCTCGTACGTCAATTAATCGGATTAGAGATTTTAAATTTTTGATGAAATCGTGAAAAAATACATGACTAACCCCCTTGGAAATTTTGTTAAAAAATGCAACTTTCTTAAAAATCATCGTAGACTATTGAATTTAACTTTATTTTCATCAGAAAGACGAGAGAAATTGATTGCCGTTAAAAAATTTGAGCTATCTTCAATAGCAAAAAAATTAGTCAGTCACCATGAACATTTTAGGAAATTTTAGAAAATAATTGATTTTTCAGATTTTGATCGGCCGAAGCGGCCAAACAAAAACTCCAAATTGAACGCGGTTTGCAAATCTGAGCTCCTCGTACGTCAATTAATCGGACTAGAGATTTTAAATTTTTGATGAAATCGTGAAAAAATACATGACTAACCCCCTTGGAAATTTTGTTAAAAAATGCAACTTTCTTAAAAATCATCGTAGACTATTGAATTTAACTTTATTTTCATCAGAAAGACGAGAGAAATTGATTGCCGTTAAAAAATTTGAGCTATCTTCAATAGCAAAAAAAATAGTCAGTCACCATGAACATTTTAGGAAATTTTAGAAAATAATTGATTTTTCAGACTTTGATCGACCGTAGCGGGCAAACGAAAACTCCAAATTGAACGCGGTTTGCAAATCTGAGCTTCTCGTACGTCAATTAATCGGATTAGAGATTTTAAATTTTTGATGAAATCGTGAAAAAATACATGACTAACCCCCTTGGAAAATTTGTTAAAAAATGCAACTTTCTTAAAAATCATCGTAGACTATTGAATTTAACTTTATTTTCATCAGAAAGACGAGAGAAATTGATTGGCGTTAAAAAATTTGAGCTATCTTCAATAGCAAAAAAATTAGTCAGTTACCATGAACATTTTAGAAAATTTACAAAAATAATTGATTTTTCAGACTTTGATCGGCCGTAGCGGCCAAACGAAAACTCCAAATTGAACGCGGTTTGCAAATCTGAGCTCCTCGTACGTCAATTAATCGGATTAGAGATTTTAAATTTTTGATGAAATCGTGAAAAAATATATGACTAACCCCCTTGGAAATTTTGTTAAAAAATGCAACTTTCTTAAAAATCATCGTAGACTATTGAATTTAACTTTATATTCATCAGAAAGACGAGAGAAATTGATTGGCGTTAAAAAATTTGAGCTATCTTCAATAGCAAAAAAATTAGTCAGTTACCATGAACATTTTAGGAAATTTTAGAATATAATTGATTTTTCAGACTTTGATCGGCCGTAGCGGCCAAACGAAAACTCCTAATTGAACGCGGTTTGCAAATCTAAGCTCATCGTACGTCAATTAATCGGATTAGAGATTTTAAATTTTTGATGAAATTGTGAAAAAATACATGACTAACCCCCTTGGAAAATTTGTTTTAGGAAATTTTAAAATATAATTGATTTTTCAGACTTTGATCGGCCGTAGCGGCCAAACGAAAACTCCAAATAGAACGCGGTTTGCAAATCTGAGCTCCTCGTACGTCAATTAATCGGATTAGAGATTTTAAATTTTTGATGAAATTGTGAAAAAATACATGACTAACCCCCTTGGAAAATTTGTTTTAGGAAATTTTAAAATATAATTGATTTTTCAGACTTTGATCGGCCGTAGCGGCCAAACGAAAACTCCTAATTGAACGCGGTTTGCAAATCTAAGCTCCTCGTACGTCAATTAATCGGATTAGAGATTTTAAATTTTTGATGAAATCGTGAAAAAATACATGACTAACCCCCTTGGAAATTTTGTTAAAAAATGCAACTTTCTTAAAAATCATCGTAGACTATTGAATTTAACTTTATTTTCATCAGAAAGACGAGAGAAATTGATTGCCGTTAAAAATTTGAGTTATCTTCAATAGCAAAAAAATTAGTCAGTCACCATGAACATTTTAGGAAATTTTAGAAAATAATTGATTTTTCACACTTTGATCGGCCGTAGCGGTCAAACGAAAACTCCAAATTGAACGCGGTTTGCAAATCTGAGCTCCTCGTACGTCAATTAATCGGATTAGAGATTTTAAATTTTTGATGAAATCGTGAAAAAATACATGACTATATATGACTATATATGACTTGGAAAATTTGTTAAAAAATGCAACTTTCTTAAAAATCATCGTAGACTATTGAATTTAACTTTATTTTCATCAGAAAGACGAGAGAAATTGATTGCCGTTAAAAAATTTGAGCTATCTTCAATAGCAAAAAAATTAGTCAGTCACAGTGAACATTTTAGAAAATTTACAAAAATAATTGATTTTTCAGACTTTGATCGGCCGTAGCGGCCAAACGAAAACTCCAAATAGAACGCGGTTTGCAAATCTGAGCTCCTCGTACGTCAATTAATCGGATTAGAGATTTTAAATTTTTGATGAAATTGTGAAAAAATACATGACTAACCCCCTTGGAAAATTTGTTAAAAAATGCAACTTTCTTAAAAATCATCGTAGACTATTGAATTTAACTTTATTTTCATCAGAAAGACGAGAGAAATTGATTGCCGTTAAAAAATTTGAGCTATCTTCAATAGCAAAAAAAATAGTCAGTCACCATGAACATTTTAGGAAATTTTAGAAAATAATTGATTTTTCAGACTTTGATCGACCGTAGCGGGCAAACGAAAACTCCAAATTGAACGCGGTTTGCAAATCTGAGCTTCTCGTACGTCAATTAATCGGATTAGAGATTTTAAATTTTTGATGAAATCGTGAAAAAATACATGACTAACCCCCTTGGTAAATTTGTTAAAAAATGCAACTTTCTTAAAAATCATCGTAGACTATTGAATTTAACTTTATTTTCATCAGAAAGACGAGAGAAATTGATTGCCGTTAAAAAATTTGAGCTATCTTCAATAGCAAAAAAATTAGTCAGTCACAGTGAACATTTTAGAAAATTTACAAAAATAATTGATTTTTCAGACTTTGATCGGCCGTAGCGGCCAAACGAAAACTCCAAATTGAACGCGGTTTGCAAATCTGAGCTCCTCGTACGTCAATTATTTGGATTAGAGATTTTAAATTTTTGAAGAAATCGTGAAAAATTACATGACTAACCCCCTTGGAAATTTTGTTAAAAAATGCAACTTTCTTAAAAATCATCGTAGACTATTGAATTTAACTTTATTTTCATCAGAAAGACGAGAGAAATTGATTGCCGTTAAAAAATTTGAGCTATCTTCAATAGCAAAAAAATTAGTCAGTCACAGTGAACATTTTAGAAAATTTACAAAAATAATTGATTTTTCAGACTTTGATCGGCCGTAGCGGCCAAACGAAAACTCCAAATTGAACGCGGTTTGCAAATCTGAGCTCCTCGTACGTCAATTAATCGGATTAGAGATTTTAAATTTTTGATGAAATCGTGAAAAAATACATGACTAACCCCCTTGGAAATTTTGTTAAAAAATGCAACTTTCTTAAAAATCATCGTAGACTATTGAATTTAACTTTATTTCCATCAGAAAGACGAGAGAAATTGATTGCCGTTAAAAAATTTGAGCTATCTTCAATAGCAAAAAAATTAGTCAGTTACCATGAACATTTTAGGAAATTTTAGAATATAATTGATTTTTCAGACTTTGATCGGCCGTAGCGGCCAAACGAAAACTCCTAATTGAACGCGGTTTGCAAATCTAAGCTCCTCGTACGTCAATTAATCGGATTAGAGATTTTAAATTTTTGATGAAATCGTGAAAAAATACATGCCTAACCCCCTTGGAAATTTTGTTAAAAAATGCAACTTTCTTAAAAATCATCGTAGACTATTGAATTTAACTTTATTTTCATCAGAAAGACGAGAGAAATTGATTGCCGTTAAAAAATTTGAGTTATCTTCAATAGCAAAAAAATTAGTCAGTCACCATGAACATTTTAGGAAATTTTAGAAAATAATTGATTTTTCAGACTTTGATCGGCCGTAGCGGCCAAACGAAAACTCCTAATTGAACGCGGTTTGCAAATCTAAGCTCCTCGTACGTCAATTAATCGGATTAGAGATTTTAAATTTTTGATGAAATCGTGAAAAAATACATGCCTAACCCCCTTGGAAAATTTGTTAAAAAATGCAACTTTCTTAAAAATCATCGTAGACTATTGAATTTAACTTTATTTTCATCAGAAAGACGAGAGAAATTGATTGCCGTTAAAAAATTTGAGCTATCTTCAATAGCAAAAAAATTAGTCAGTCACAGTGAACATTTTAGAAAATTTACAAAAATAATTGATTTTTCAGACTTTGATCGGCCGTAGCGGCCAAACGAAAACTCCAAATTGAACGCGGTTTGCAAATCTGAGCTCCTCGTACGTCAATTAATCGGATTAGAGATTTTAAATTTTTGATGAAATCGTGAAAAAATACATGACTAACCCCCTTGGAAATTTTGTTAAAAAATGCAACTTTCTTAAAAATCATCGTAGACTATTGAATTTAACTTTATTTCCATCAGAAAGACGAGAGAAATTGATTGCCGTTAAAAAATTTGAGCTATCTTCAATAGCAAAAAAATTAGTCAGTTACCATGAACATTTTAGGAAATTTTAGAATATAATTGATTTTTCAGACTTTGATCGGCCGTAGCGGCCAAACGAAAACTCCTAATTGAACGCGGTTTGCAAATCTAAGCTCCTCGTACGTCAATTAATCGGATTAGAGATTTTAAATTTTTGATGAAATCGTGAAAAAATACATGCCTAACCCCCTTGGAAATTTTGTTAAAAAATGCAACTTTCTTAAAAATCATCGTAGACTATTGAATTTAACTTTATTTTCATCAGAAAGACGAGAGAAATTGATTGCCGTTAAAAAATTTGAGTTATCTTCAATAGCAAAAAAATTAGTCAGTCACAGTGAACATTTTAGAAAATTTACAAAAATAATTGATTTTTCAGACTTTGATCGGCCGTAGCGGCCAAACGAAAACTCCAAATAGAACGCGGTTTGCAAATCTGAGCTCCTCGTACGTCAATTAATCGGATTAGAGATTTTAAATTTTTGATGAAATCGTGAAAAAATACATGACTAACCCCCTTGGAAATTTTGTTAAAAAATGCAACTTTCTTAAAAATCATCGTAGACTATTGAATTTAACTTTATTTTCATCAGAAAGACGAGAGAAATTGATTGCCGTTAAAAAATTTGAGCTATCTACAATAGCAAAAAAATTAGTCAGTCACCATGAACATTTTAGGAAATTTTAGAAAATAATTGATTTTTCAGACTTTGATCGGCCGTAGCGGCCAAACGAAAACTCCAAATTGAACGCGGTTTGCAAATCTGAGCTCCTCGTACGTCAAATTATCGGATTAGAGATTTTAAATTTTTGATGAAATCGTGAAAAAATACATGACTAACCCCCTTGGAAATTTTGTTAAAAAATGCAACTTTCTTAAAAATCATCGTAGACTATTGAATTTAACTTTATTTTCATCAGAAAGACGAGAGAAATTGATTGCCGTTAAAAAATTTGAGCTATCTTCAATAGCAAAAAAATTAGTCAGTCACCATGAACATTTTAGGAAATTTTAGAAAATAATTGATTTTTCAGACTTTGATCGACCGTAGCGGGCAAACGAAAACTCCAAATTGAACGCGGTTTGCAAATCTGAGCTTCTCGTACGTCAATTAATCGGATTAGAGATTTTAAATTTTTGATGAAATCGTGAAAAAATACATGACTAACCCCCTTGGAAAATTTGTTAAAAAATGCAACTTTCTTAAAAATCATCGTAGACTATTGAATTTAACTTTATTTTCATCAGAAAGACGAGAGAAATTGATTGCCGTTAAAAAATTTGAGCTATCTTCAATAGCAAAAAAATTAGTCAGTCACAGTGAACATTTTAGAAAATTTACAAAAATAATTGATTTTTCAGACTTTGATCGGCCGTAGCGGCCAAACGAAAACTCCAAATTGAACGCGGTTTGCAAATCTGAGCTCCTCGTACGTCAATTAATCGGATTAGAGATTTTAAATTTTTGATGAAATCGTGAAAAAATACATGACTAACCCCCTTGGAAATTTTGTTAAAAAATGCAACTTTCTTAAAAATCATCGTAGACTATTGAATTTAACTTTATTTCCATCAGAAAAACGAGAGAAATTGATTGCCGTTAAAAAATTTGAGCTATCTTCAATAGCAAAAAAATTAGTCAGTTACCATGAACATTTTAGGAAATTTTAGAATATAATTGATTTTTCAGACTTTGATCGGCCGTAGCGGCCAAACGAAAACTCCTAATTGAACGCGGTTTGCAAATCTAAGCTCCGCGTACGTCAATTAATCGGATTAGAGATTTTAAATTTTTGATGAAATCGTGAAAAAATACATGCCTAACCCCCTTGGAAATTTTGTTAAAAAATGCAACTTTCTTAAAAATCATCGTAGACTATTGAATTTAACTTTATTTTCATCAGAAAGACGAGAGAAATTGATTGCCGTTAAAAAATTTGAGTTATCTTCAATAGCAAAAAAATTAGTCAGTCACCATGAACATTTTAGGAAATTTTAGAAAATAATTGATTTTTCAGACTTTGATCGGCCGTAGCGGCCAAACGAAAACTCCAAATTGAACGCGGTTTGCAAATCTGAGCTCCACGTACGTCAATTAATCGGACTAGAGATTTTAAATTTTTGATGAAATCGTGAAAAAATACATGACTAACCCCCTAGGAAATTTTGTTAAAAATGCAACTTTCTTAAAAATCATCGTAGACTATTGAATTTAACTTTATTTTCATCAGAAAGACGAGAGAAATTGATTGCCGTTAAAAAATTTGAGCTATCTTCAATAGCAAAAAATTAGTCAGTCACAGTGAACATTTTAGAAAATTTACAAAAATAATTGATTTTTCAGACTTTGATCGGCCGCAGCGGCCAAACGAAAACTCCAAATAGAACGCGGTTTGCAAATCTGAGCTCCTCGTACGTCAATTAATCGAATTAGAGATTTTAAATTTTTGATGAAATCGTGAAAAAATACATGACGGAAAATTTGTTAAAAAATGCAACTTTCTTAAAAATCATCGTAGACTATTGAATGTAACTTTATTTTCATCAGAAAGACGAGAGAAATTGATTGCCGTTAAAAAATTTCAGCTATCTTCAATAGCAAAAAAATTAGTCAGTCACAGTGAACATTTTAGGAAATTTACAAAAATAATTGATTTTTCAGACTTTGATCGGCCGTAGCGGCCAAACGAAAACTCCAAATTGAACGCGGTTTGCAAATCTGAGCTCCTCGTACGTCAATTAATCGGATTAGAGATTTTAAATTTTTGATGAAATCGTGAAAAAATACATGACTAACCCCCTTGGAAATTTTGTTAAAAAATGCAACTTTCTTAAAAATCATCGTAGACTATTGAATTTAACTTTATTTTCATCAGAAAGACGAGAGAAATTGATTGCCGTTAAAAAAATTTGAGCTATCTTCAATAGCAAAAAAATTAGTCAGTCACCATGAACATTTTAGGAAATTTTAGAAAATAATTGATTTTTCAGACTTTGATCGACCGTAGCGGCCAAACGAAAACTCCAAATTGAACGCGGTTTGCAAATCTGAGCTCCTCGTACGTCAATTAATCGGATTAGAGATTTTAAATTTTTGATGAAATCGTGAAAAAATACATGACTAACCCCCTTGGCAAATTTGTTAAAAAATGCAACTTTCTTAAAAATCATCGTAGACTATTGAATTTAACTTTATTTTCATCAGAAAGACGAGAGAAATTGATTGCCGTTAAAAAATTTGAGCTATCTTCAATAGCAAAAAAATTAGTCAGTCACAGTGAACATTTTAGAAAATTTACAAAAATAATTGATTTTTTAGACTTTGATCGGCCGTAGCGGCCAAACGAAAACTCCAAATTGAACGCGGTTTGCAAATCTGAGCTCCTCGTACGTCAATTAATCGGATTGGAGATTTTAAATTTTTGATGAAATCGTGAAAAAATACATAACTAACCCCCTTGGAAATTTTGTTAAAAAATGCAACTTTCTTAGAAATCATCGTAGACTATTGAATTTAACTTTATTTTCATCAGAAAGACGAGAGAAATTGATTGCCGTTAAAAAATTTGAGCTATCTTCAATAGCAAAAAAATTAGTCAGTCACCATGAACATTTTAGGAAATTTTAGAAAATAATTGATTTTTCAGACTTTGATCGGCCGTAGCGGCCAAACGAAAACTCCAAATTGAACGCGGTTTGCAAATCTGAGCTCCTCGTACGTCAAATTATCGGATTAGAAATTTTAAATTTTTGATGAAATCGTGAAAAAATTCATGACTAACCCCCTCGGAAATTTTGTTAAAAAATGCAACTTTCTTAAAAATCATCGTAGACTATTGAATTTAACTTTATTTTCATCAGAAAGACGAGAGAAATTGATTGCCGTTAAAAAATTTGAGCTATCTTCAATAGCAAAAAAATTAGTCAGTCACAGTGAACATTTTAGAAAATTTACAAAAATAATTGATTTTTCAGACTTTGATCGGCCGTAGCGGCCAAACGAAAACTCCAAATAGAACGCGGTTTGCAAATCTGAGCTCCTCGTACGTCAATTAATCGGATTAGAGATTTTAAATTTTTGATGAAATCGTGAAAAAATACATGACTAACCCCCTTGGAAATTTTGTTAAAAAATGCAACTTTCTTAAAAATCATCGTAGACTATTGAATTTAACTTTATTTTCATCAGAAAGACGAGAGAAATTGATTGCCGTTAAAAAATTTGAGCTATCTTCAATAGCAAAAAAATTAGTCAGTCACCATGAACATTTTAGGAAATTTTAGAAAATATTTGATTTTTCAGACTTTGATCGGCCGTAGCGGCCAAACGAAAACTCCAAATTGAACGCGGTTTGCAAATCTGAGCTCCTCGTACGTCAAATTATCGGATTAGAGATTTTAAATTTTTGATGAAATCGTGAAAAAATACATGACTAACCCCCTTGGAAATTTTGTTAAAAAATGCAACTTTCTTAAAAATCATCGTAGACTATTGAATTTAACTTTATTTTCATCAGAAAGACGAGAGAAATTGATTGCCGTTAAAAAAATTTGAGCTATCTTCAATAGCAAAAAAATTAGTCAGTCACCATGAACATTTTAGGAAATTTTAGAAAATAATTGATTTTTCAGACTTTGATCGACCGTAGCGGGCAAACGAAAACTCCAAATTGAACGCGGTTTGCAAATCTGAGCTTCTCGTACGTCAATTAATCGGATTAGAGATTTTAAATTTTTGATGAAATCGTGAAAAAATACATGACTAACCCCCTTGGAAAATTTGTTAAAAAATGCAACTTTCTTAAAAATCATCGTAGACTATTGAATTTAACTTTATTTTCATCAGAAAGACGAGAGAAATTGATTGCCGTTAAAAAATTTGAGCTATCTTCAATAGCAAAAAAATTAGTCAGTCACAGTAAACATTTTAGAAAATTTACAAAAATAATTGATTTTTCAGACTTTGATCGGCCGTAGCGGCCAAACGAAAACTCCAAATAGAACGCGGTTTGCAAATCTGAGCTCCTCGTACGTCAATTAATCGGATTAGAGATTTTAAATTTTTGATGAAATCGTGAAAAAATACATGACTAACCCCCTTGGAAATTTTGTTAAAAAATGCAACTTTCTTAAAAATCATCGTAGACTATTGAATTTAACTTTATTTTCATCAGAAAGACGAGAGAAATTGATTGCCGTTAAAAAATTTGAGCTATCTTCAATAGCAAAAAAATTAGTCAGTTACCATGAACATTTTAGGAAATTTTAGAATATAATTGATTTTTCAGACTTTGATCGGCCGTAGCGGCCAAACGAAAACTCCTAGTTGAACGCGGTTTGCAAATCTAAGCTCCTCGTACGTCAATTAATCGGATTAGAGATTTTAAATTTTTGATGAAATCGTGAAAAAATACATGACTAACCCCCTTGGAAATTTTGTTAAAAAATGCAACTTTCTTAAAAATCATCGTAGACTATTGAATTTAACTTTATTTTCATCAGAAAGACGAGAGAAATTGATTGCCGTTAAAAAATTTGAGCTATCTTCAATAGCAAAAAAATTAGTCATTTACCATGAACATTTTAGGAAATTTTAGAATATAATTGATTTTTCAGACTTTGATCGGCCGTAGCGGCCAAACGAAAACTCCTAGTTGAACGCGGTTTGCAAATCTAAGCTCCTCGTACGTCAATTAATCGGATTAGAGATTTTAAATTTTTGATGAAATCGTGAAAAAATACATGACTAACCCCCTTGGAAATTTTGTTAAAAAATGCAACTTTCTTAAAAATCATCGTAGACTATTGAATTTAACTTTATTTTCATCAGAAAGACGAGAGAAATTGATTGCCGTTAAAAATTTGAGTTATCTTCAATAGCAAAAAAATTAGTCAGTCACCATGAACATTTTAGGAAATTTTAGAAAATAATTGATTTTTCAGACTTTGATCGGCCGTAGCGGCCAAACGAAAACTCCAAATTGAACGCGGTTTGCAAATCTGAGCTCCTCGTACGTCAATTAATCGGATTAGAGATTTTAAATTTTTGATAAAATCGTGAAAAAATACATGACTAACCCCCTTGGAAATTTTGTTAAAAATGCAACTTTCTTAAAAATCATCGTAGACTATTGAATTTAACTTTATTTTAATCAGAAAGACGAGAGAAATTGATTGCCGTTAAAAAATTTGAGCTATCTTCAATAGCAAAAAAATTAGTCAGTTACCATGAACATTTTAGGAAATTTTAGAATATAATTGATTTTTCAGACTTTGATCGGCCGTAGCGGCCAAACGAAAACTCCTAGTTGAACGCGGTTTGCAAATCTAAGCTCCTCGTACGTCAATTAATCGGATTAGAGATTTTAAATTTTTGATGAAATCGTGAAAAAATACATGACTAACCCCCTTGGAAATTTTGTTAAAAAATGCAACTTTCTTAAAAATCATCGTAGACTATTGAATTTAACTTTATTTTCATCAGAAAGACGAGAGAAATTGATTGCCGTTAAAAATTTGAGTTATCTTCAATAGCAAAAAAATTAGTCAGTCACCATGAACATTTTAGGAAATTTTAGAAAATAATTGATTTTTCAGACTTTGATCGGCCGTAGCGGCCAAACGAAAACTCCAAATTGAACGCGGTTTGCAAATCTGAGCTCCTCGTACGTCAATTAATCGGATTAGAGATTTTAAATTTTTGATAAAATCGTGAAAAAATACATGACTAACCCCCTTGGAAATTTTGTTAAAAATGCAACTTTCTTAAAAATCATCGTAGACTATTGAATTTAACTTTATTTTAATCAGAAAGACGAGAGAAATTGATTGCCGTTAAAAAATTTGAGCTATCTTCAATAGCAAAAAAATTAGTCAGTTACCATGAACATTTTAGGAAATTTTAGAATATAATTGATTTTTCAGACTTTGATCGGCCGTAGCGGCCAAACGAAAACTCCTAGTTGAACGCGGTTTGCAAATCTAAGCTCCTCGTACGTCAATTAATCGGATTAGAGATTTTAAATTTTTGATGAAATCGTGAAAAAATACATGACTAACCCCCTTGGAAAATTTGTTAAAAAATGCAACTTTCTTAAAAATCATCGTAGACTATTGAATTTAACTTTATTTTAATCAGAAAGACGAGAGAAATTGATTGCCGTTAAAAAATTTGAGCTATCTTCAATAGCAAAAGAATTAGTCAGTCACAGTGAACATTTTAGAAAATTCTAGAATATAATTGATTTTTCAGACTTTGATCGGCCGTAGCGGCCAAACGAAAACTCCTAGTTGAACGCGGTTTGCAAATCTAAGCTCCTCGTACGTCAATTAATCGGATTAGAGATTTTAAATTTTTGATGAAATCGTGAAAAAATACATGACTAACCCCCTTGGAAATTTTGTTAAAAAATGCAACTTTCTTAAAAATCATCGTAGACTATTGAATTTAACTTTATTTTCATCAGAAAGACGAGAGAAATTGATTGCCGTTAAAAATTTGAGTTATCTTCAATAGCAAAAAAATTAGTCAGTCACCATGAACATTTTAGGAAATTTTAGAAAATAATTGATTTTTCAGACTTTGATCGGCCGTAGCGGCCAAACGAAAACTCCAAATTGAACGCGGTTTGCAAATCTGAGCTCCTCGTACGTCAATTAATCGGATTAGAGATTTTAAATTTTTGATAAAATCGTGAAAAAATACATGACTAACCCCCTTGGAAATTTTGTTAAAAATGCAACTTTCTTAAAAATCATCGTAGACTATTGAATTTAACTTTATTTTCATCAGAAAGACGAGAGAAATTGATTGCCGTTAAAAAATTTGAGCTATCTTCAATAGCAAAAAAATTAGTCAGTCACAGTGAACATTTTAGAAAATTTAGAAAAATAATTGATTTTTCAGACTTTGATCGGCCGTAGCGGCCAAACGAAAACTCCAAATTGAACGCGGTTTGCAAATCTGAGCTCCTCGTACGTCAATTAATCGGATTAGAGATTTTAAATTTTTGATGAAATCGTGAAAAAATACATGACTAACCCCCTTGGAAAATTTGTTAAAAAATGCAACTTTCTTAAAAATCATCGTAGACTATTGAATTTAACTTTATTTTCATCAGAAAGACGAGAGAAATTGATTGCCGTTAAAAAATTTGAGCTATCTTCAATAGCAAAAAAATTAGTCAGTCACAGTAAACATTTTAGAAAATTTACAAAAATAATTGATTTTTCAGACTTTGATCGGCCGTAGCGGCCAAACGAAAACTCCAAATTGAACGCGGTTTGCAAATCTGAGCTCCTCGTACGTCAATTAATCGGATTAGAGATTTTAAATTTTTGATGAAATTGTGAAAAAATACATGACTAACCCCCTTGGAAAATTTGTTAAAAAATGCAACTTTCTTAAAAATCATCGTAGACTATTGAATTTAACTTTATTTTCATCAGAAAGACGAGAGAAATTGATTGCCGTTAAAAAATTTGAGTTATCTTCAATAGCAAAAAAATTAGTCAGTCACCATGAACATTTTAGGAAATTTTAGAAAATAATTGATTTTTCAGACTCTGATCGGCCGTAGCGGCCAAACGAAAACTCCAAATTGAACGCGGTTTGCAAATCTGAGCTCCTCGTACGTGAATTAATCGGACTAGAGATTTTAAATTTTTGATGAAATCGTGAAAAAATACATGACTAACCCCCTTGGAAATTTTGTTAAAAAATGCAACTTTCTTAAAAATCATCGTAGACTATTGAATTTAACTTTATTTTCATCAGAAAGACGAGAGAAATTGATTGCCGTTAAAAAATTTGAGCTATCTTCAATAGCAAAAAAATTAGTCAGTCACAGTGAACATTTTAGAAAATTTACAAAAATAATTGATTTTTCAGACTTTGATCGGCCGTAGCGGCCAAACGAAAACTCCAAATTGAACGCGGTTTGCAAATCTGAGCTCCTCGTACGTCAATTAATCGGATTAGAGATTTTAAATTTTTGATGAAATCGTGAAAAAATACATGACTAACCCCCTTGGAAATTTTGTTAAAAAATGCAACTTTCTTAAAAATCATCGTAGACTATTGAATTTAACTTTATTTTCATCAGAAAGACGAGAGAAATTGATTGCCGTTAAAAAATTTGAGCTATCTTCAATAGCAAAAAAATTAGTCAGACACAGTGAACATTTTAGAAAATTTACAAAAATAATTGATTTTTCAGACTTTGATCGGCCGTAGCGGCCAAACGAAAACTCCAAATAGAACGCGGTTTGCAAATCTGAGCTCCTCGTACGTGAATTAATCGGACTAGAGATTTTAAATTTTTGATGAAATCGTGAAAAAATACATGACTAACCCCCTTGGAAATTTTGTTAAAAAATGCAACTTTCTTAAAAATCATCGTAGACTATTGAATTTAACTTTATTTTCATCAGAAAGACGAGAGAAATTGATTGCCGTTAAAAATTTGAGTTATCTTCAATAGCAAAAAAATTAGTCAGTCACCATGAACATTTTAGGAAATTTTAGAAAATAATTGATTTTTCAGACTTTGATCGGCCGTAGCGGCCAAACGAAAACTCCAAATTGAACGCGGTTTGCAAATCTGAGCTCCTCGTACGTCAATTAATCGGATTAGAGATTTTAAATTTTTGATAAAATCGTGAAAAAATACATGACTAACCCCCTTGGAAATTTTGTTAAAAATGCAACTTTCTTAAAAATCATCGTAGACTATTGAATTTAACTTTATTTTAATCAGAAAGACGAGAGAAATTTATTGCCGTTAAAAAATTTGAGCTATCTTCAATAGCAAAAAAATTAGTCAGTTACCATGAACATTTTAGGAAATTTTAGAATATAATTGATTTTTCAGACTTTGATCGGCCGTAGCGGCCAAACGAAAACTCCTAGTTGAACGCGGTTTGCAAATCTAAGCTCCTCGTACGTCAATTAATCGTATTAGAGATTTTAAATTTTTTATGAAATCGTGAAAAAATACATGACTAACCCCCTTGGAAAATTTGTTAAAAAATGCAACTTTCTTAAAAATCATCGTAGACTATTGAATTTAACTTTATTTTCATCAGAAAGACGAGAGAAATTGATTGCCGTTAAAAATTTTAGTTATCTTCAATAGCAAAAAAATTAGTCAGTCACCATGAACATTTTAGGAAATTTTAGAAAATAATTGATTTTTCAGACTTTGATCGGCCGTAGCGGCCAAACGAAAACTCCAAATTGAACGCGGTTTGCAAATCTGAGCTCCTCGTACGTCAATTAATCGGATTAGAGATTTTAAATTTTTGATAAAATCGTGAAAAAATACATGACTAACCCCCTTGGAAATTTTGTTAAAAATGCAACTTTCTTAAAAATCATCGTAGACTATTGAATTTAACTTTATTTTCATCAGAAAGACGAGAGAAATTGATTGCCGTTAAAAAATTTGAGCTATCTTCAATAGCAAAAAAATTAGTCAGTCACAGTGAACATTTTAGAAAATTCTAGAATATAATTGATTTTTCAGACTTTGATCGGCCGTAGCGGCCAAACGAAAACTCCTAGTTGAACGCGGTTTGCAAATCTAAGCTCCTCGTACGTCAATTAATCGGATTAGAGATTTTAAATTTTTGATGAAATCGTGAAAAAATACATGACTAACCCCCTTGGAAATTTTGTTAAAAAATGCAACTTTCTTAAAAATCATCGTAGACTATTGAATTTAACTTTATTTTCATCAGAAAGACGAGAGAAATTGATTGCCGTTAAAAATTTGAGTTATCTTCAATAGCAAAAAAATTAGTCAGTCACCATGAACATTTTAGGAAATTTTAGAAAATATTTGATTTTTCAGACTTTGATCGGCCGTAGCGGCCAAACGAAAACTCCAAATTGAACGCGGTTTGCAAATCTGAGCTCCTCGTACGTCAATTAATCGGATTAGAGATTTTAAATTTTTGATGAAATCTTAAAAAAATACATGACTAACCCCCTTGCAAAATTTGTTAAAAAATGCAACTTTCTTAAAAATCATCGTAGATTATTGAATTTAACTTTATTTTCATCAGAAAGATGAGAGAAATTGATTGCCGTTAAAAAATTTGAGCTATCTTCAATAGCAAAAAAATTAGTCAGTCACAGTGAACATTTTAGAAAATTTACAAAAATAATTGATTTTTCAGACTTTGATCGGCCGTAGCGGCCAAACGAAAACTCCAAATTGAACGCGGTTTGCAAATCTGAGCTCCTCGTACGTCAATTAATCGGATTAGAGATTTTAAATTTTTGATGAAATCGTGAAAAAATACATGACTAACCCCCTTGGAAATTTTGTTAAAAAATGCAACTTTCTTAAAAATCATCGTAGACTATTGAATTTAACTTTATTTTCATCAGAAAGACGAGAGAAATTGATTGCCGTTAAAAAATTTGAGCTATCTTCAATAGCAAAAAAATTAGTCAGTCACAGTGAACATTTTAGAAAATTTACAAAAATAATTGATTTTTCAGACTTTGATCGGCCGTAGCGGCCAAACGAAAACTCCAAATTGAACGCGGTTTGCAAATCTGAGCTCCTCGTACGTCAATTAATCGGATTAGAGATTTTAAATTTTTGATGAAATTGTGAAAAAATACATGACTAACCCCCTTGGAAAATTTGTTAAAAAATGCAACTTTCTTAAAAATCATCGTAGACTATTGAATTTAACTTTATTTTCATCAGAAAGACGAGAGAAATTGATTGCCGTTAAAAAATTTGAGTTATCTTCAATAGCAAAAAAATTAGTCAGTCACCATGAACATTTTAGGAAATTTTAGAAAATAATTGATTTTTCAGACTCTGATCGGCCGTAGCGGCCAAACGAAAACTCCAAATTGAACGCGGTTTGCAAATCTGAGCTCCTCGTACGTGAATTAATCGGACTAGAGATTTTAAATTTTTGATGAAATCGTGAAAAAATACATGACTAACCCCCTTGGAAATTTTGTTAAAAAATGCAACTTTCTTAAAAATCATCGTAGACTATTGAATTTAACTTTATTTTCATCAGAAAGACGAGAGAAATTGATTGCCGTTAAAAAATTTGAGCTATCTTCAATAGCAAAAAAATTAGTCAGTCACAGTGAACATTTTAGAAAATTTACAAAAATAATTGATTTTTCAGACTTTGATCGGCCGTAGCGGCCAAACGAAAACTCCAAATTGAACGCGGTTTGCAAATCTGAGCTCCTCGTACGTCAATTAATCGGATTAGAGATTTTAAATTTTTGATGAAATCGTGAAAAAATACATGACTAACCCCCTTGGAAATTTTGTTAAAAAATGCAACTTTCTTAAAAATCATCGTAGACTATTGAATTTAACTTTATTTTCATCAGAAAGACGAGAGAAATTGATTGCCGTTAAAAAATTTGAGCTATCTTCAATAGCAAAAAAATTAGTCAGACACAGTGAACATTTTAGAAAATTTACAAAAATAATTGATTTTTCAGACTTTGATCGGCCGTAGCGGCCAAACGAAAACTCCAAATAGAACGCGGTTTGCAAATCTGAGCTCCTCGTACGTGAATTAATCGGACTAGAGATTTTAAATTTTTGATGAAATCGTGAAAAAATACATGACTAACCCCCTTGGAAATTTTGTTAAAAAATGCAACTTTCTTAAAAATCATCGTAGACTATTGAATTTAACTTTATTTTCATCAGAAAGACGAGAGAAATTGATTGCCGTTAAAAATTTGAGTTATCTTCAATAGCAAAAAAATTAGTCAGTCACCATGAACATTTTAGGAAATTTTAGAAAATAATTGATTTTTCAGACTTTGATCGGCCGTAGCGGCCAAACGAAAACTCCAAATTGAACGCGGTTTGCAAATCTGAGCTCCTCGTACGTCAATTAATCGGATTAGAGATTTTAAATTTTTGATAAAATCGTGAAAAAATACATGACTAACCCCCTTGGAAATTTTGTTAAAAATGCAACTTTCTTAAAAATCATCGTAGACTATTGAATTTAACTTTATTTTAATCAGAAAGACGAGAGAAATTTATTGCCGTTAAAAAATTTGAGCTATCTTCAATAGCAAAAAAATTAGTCAGTTACCATGAACATTTTAGGAAATTTTAGAATATAATTGATTTTTCAGACTTTGATCGGCCGTAGCGGCCAAACGAAAACTCCTAGTTGAACGCGGTTTGCAAATCTAAGCTCCTCCTACCTCAATTAATCGGATTAGAGATTTTAAATTTTTTATGAAATCGTGAAAAAATACATGACTAACCCCCTTGGAAATTTTGTTAAAAAATGCAACTTTCTTAAAAATCATCGTAGACTATTGAATTTAACTTTATTTTCATCAGAAAGACGAGAGAAATTGATTGCCGTTAAAAATTTTAGTTATCTTCAATAGCAAAAAAATTAGTCAGTCACCATGAACATTTTAGGAAATTTTAGAAAATAATTGATTTTTCAGACTTTGATCGGCCGTAGCGGCCAAACGAAAACTCCAAATTGAACGCGGTTTGCAAATCTGAGCTCCTCGTACGTCAATTAATCGGATTAGAGATTTTAAATTTTTGATAAAATCGTGAAAAAATACATGACTAACCCCCTTGGAAATTTTGTTAAAAATGCAACTTTCTTAAAAATCATCGTAGACTATTGAATTTAACTTTATTTTCATCAGAAAGACGAGAGAAATTGATTGCCGTTAAAAAATTTGAGCTATCTTCAATAGCAAAAAAATTAGTCAGTCACAGTGAACATTTTAGAAAATTCTAGAATATAATTGATTTTTCAGACTTTGATCGGCCGTAGCGGCCAAACGAAAACTCCTAGTTGAACGCGGTTTGCAAATCTAAGCTCCTCGTACGTCAATTAATCGGATTAGAGATTTTAAATTTTTGATGAAATCGTGAAAAAATACATGACTAACCCCCTTGGAAATTTTGTTAAAAAATGCAACTTTCTTAAAAATCATCGTAGACTATTGAATTTAACTTTATTTTCATCAGAAAGACGAGAGAAATTGATTGCCGTTAAAAATTTGAGTTATCTTCAATAGCAAAAAAATTAGTCAGTCACCATGAACATTTTAGGAAATTTTAGAAAATATTTGATTTTTCAGACTTTGATCGGCCGTAGCGGCCAAACGAAAACTCCAAATTGAACGCGGTTTGCAAATCTGAGCTCCTCGTACGTCAATTAATCGGATTAGAGATTTTAAATTTTTGATGAAATCTTAAAAAAATACATGACTAACCCCCTTGCAAAATTTGTTAAAAAATGCAACTTTCTTAAAAATCATCGTAGATTATTGAATTTAACTTTATTTTCATCAGAAAGATGAGAGAAATTGATTGCCGTTAAAAAATTTGAGCTATCTTCAATAGCAAAAAAATTAGTCAGTCACAGTGAACATTTTAGAAAATTTACAAAAATAATTGATTTTTCAGACTTTGATCGGCCGTAGCGGCCAAACGAAAACTCCAAATTGAACGCGGTTTGCAAATCTGAGCTCCTCGTACGTCAATTAATCGGATTAGAGATTTTAAATTTTTGATGAAATCGTGAAAAAATACATGACTAACCCCCTTGGAAATTTTGTTAAAAAATGCAACTTTCTTAAAAATCATCGTAGACTATTGAATTTAACTTTATTTTCATCAGAAAGACGAGAGAAATTGATTGCCGTTAAAAAATTTGAGCTATCTTCAATAGCAAAAAAATTAGTCAGTCACAGTGAACATTTTAGAAAATTTACAAAAATAATTGATTTTTCAGACTTTGATCGGCCGTAGCGGCCAAACGAAAACTCCAAATAGAACGCGGTTTGCAAATCTGAGCTCCTCGTACGTCAATTAATCGGATTAGAGATTTTAAATTTTTGATGAAATCGTGAAAAAATACATGACTAACCCCCTTGGAAAATTTGTTAAAAAATGCAACTTTCTTAAAAATCATCGTAGACTATTGAATTTAACTTTATTTTCATCAGAAAGACGAGAGAAATTGATTGCCGTTAAAAAATTTAAGCTATCTTCAATAGCAAAAAAATTAGTCAGTCACAGTGAACATTTTAGGAAATTTACAAAAATAATTGATTTTTCAGACTTTGATCGGCCGTAGCGGCCAAACGAAAACTCCAAATTGAACGCGGTTTGCAAATCTGAGCTCCTCGTACGTCAATTAATCGGATTAGAGATTTTAAATTTTTGATGAAATCGTGAAAAAATACATGACTAACCTTGGAAAATTTGTTAAAAAATGCAACTTTCTTAAAAATCATCGTAGACTATTGAATTTAACTTTATTTTCATCAAAAAGA